>OX453071.1:19041656-19440092 GCA_949699795.1 Spicauda simplicius | reverse complement strand
GGAAACTAATAGGTAAGCTTCAAATAAGATGAAGAGGTTTTACTGATGCTATAAATGCGTTGCAACCTCTGAAAACTAAGTTGAAATTCCTCTGATAAGTACTTTTTTTATCTGACTAAAGTAGCTAATGAGCATGCAGTCCACCATGGTAAGTGGTCACTGCCGCCCATGGACATCTGTAATCAACTACATACAAAATGTTATGTATGATATGGGTTCCATCTGAAGTCCACAGATGTGATGCTACTCCCAAGGACTACGATGGTCGCGGCAGTCCCGGATACCCGAGTATGAATAGCTTTATCTCTTTTTGTCATATAAGTACTTTTAGTTTACTACATCAATAGTTCGAAGGTTTGAAGGTCACTATTTCATTAATTACGCTGCCTGAAACAGAACCTTAAACTTTAAACGGATTTTTCTCGATATTGATGCACATATCTCAGGTTATTTACTTAAAATTTTGCATGAATATTCCTCAGTAATCTCGCTTTTGCACTAACCAACCTAAATTAAAAATTTCAAAATAATAAAAAAAAAATTTTTAAATAGTCGCCATTTCGTCAAATAAAAATCTTTTTATGTTTTAGTTGGTTTGTACTATAATGACATTTGTACTGATCAATAATTTATTTGTCAATCCTTCTCACGAGGACAGGGTCTTTTCTTTTTTTCCTCTACTTCAAGGATTTACGACTTTTTGGAAAGAAAAATATTTTGTTAAAATTGTATATGTCGGCGCGACACCGCGTATTTATGAAAAACACGTCGCCGATAATAATTATTTTATTAGTTTAAAGATCGAAAATTGTTTGTTTAATAAATTACCAACATTTAATGATTTTTATTCCATAAATTTGTTATTGTCACCCCACCAAACATTGTTATAAAAAGGCGAGCGAACGCCGGTAGAAAAAGATTTCTTCGAAATAGAAAAGATTTCTTAAGAAAAAATCCAAGAAGTTTACTGCTGTGTTTTACTTCAAATCTTCAAGAATGAATAATAATGAAGACCTCGACCATCCTGATGTCATGCTGCCGCTCGCTTTTACTTCGTTATATATTTTTCTATTCTTGAAATATCAATAAACATATAAAAAAAAATATACTAAAATAGTAACTGCTTCTTTTTTGTGAATTGCTAAAAAATATAATAGATATAAAATACCTCCTTTAGCAAGAAATAGGTATGGTGGTAGTACCGGGGAGGTTCTACCACCTTTTAAAATTCGTCCAATCGTATACGATCAAAATTGGATCGATTTACTTTTATTGAAATTAGTTATAAATACCTATATTATACACATATATATGAGGGAGAGATCCCAAAAAATAATATTCATCAATTTATTATTTATTTTTATTAAAATTAAAACATTACATAAAATGAAATATAACAATATTGAACTAGGATAATGAATTTACATATAATATTTACACAGATTTACTCAAAATCAGGATCAAAAATAAATATAAATATCTGATAGTTCAGAGCACCAAGGTACCGTGTCCGTGCTGGACAACTTCTGATCTGTAGACATCTACGAAGCTCTTTTCTAACATTTTTCTTTATAGTTGGGCCTAACGATAAGGCTGAGGCCACCTGATGTAAAGCAGTCACCGTCGCCTATGAAAATTTGCAACATTAGGGGAGTCGGCAATGCATCGCCGGCTTTGAAGGAGAGCTCTTTCTACACCTTTCTTAATGAGCCCCATGTCATAGCGCTCCGGGAATACCTCGACTAAGATCTTGATGTACCGCTCAGACAAGAAATTAGCCGTCCACGTGAACAGCCTTTCGGGAAGACCGTAAGATGGAAGCATGCATAACATGAAGCATAACATGATTCAGGAAAACGAATTACCATAATTAAGGTAGACGAATCATAAATTGCGGAGCACTAGTATTCTTCCGAAGTCAATACGCAATCTTTTAATTACCGAATATTTAATAAAATCAAGTATGCTCCCACATATATATGTATAATTCCTACACATGTAGGTACATGGCTCTATCAGGAACAAAACATACCTTCAATAGATGCTTGAAGCCTCTCAACAGCTACCGTTAGTGATTACCTACGTCCTTGTAATACTGAGTTTGATATTTACGGAACTGCCATTTCAGTTACCACTGATAATAAAAATAAAAATGTGTGCGTGTACTAGCGTACACTCGTAAGAAGTGAAACTTCTTTATGACGTTATTTTTCAAAAAATAATTTACTATATGCAACTTTACAGAAATTGGTTAAATAAAGTTAAATTAGATAAAGTTTAATAAAAGGCTTTTATTAAACTTTATCTAATAATATAATCTATCTAATATCACGCGTGGTAGGGATAAGAAAAAGATGGCGCGTAACAGAAAAAGATGGCGCGTAACGAAAAAAACAGATGGCACGTAACAGAAAAAGATGGCGCGTAACGAAAAAATGTTACGCATTTTTTTTTCCAACCCAGAAGTTTCACTTCAATAATAATGTTATTGTACTTATACAAAATATAAACGAGGCGATGAATCCTTCTAACGATAAAACTAAATACATAGTGGGCTACATATTTAAAAGTTTTGAATCTTGTCTTGTCGTGATACCTTGTATTTATTCTTTGTAATCTTTATACGTTAATATTTATACGTGAAGCAAAAACTTGTGATCCGTTTTTAAAATACTTGCTGCAGACGGAGGAGTATGAAATTATAGTTATAGTTGATGTAGAGAAGGATTACTCAATGCTAATATTTTTTCCAAATAATGCATAAAACATACATAAAATCAACTAAAAATACATTACACATACTACCTTGCATTTGACACAAACACTTAAATAATAAACGAAATGAAATAGAACAGTTAATGTAAAAATGTCAAATGTCAAAAATGTCATATGTCTTTATCAAAATACCCGCTATTGTTTTAAATGCAGCTTAGCTAATAAAACCTATGTAACATCTAACGCACCTGGCGTTCAAAGTAACATGAAAATTATAACAATTTATTTGAATTTGAGAAATATTCTTGCTATTTTGGACAATATGAAGTTTAGTTGTTTAATTTAAATTACGGTCGAATTTCGACCGTTGCGACGGGTGTCTAGTAATTCTAATCTATTAACGTTAACTGTTGCATAAATTGCACACGTAGATTCAACCATGTCAAATGTGGAGATAAACTACGCGAAGTGATAAAGATAATTAAACAGGAACAAGAATACAGTAACATTTCGCTAATGCCATTGAGCAGTGGGGAAGCAAATTACACCACCCAGCTTTTTAACATCTCTGTCTGCTTCGAAGAAAGAACAAAGAAACATTTCCATTTAATATCAAAACATGACCAATAAATATCGATGATTCGATTGAATAATAATCTATACTTATTTTAAACAAATTGCCCAAAAGCTGCCTGTCTGTATGTTCGCTTTTTTCTTGAAATACTACTGAAGATATTTCTGTGCGGTCTTTACTAAAAGAGTGCAATTCTTGAGCATTGTTCACGAGCCGGGCCACAATCAAAGAATGTTTTTTTTATATTTTTTATGACTAAAATCAAATAATAAAAATACAATATAATAAAATGTATTTAAAATAAAATTGCTATCAAACACAGTGTAGTTAAAACATCAAGCGCTCAATTGTAGGCTTTTTGGCTAAAAGTGTATGTACTTTAGCTCAAAATTATTAAATTTTGAATTTTGCATTCATACATGCAAGCAGAGATATCTATTTCAAGAGCCATTTAAACGCTATCGTTGGTGATTAACAATGATTATTTGTACTCCAACAAACGTATTATTATGATCACAGTGGAATGACATTAACATGCAACGACACGACATGGTGCGACACGATTCAGCTTACGCAGTTTGATATGTATATTCACGCTCGAATTAACGCTTAATATTTACAAAAAGATGACCTAAGCTAACTCAATGAGTAAAGTCAATCGGTGAGTATGACAAAATAACAGTGCAGTATAGTCTGATAGATTATGTAGGTCATGTGATTCGAGAGTTATATAAATTTATATTAGAAGAATCCACAAGAAAAACAATTTCAAATGGACATGCCTACTCGTAGTGGGACGATTACATGCGTAGGCTTAGGAATGGAACTTCGAATCTGGATGACCGAGTAAATGTTATCGGTGGTCGTGACAGCAAAAAGGTATTCGAAAAATAAATGCGGAACTAAGTAATCGTATTGTATAAATATATCGTTCACAATAATGATATATTGCAGGTCGTATTAATGTACACGGAACCTTCAACGATGTCGGATGCGGAGCTGCGGATTCTCGAAGTGCTTAAAACAATTGCCGCAGAACAGGACTATCATAACTATGAATATAATCTGAAGCCGATATCAAGCGGAGGAGCGAATTACACTTCCCAGCTGTTTTCAATAACTCTTTCCGCACCAGGGAAAGATGATCTCAAATTGTTCGCCAAGGTCGCCAGTCTCGGTGAGAAAATGCGCTCCATGTCGACCATGCAGGTATTTGAAACTGAAATAGCGTTCTACACACAAATTATGCCGAAATACAGGGCATTGGAAGATTCACACAATCTTCCTCAGGAAGAGAGACTCGTCATGTCCAAGTATTACGGTGGCACACATGAGTATTTAAAGGAAGTGCTTATCCTAGAGGATCTTACAGCCAAAGGTTATCAATCTTTCAACAGATTTAAGTGCTTCGATTGGGAGTATGCATCGAAGTGTGTAAGCTCGTTAGCGCGGCTCCACGCATTATCTGTCGCTTTTGAAAAAGACGATCCCAAAGAAAGTTCAGAATTGTTCAAGAAATTGGAATTCTGCATTCCAGTAGACATATTTAAGAGTTTCATGGCCAAAAGCATCTGCACAGCTGTTAAGGTGACAGATGAGAAACATAGAGCAAAAGTTGAGAAGTTTCTGCAGGAGAGTATGGCCCAGCTTACATTTGAGAAATTCTTTCACCCAGACAAACGCATAATTTTGAAGCATGGAGATTTCAGGCCCAGTAACATCTTACACAAGGTGGGAAAAGTACGTAGTAATTTGGTTTATATACTATTTTTCAAATATTATACTTAGTGCAATATGTCTATTTGATTTAATATATATTAGTTGTCGTAGGTGTATCTAATCTAGGCTGTTTATTTATTGCATTCAGTCAGGAATACATATTTGCATATCGGTGTAATTAACGCTGATGTGATTATGGTACAAAGCATAATACCACAGCGTTCTCGTCATGAATAAGTGCACAAGTCAATTTATTAGTGTTTGTGCACAATTTTAATAAAATATGTACTCCACGTGTCTGTACCTACGTACATCGTATATATTTTAAAAAAGTAACATTGCTAAATTATAAAAAGATCAAAATACCGTCGAATTCAGAACATTCTTTTTGGAAGTCTTGATTGATCGGTTGATTTCCACATTGATTGTCTTCAGTAAGTTTTTGTTGATAATTGTTAAGTATTTGGGATTTTTGTTTTGATGATACACATATAATTAAAAATTATCTCATTGTAACAACTGAGTTGATTCTAATGATATGTAAAATATTACAGTCCGTCAAGCTATTTGGACTGTAGAGGCAAACATATACAAGCTCGTAAAATTTTACCCTTCTTAAGTGAACGAGAATAAAATAGTTAGAGAAAATAGTAACTTTGTCTATATTTGTTATCTTTTTTTTAAATTGTTTTGATGATTTCAAACAGTGTGCTTGAAACTAAAATTACTAACAATAAATGTATTATGTATGTAAGTACATACCAATCTGAATTAACATTTATATCTTTTTAATCGTTGATGAAATCACGGGGCTCCGTGAGCCACAAGTAACTTATTTTTTGTCTTTAAGTGCTAATAATTATTAAAAAAAAACGAGCTTGATAATGTTCATAATAACTGCTCCGCTCTCCAGGATGGTAAGATACAACCGGTGTTAGTTGACTACCAAATCCTTCAGCGAGGGAACCCGGTCACCGATCTCCTGTACTTCCTCATCAACGGCTCCGACGAGGAGTTCAGAGCTAGTCATCTGGATGACTTTTTCGACCATTATTACGAGGAGCTCGGCAAGGCTCTAGCTAGATTCGGAATAGACGTCGTTGACGTACTTTCTAGGGAAGAGTATGACGCAGACGTCAAAGAGGTAAAAGACAAAAAATATAATATTGGAAACACTATTGGGTTAATCAATTGTATTTTTTTATAAAATTGAAGTAGCAAACGAACATGCAGTCCACTTGATGGTAGTGGTCACTGCCGCCCAGGGAATTCTGTAAACAACACCATATAGAACATTAAGTTCTATTTAAAGGCAATTACAAATGCGTTGCTACTCCCGAGGACTGAGATGGTCGCCTCATATAAAAGTGTGCCGGCAACCACACCCTTCCATCGAAACGCAAAAATGCTGCACGTTAAAAATAGGTACTCCCTCGGGCGAACTACACTGGTTCTACCACCTACATATGTATGATTGTAGATCGTTGTTTTCCGAATTACAGTTTTATTACATTGTTCCAGTAGTAGTCGTTACAGGTAAGGATACATAAACACCTCTGTCTTCGGTGCAACTTGGCGTCAGATAGCCTGATGCACTTAGCACGTTCAGCATCAGAAAATATATAATATTCTGTAGTATGTATCTACTAAGTACCGAAATGCGAGTCGCAAATGACTGTATTTGTTATATATCGTCAACCTATTATTGTCCCACTGCTGGGCACAGGTCTTCTCTCACAATGAGAGAGTTTAGGCCATAGTCCACCGCGCTAGCCAAGTGCGAATTGGTGGACATTTGTTATAAATGTCCGAAACGTCAAATTTCGGATAAATAAGAAAAGAAAAATCCTTCTGGAGTCCTCTAATTGTTTTTATAGAGTTTTTATGTTATTCGCCTATCGCCTCTTTTCGTCTCTTCCATTAACAAAGCCATATCTATGTTTAAAGCTAAAAATACTTATCTATTTATTCCAGTTCTTGCCATTTGGTCTGACACTGGGTGCCATGTCGCTGCCCATAGTGACTGTGGACGAGTCCAAAGCCCCGAAGCCCGAAGATGGGATCGACGTGGACAGCCTGAACATGGACGCCAGCGACCTCTTCACCACCAGGTTCAACGGACTCGTCAGGGACTACGTTAAGATGGGGATCCTGTGACTTCATCGAAGTCGTTTATTAGGATCAATTTAGGCATATTTCGACTCCATTGAAGTTTTTCATTAGGATCAATTTGATACACATTGTAGTTATACATATAAAAGATTTAGATAAATAAAATTATTTTCGAGAAATGCGTATTTATTTTAGCTTAGTATTATTTTTATGTTTAATATAATCTTTAGCCACTAGCTTTAGCCGCGGCTCTGCCTGCTCTGAGTACGTTAAAGAGTAATCTTATACATTATACTATGTAATCAAGGTCAAATTTTAGCCAAATCAGAAGAGTAATTTTTACGTGAAAGAAGACTCCTCAGATACTTTCGCCTTTTTAATATTAGTATGATTAAACAAAATGAAAATGAATAAAGTATTTTAAACAGAATCTATGAACAGCTCGTTTTATTATTTTTAGTAGAAAAAGACATACATATTTATAACTGGTGGATTCTGTGAGGATTTTATTATACCTTATAAATAAAGAAGTGGCAAACGACTTGCAGTCTACCTGACGGTCAGTGGTCGTTGCCGCCTATGGACGTCTTGTAAGCAACTAGGTACAAAGAAAGGGTTCCATCTGAAATCGATTTACAAGATGGTAGAACCAGCGTAGTTCGACCGGGGAGCTACCACCACCACACCTATTTCTGACGTGAAGCATTCCTTGTGTTTCAATGGAGGGTGTGGTTGTCAGCACACTTTTATTTGAGGCGACCATCCTAGTCCTCAGGGGCAGCAAAGCATCAGCGATTGACATCAGACCCCTGTTCTATATGAAGTTGCTTACAGTGACCACTTACCATCAGGTGGACTGCATGCTCGTTTGCTACTTCATAATTATACAAAAAAATTAAAAAATACAGATGCGTCTGCTCCTCAGAACAAAGATGGTCGTCTCATGTAAAAGTGAGGTGGTAATCCTTTTCCACTCAAACGCAAGAACAGCTTCACAATAGAAATAGTTGTGGTGATACCTCCCCGGGAGAGTCTACCATCCTTGAAAATGGGTTCAATAGGAAGGAAACATATCAGGAAGAAATCATATCTTTAATAGATCCTTGAAGCTACTCAACAGCTATCGTTAGTGATTACTTATGTTCTTGTTATACTGAGTTTGACATTTACGGAACTACTATTTCAATTACTACTGATAATAATCACATAGATATTATTGCACTTATACAATACAATACATACACGATGCAAATAACTTCACTATATACATAGTAGGATACGCGATTTATTCGTTTTGAAATCGTTGTCGAATCGTTATAGATTGAAATCTTCGTAATAATCGTAATCTATTAAAATTAACTGTTGCATAAATTGAAGTCCTAGATTCAACCATGTCGGATGCAGAGACAAAAATACGCGAAGTGATAAAGACAATTAAACAGGAACAAGAATATAATAACAGTGAGATCACGCGATTGAGCAGTGGGGGAGCAAATTACACCTCTCAGCTTTTTAACATTACGCTGTCAGCTTCAGGGAAAGACGATCTAAAGCTATTCGCCAAATTCGCATCTCTTGGAGAGAAAATGCGTTCAATGTCTACAATTCAAGTCTTCGAAACAGAATTAATTTTCTACACGCAAATAGTTCCTAAATATAGAGAATTTGAGGAGGAACACAATTTTCCTGAAGAAGAAAGATTTGTTTTGCCGACGTATTATGGAGGCAGTACTGAGTATATGAACGAAGTTCTTGTTCTGGAAGATTTATCTGCTAAAGGATACAAACCATTCGACAGGTTTAAATGTTTCGATTGGGAATATGCGTCCAAGAGTGTAGCTACGCTTGCGCGGTTCCACGCCTTCTCAGTCGCTTACGAGAGTAATAATACGGAAGCATATATGGAGATGGTTGAAAAACTGAAACTCACTATTCCACCGGATGAGATGAAGGATTTTCTAAACAAGAGTATTGACAATGCTGTAAACGCAACTGAGGTTGCTAATAGGGCGAGGGTGGAGAAGTTCTTACAAAATGAACTGACCGAGCAGACGTTTCAGAAGTACTTTAACCCAAAGCGATGCTTGGTTTTAAGTCACGGGGATTTTAAACCCAGCAACATTTTACATAAGCGATGTGAAGTAAGAGCTCATATACTGAATATACCTTACTTTAAAAATGATAGTCTTAATTATGTTTTCTTCTTATTTCAAAATCTTTTCATAGCACAGTTTCTTAAATCTTTTTGTTATTTCGTGTTACTATTAGTATTAAGACAAGATACTGGAGCTAAATTTCATTACCATATAAAAAAAACATGATTGTAATTATATAAAAAAAATGGATATAAATAAGAAAAAAGACAAACCCGCTGAGTTTCTTGCCGGATCTTCTCAGTTGAGGTCGTGTTCCGATCCGGTGGTAGTGTAAGAAGGGAAATGTAACTGACAATTTGTAGGTGCCCCCGTGGGCCTGAACAAAATTTAGACATTTCATTTCATTTCATTACTATTTAGGTGTTAGAATTTTACAACTTTATTCATGTCATCAAACTATCTTCTAAATAAATTCTTAATTTATTTTTCACGATGGTAATGTACAGTTGGTATTGATCGATTATCAGATGATTCAGCGAGGGAATCCAGTGTGTGATCTACTGTTTTTTCTCATAAACGGCTCTGATGAGGAATTTAGAAAGAAATATCTGCATCAGTACTTCAATCATTACTATGAGACCTTCAGCAAGACGCTGCAGCGACTTGGTATAGCTGCTGAAGAAGTTTACACTGAGATGGATTACCGCAATGATGTAAAAGAGGTACTTTTTTACTAACTTTTAATAAATAGAATATAGGTACTTTTAATAAACCATCTGACTACCCTAATTTCTCAAATCATGCTTTTTAAAGACCGAGAACTTAGGAGCCTTGTAGCGTAGCTGCAATCTTTAAATCATATTTCCAATAGATACTTCTTAACCTATTTATACCTCTTTGACCAATTTGTACCCTCCATCAGACATATTTTCTTAATCAAGGACAGAACTGTGTTTAAGCAATACTGTTTCCATAATTCATAATTTCTTTATATTAACAGCAGTGATAAACGCTGTATTTTGGTCTGAAGGTTGTGGTAAGGGGGACGGACATACTTATCCAAGACGTCTCATCTTAAGCCTCAGGGTTAGCAACGCGTTTGTGCTCAACTTTAGAAAGACCGTTCTCATCTGGAGTTGATTAGAGATGTCTACGAATCAGGTGGACTGTAGGTTCATCACTACATAGTATAAAACAAAGTCGCTTCTCGCTGTCTGTCACTCTGTATGCCTAGATCTTTTAAACTACGCTATGGATTTTAATTCAGTTTTTTAATAGGTAGAGTGATTCATGTTTATTATAGTGAAGAAACACTGATAATTTTACATTTTCGTCTTTTAGGCGGAACGAAGTTCGCCGGGTCAACTAGTAAACTAATAAAAATATATTGTAAAAATAATAATATTTGGGTAAAATACCCTATCTTCCAAAATACAATACAATACAAACAGCTTTATTGTACACGAAAACAGATATAAAAACAACAAATAGTATAGGACACATAAAGAAAGGTACAAGTGATAAGACCGCCGTCTTATCACTAAAATACTATATTGTTTTAAACATTACTGCACAATCTCTAGCCTCCTTTCCGATGGTAGTGATCCGATCCGGTGGTAGCGTAAGAAAAAAAATGTAACTGACAATTTGTAAGTGCCCCTGTAGGCCTATACAAAATAAAGACATTTCATTTCATTTCACTTCATTCCCTCCTTTGGGAGTCTACTAGTCACAAAGATATAGAAAGCTGATATCTTCACTTCAACATCGATTAATTTCAGATGCTGCCATGTGGTCTGACCCTCGGCGTTATCATTCTCCCGTTTGTAACAGTAGATACTGATAACGCTCCGAAACCTGAAGATGGCATCGACGTCGACAGCTTCAATATGGAAGTTAGTGATCTCTTCCGGGACAGATTCAACGGACTTGTGAGAGATTATGTAAAGTTTGGAATCTTTTAAGACAGAGAAAATAATTTTTTGTTGTAATTGGTGGGTAATTGAAAGATTTCATGGCATAACGTTTTTAATATCAAAATACACGTTAATATATAACTATTCATGTCTATCAGAATGTATAGGTATGTAAGTAAAATAAATCTTAGTTTTATTATCAGAAAATTGATAATTTGTTTGTCAATTTGTCAGTATTTGTCCATTAGCAATCCTTGTTAGGATTATCGCTTACAATAAGTGACGGCCCAGTTATTGATATTAAATATAAAATGACGATATCGATAAGTATACAATCAACGATTTTTGCTTTCCAACTGTAGTTTCTTTATTATATATATACCATCATTGATATTTCTTTTGTCTTTTGGCTGCTTCTCTCTTCTTCTCTACTCCTTTGCTTATTTTACTATTATTTATTAAATGTATTGGTTCTTTTGTGTTCGTAATTGAGTTTACGACAAACGAGTCCAGTAACGATCTTATTGGTCTTTCGAGTAATATGTGAAAGGGTACCGATATCAAAAACGTCAATGACACTACGCCAAAGTGGTATACTATCTGAAAACAAATGAAAATTTAAATTAAAAGGTATTTTAATATAGTGTTAATATTAGGTATTTTATTGTGTATTGTATCTTCTGATATGACTGCACACCAGTGTCATGGTGGAATGTACGATCTTTCTTATTGTAACCATCTTTGTATACTACATTGTCGCAATAAATTTCATTTCTTTTCTGCATGTACACTTGATTGTTCTGTAGACTCTTATTTATGTTTGCACGTCTCAAACGCGGAACATTTTATTATGTCAAGGAGGCTCATGGTAAAGATCAACATAATATTTAGATTTAGAAGTTTATTTATTTCAATATGTAACTTATGATACGCGATTTTAATTTCCATATTACCGCAACCACGGTTGCGGGGAGAAACCGTTTACACACACTACTGGTAGATTAATCTTCCTACCCTACGACTAGACTACCCTTTTGTTTCATATCACGAAACATAACGTTGTTCTTGTTATGGTTTAAGACTAATAAATTAAAAAACTTACTATTTGGAGGAACGACACATGTCCCAGCTGGGTTCTAGATCCGAATAGAACGTGGACAAAATTGACGTGCAGCAAATAAACGGTGTAAGAGAGCCTGCTAGTCCATATCCATCCACGCCAGTTAAGAACACCTCGAATTACATCTAAAAATACGAGTATATTATATTTTTCAAGGTGGTAGAACGAGTGTAGTTCGACCGGAGAAGTACCACGGCCACACCTATTTCTAACGTGAAGCATTTCTTGCGTTTCGATAGAAGGGTGTGGTTGCCGGCACACTTTCACATGGGGCAACCATCATAGTCCTCGGGCGTAGCAACGCATCTGTGATTGACTTCAGATGGGACCCATGTTCTGTATGAAGTTGATTACTAATGTCCATGGGCGGCAGTGACCATTTACCATCAGGTGGACTGCATACTCGTTTGTTACTTCAGTCAAATAAAAAAAAAATAGTATTACCACCTAGTTTTTGGTATTTAGGTCCAAATATCTCAATGTAGTTTTTATCAACCGCAGATGCTGGAATCGATAACAGATGCGATAATAACTCTGAGGACCAAGACCTTTCACTTATGGTCTTAATTTCAGTCATCTGGAGTAACAACGCATCTGTGGTTATCCTCAGATAGAACTCTTATTCGACATGAGTTTGCTTACCGATGATCATGGGAGGCAGTGACTTGAGTAAGCCTTATCCGCTTTTGTTTTTTCAACTGTATGAAAAAAAATAAAAGCGGATGAAGAAGAAGCACAAATAGTTACAAAAATGTGTTTTTTAAATGCATTAATGATCAACCCAAGATAAGAAGATTTCGAGTGAATCTTTAAAACTTACTTTCAAATTTGAACACGAGGTTTAAAACCAGTAAAGCAGTAATTACACCCATAGCAGCGCGTTGGGTGGCAGCGTACGCCATTCGGATGAGGACGTGTGGTCGGTCACCATCGGTGTAAAACAGGCCTCCAGATAGGATCAGTAAGATGGCCGCTAGAGGCGAGCACCAGGTCAGATATCTTAGGAACTGGAAGAAAGGTGATAAGTTCAGTTAATAATGTATGTTTTGTTATTTTCGGACGTACATCCATCCATCCATCTATCAGACTTTTGATGTCCACAGCTGAACATAGGCCTCCCCTAAATGGCGCCACTCCAACCGGTCCTGTGCCCTCTGAATCCAACGGTTTCCCGCTGTCTTCTTCAGGTCATCGGTCCATCTGGTACATAAGACTAAATTATACTTTCGGCTTTTTCCGCTTTGTCACGTCTACCACAGTAAAGAGAATCCTAAATGGCTATCTAAGCTAGAATATAAGCTACGTTTGTGCCAAATTTCAACGAATTTCTACCAGGGGTTATAGCGTGAAAGAGTTTCAAGCACATATACATCGCTATACAATTTGGTATTTATTGTATTAATAAGAAATACGATGAGACTGAAGTAGCAAGCAAAAAGTCCTCGGGAGTAGGAACGCAGCTGTAATTGACTTCAGATTGAACCCATGTTCTGTATGTAGTTGATTACAGATGTCCATGAGCGGCAGTGACCACTTACCATCAGGTTGACTGCTTGCTCGTTTGCTACTTTATTGGGATAAAAAAAAACAATCATAGATGCGTTGTTACTAACAAGGACTACGATGATCGCCTCATATAAAAGAGAACCCGGAACCACACCTTTCGACAGAATCGCAAAAAACTCTTCACGCTACCACCCAATAGGTGTGGCGGTTGTATTTCCAGGGACGCCAGAGACAGGTGTGACGGGAATACCTCCTCCAGGGCCGTCTTAGACTATGATGGGGCCATTGGGCACACAAGAATTCGGGGCCCTTTTAGAATGTAAAGAAATTATGATGTACTGATGATTCTTTACATTCCAAAAGGGTCCCGACGACTTTCATGCAACGGGTAAAGTGTAATGCGCCCGACCATAACATTTTGACATTAAATGTGGGAAAAATTGTCGGCCCTTATGGTAAAGACGGCATTGACCTCCTCAGTCGAACCATATAGGATATCACTTGCCCGTAGAAGTATCTGAAATGAAATGTCTTTATTTTGCATAGGCCTACGGAGGCACTTACAAATTCTGTTACATATATTTTTTTACACTACCACCGGATCGGAACAACTCAACTAAGGAAATCCGGCAAGAAACTCAGTGGGTTTGTCATTTTTCGTTGTATATCTTTTTTATTGCCATATTCTTTTCACATGTATGGTTGTAACTCCCTTCTAGAAGTATGTTTCAAAGTCGTGTAGGTACTTAACTGATTTATATACCTTACTGTTGGGGTATTCAACTTTGTTTTTAACGCAGTAGTAAGCGATGAAGCCGGTGGCCATGCCGATGGCGTAACACGACAGGTTGTTGTGGCCCAACACGTGCAGAGAGCGGTAGGTTTCACCGTCAAAAGTACGATAGAATCTGCGAATAGCGAGAATTTGATATTTAGGCAAACGAGAGATGAAGCGAACAATACACAAAAGACATAAAAGAAAAAAAGGACCATAAAAATGTTAAAATAAAAGAAAAAAAAAACAAAAAAAAAACAAGAAATTTACAAATAAGAGATAAAGTCGATGAACATGCCTATGGTTATAATCAGGAAATATCAATAATTAACTTCTTTCCTTTATAGTTAACGTAGCAAATGAGCATGCAATCCTTCTGAAAATAAGTATGCCACTCGTTGTGAACCCATTATTGTCCCACTGCTGGGCACGGGTTTTCTCTCGGAATGAGAGAGTTATAGGCCATAGTCCACCGCGCTGGCCAAGTGCGAATTGGTGGTGGAAGTATGCCACTGCCGCCCATGCACCTGAGGTTGGCTGGAGATGCGTTGCTGCCGGGGTTCTGATTTTAAATGTAGGTATTATTTATTTTAAGTGGAAATTTATTTGTATTATTATAGTTTATTTCATTATTGGTGCAGCGACACAATACCATACTATTTCTCGTATACATTTTCAGTGCATTTTAAGCTAGGAAATCGAATAACTCTACTTACTCGGGCCTATGTATCACTAACGCGTCAAGGTCCTGTAGCCACACGTGCAGGGCCGGCCCTATCACTCCAATCAGGCCGAGTACGGATACAGCGAGGTATCTTCCTCGGGATATCGTCGCTATGTACACCACCAGCCCAATAGTGAACAACTGCATTTCAGTTGCCACGTGCCTATAACAATAGAAATAAAGAAAAAAAGAAAGAAAGAAAATAAATGAAAGAAAGAAAGATAGAAAGATAGAAAGAAAGAAAGAAAGAAACAAAGAAAGAAAGAAAAAATATAATTTATTCAGGCTTATCATACAGCATACAACTAACATAGAGAAGCAAAAGAAGTAAAAAAAAAACAACAAAGCATATAAAAATAAAACAAAAATGCGTTTACAATCATAAAATACCTAATAGCATTTTTTAAATATTACATCAGAGCAATTTATTATGAACAGTGATAGCCTAATGGGTAAAACTTGCCCTCTCGATCGGGAGGTCCTAGGTTTAAACTCAGGCATACACCACAGATTTTTGTAAAATTATGTGCGTATTAAAAATTTATTATCACTGCCTACACACAACTACACACCCAAGAGTTCTTAAAAAACGGGACTGCCGCGGTAAAGCTATTGCATAGCATTTTTTATCAAGTTATGCAATTATCATTATTTATTTATGCATTTTTTTCTTTGCCTATGTCCTATGTCCAGTCAAACATAGTTGCGTTGTGACTCTAATGGACTACAATGTCGCTTGAAGTGATCAACCACACCCTGCCAACAAAACGCAAGAAAAGCTTTACGCTAGAAATAAGTGTGGCGGTGGTACCTCCATCATATTTATAATTCTAGCACCTCGAATTGTAGTTGCATAAAATCTAAAACAGGTATTTTAAAAGTTGTGAGCCAACTTTAAGTTTTAGGAAGTGAGGGAGTGTTGGTATCTTTTGAAAGAATTTATTAAATACGACTAATTAAAGTCGAGCGCATATACAACAAGAAAAAATAGACTTAACTTAAAAAATATTTAATATTAATATACATAAACAACAGGTATGTTAATTATTATTAATACGGGAAACTTGAATATTTGAGTCATTTTTGTTTTTTTTTAATTAACTGGTCCTTAATGTTGTTCCTACATAGTCATAATTACGGTAATAAAAGAGTAAAAAAAAAACTAATGAAATAAGATACATAAAATATAGCGTAACAATATTAAGTAGAATCAAGGTAAGGCTCTCTTGTGTACCTAAGTATCATAGAGACATTTTTATTTTTTTTATCTCCATTAAATCTTAAAAAAGTAACATTTACTGCCAAAAAATGCAAATGTCACTTTTTAAAATTCGGCAACCTTTATTCAGGACGGACTTTTCACGGGCAACCGTATATAATCGTATCTATTAACAATAAACCAGCGGTTATTTGTATGTTTGGTTAAAAATAGCGTTAGTAAAATTCATTTGCAAGTTCTAAATTAAGCTATCAAATGCTAATGTTAGTTCCCTTAGACCGTGCGGGCGAAGCCGCGGGTAAGAGCTAGCTTTAATATTTACAAAAGCAATGGTTGTCATTTAATTCGTGTTTATCTCAGAAGATACATGATCGAATTTTAACTGTTCCAGTAAATTCTAAGCATATTGAGACAGACGTGACTGAACTTAGTCTCATTCCGCCCCTAAAACATGTCGGCCCGTGAATCAAGTTCACGTGATACCCAGGAAATATCATCACATAGTATAAAACAAAATTCTTCCCGCTGTCTATCCCTATGTATGCTTAGATCTTTAAAACTGCGCTGCGGATTTTAAAACAGTTCTTTGAATGGATAGAGTGGTTCAACAGGAAGGTTTTTATGTATAATACATGTATAATATAGTAAAGCAACACAGATATTTTTAGATTTTTGACTTTTAGGCGGAACGAAGTTTGGGTCAACTAGTTTCGATATAATATTCCGCATCCGAACTGTAGGCTTATTACAAAACAATATTTATTTTTCTTTTTGGGATACAATTCAATTTACATTTACAAACAAATTTGTTCCTACACAAGATACACAATATGAATAAATATAGTTTCTATTGTTAAGTAATAAACAAGAACAGAACATCATATAACAATGAGATATAAAGTAAAACAATTAGCTCGTAAATGGCTAATTATCATTAATTAGGATATCGTTTTATCTGTCGGGTATTCTCTAGTAGACAATTGAGCTGCTGAAAGGATCGACTTTTAAGGTACCTATTTATGTTTTTTTTTTAGTTGGACCTGACGATAAGGCAGACGGCCCACCTCACGGAAAGCAGTCGCTATCACTGCATTTAACGAGTAATTTTAATCCATGAGATCAATACAATTTATTAATAGAGAAATGTTCGTGCTACTTTGGACAATAGGAATACAGGACAAGCCAATAGTTTTTTATGTTAAATTACGGTAGAATTTCGACCGTTGCGACGGGTTACCAGTCCTAACCTAACGAATTCGCCATTTTAATGTATATCGGCGCGACACCGCGTATTTATGAAAAACACAGTCGCCGAAAATAATTAATTTAATTAGTTTAAAGATCGAAAATTGTTTGTTCATTAATTTAGCAATGTTTAGTGATTTTTAGAATTGTAATTTAGTTTACCGTCCCTTAATTTGTTCTTGTCACCTCACCAAACATTGTTATAAAAAGGCGAGCGCCTGTCGGTAGAAAAAGATTCTTTAACCGTCGAAGCGATCGGACCTCCTCAAGTGTGAATAAATCGAAGAAGTTTACTCCTGTGTTTTACTTGAAATCTTCAAGCATGAATAATAATGAAGACCCCGACCCCGACCTTCCTGCCTTCACCTTCGCTTTGTTATATAAGTAACACAATACTTACCATGTCTGAATAGCACAAGCCTTATCTTCTTTCACGTAGTTGTTGAAGTATAAGAGATGTTGCCACCAGTGGTTCCTGCAGTCATTGGCCACGCGTCCCACGCTCATTTGCCACAGCGGGCCCGAATCGAGGTGACGGAGCCATGTCGCCGTGAAGAGGATCATAATGCTATTCCCTGGAGTCAACCTGTTTTTGTCAAATGAAAAAACATAAAGAATATTACATTCTATGATGAAGAATTCGGTTAAAGTTTTATTGAGGGGAGAACAATAATTAGACGCGCAAAAAAAGAGTACGTACTTTAATCACTAAAAAGTATTTTGATCGGTTTAAATTATGAATATTGATATATAAAGTTAGTAACCCTTAACAGATATACTATTTAAATGCGAAATTAAAAGACGATAACAATTTACTTCAATCTGTTATTGTAGAGAAGAATGAGGATGAAAATAGGTAAAAAGATAAGCTGGAACAAGAGGGGAAGTGGGATGACGTGGTATGAAGTAAGGTGACGTGAGGTGAAGTCGGGTAATGTGAGGTGACGTGGAGCGATGCGATTCAAATTTGTCGAAAAAAAAACAAACTGTCTTCCTGTTTGAAGAATTATTTTTGACGAGACGACCCGGCGAATTTCGTTCCGCTTTAAGTCAAAAATCCAAAATTATCAGTGTTCCTCCACTATATGCACATATTATACAATAAAAACCTTCCTTTTGAATAACTCTACCTATTTAAAAAAAACTGCATATGACTGCACTGCATCCGTAGCGTAGTTTTAAAGATCTAAGATAGGGACGGAAAAGCGACGGGAAGCGACTTTGTTTTATATTATGTAGTGACTATACGACAGTATTACTCGTCCACAACAATTAGGCGCATAAAACAAAAGTGGTTCAATACCCCGCATCTCGCTTCTTACCCCGCGCATCCCCTAGTGACGTGCAGTCGTGTATCGTCTAGGTGTTTACGTTAGCCAACACGTGTTTAATGTTATTTCGTTATAATGTTAGTTTAATGAGTGATTGTTGAATTTATAAAGTTATTATTAAATTAGTTAATTATTCGTCAATAAACCTCAAAATGGGTAGGAAAAAGACTATTTGTGGAGGAAAAAGGACTCTTACATTCAAAATTTTAATTTTTTTAACAAGAGAAAATGCGTGGGCTCAGTATTCCTGTCTCCCAAGTCGAGTGTGCGCTGCAACAGGCATCAGTCTCTTATACGTAAAAAAAAGAAAGAAAATATACCATTTCTGCGAATATGTTAAACACATGAAAGTGCTTTAATAAATACTCGACTATTTAAAATACACCACTATGGTGTATGTTTTAATAATGGTATACCTACATACTTTTGGTATTTGGTAATAGAATATACTTCGTATCGGGATGGCAAATCCCTAGTTCTAATGACGTTTCAACTGTCATGCGCCTAATTGTTTTGGTCGAGTAGTAAATTGTTTCACTGTTTCATTAATACGTTTTAATTATTGTTTGATTTGGCAGATTTATCTTTACACAAAATATCTCTCACCTGCTCCACCTGAGCAGCACTAACTTCGGTATTACTTTCCACGAGAGGTGGCATGTTTCCGACAACATCTGCAGATTGAACACCAGAAGACAACCAGATATCACGAAGAATACTTGCACGATCACCATTCCACTGAATATCAGCTGGTAATGAATACGGCTGTGAGCCTGAAAAGTGATGTTTTAGTAAATTTGTGGTGGAATCAGTTATCCTAAGTAGGATAAAACTTTTGCGTCCCGTTTAAAAGAAATAAATAAAATAAAGTACTACGTTATACTAGATGTTAACATATGTAGTTAATTGGATGTAGTTTATGCGTTAGCTACTAGAAACTTAAAAATATACGTTTTTTTCCTACGGTGATAAAGGTAAAATTAAATAATCATACTAATCATATCATACTAATATTATAAAGGCGAAAGTTTGTGTGTGTGTATGTTTGTTACTTCTTCACGTCTAAACGGCTGGAGCAATTTTCATAAAATTTGGTAGGGCGTTAGCTGACACTCTAGATTAGATTAGGCTACTTTTAACTTTTATTTTATTCCCACGGGACAATCGATAGGTACATCGAGTTTTTTTAACGCGGGCGAAGATGCGGGGTTCAGCTAGTTATTTCATAATTACCATTTCAAAATCTCTCGGGTTGTCCGTGTAAGTTCCGACTAGCCACATTATATGGGACGACGCTACAAAAAGTGATATTATTGATCTGAAATTTAATAAAAAAAATATCATTAAGTACCATTACATAGTATAAAACAAATTATTTTTTATAGTTTAAAACAAATTGATTTTAATGCACTTTTTTAATACATAGAGTTATTCAACAGGAAGGTTTTTATTTTTATGTATCATAAATGCATATTATTTTGACTTTTAGGGCCGGCGCACATATGACGGAGCGCAGCGCAGCGCAGCGTATGCCCGCGAAATTTTCTTAACGAATCACACACTAGCCGAAATTCGCGCTAATTACTGGGAGAATGCGCGCGGATGCGCGCGGGTGTGCGCGGGTGCGCGCGGATGCGCGAGCATGCGCTTCCATGCTCCTCAGAAATAAATTGCTGTTATTTAATTTTGGATATTATTTCTAAAGGGACAATGACGATAATAGTTTGACAGCAAAAAATGCGCTGCGCTGCGCTCCGTCATATGAGTGCCGGCCCTTAGGCGGAACGAAGTTCGTCGGGTCAATTAGTAGTTATAAATAATTTTAAAAAAATGCTACTTATTTTCTATGTTTCTAGAAAGTAATTTCTTTTTAATACCAATGAATATGATAAGAACTATAGAAATAAATTAATATTGCTCCGATAAATGCCCAGCAAGTCTAAAAAGAGGAAGTAACTTTGACAATTCATAAAAAGATATTTGACTCAAATGCCTAAAACTATTGTTCAATAAAATATTTATGAAAGCGAAATTAAATTAGGTGTCGGTTTTTTTATTTAATAACTCATTTAATTTATCAATTTTTGGATTTTGCGTCATTTTTCATAACGAAGCCGCTTGGACTGTAGCACTTGCCAAAGGGCTAATTGGACAGAAACGGTTTTGTGGTTGCCGGCACACTTTTACATGAGGCGACCATCATAGTCCTTGAGAGTAGCAACGCACCTGTAATTGACTTTAGATGGAACCCAAGTTCTGTACGTAGTTGATTACGGATGTCCATGGGCGGAAGTGGCCACTTACCATCAGGTGGACTGCATGCTCGTTTGCTACTTCAGTCAGATAAAAAAACGGACATACATAAATCCATACATACAAACGCTCGAAAAGCATTACTCTCCTAACGCGTTCGGGTAAAAAAAGAACGGAAATCTATCGCCATCATGGCAAGTTAAAATGTTAAAAACTTTTTTTTTGTTCTCGAGGGGGAACCTTCAAAAGGTACCCGACGCCGTGGGAGCGACGCAGGGTTATGTGGGATTTTTACCGCACTAAAACCCCCCCGGTGGCCGTCCTCGGCGCTATAAAGAGGACTCCGGGTACTCGGTTCGACCGCAACCGGAATCCTCTGAGCGCGTTGCCCCATCGGGCCCCTCCCAGATGGGTGGCTGGGCCCACCGCTCCCTCTAGTCTTTACGACGGTATGCGACCACATATACCGCCGTTCTTCCCGGGATCGCCTGACCGAACGGTTTGAGCTCCCACTCTAGCCGCCTGCAACCCCGGAAGCCCCTTTTAGTCGCCTCTTACGACAGGCAGGGGATGCCGTAGCTCTATTCTGATCCCTGAACTACAGGGACGAAAATGTTAAAAACTGAATGTTGAACACTGATTTTTCTAAATTAATTTGTACTTACTTTAATCCATGCATCCCGGTAACCCTCGGAAACTTTGGATCCACATCTGTTTTTGAAAATTGGCTCCAGTTTTGAAATATTGAGAAATATAATAAACTAGCAGACCCGGCCACGCGTTGCTGTGGTTAAAGAAATGTTACATAAACAAATTTTAAATTGTATTATTTCGTATTTGTAAGAAATTAATATACTACAAAGTTGTTAGTAGACAACATGTAACGTATAAACTTATAAATAAGGTAAGAAGGGCAGATGGTATTAAATTTCAACAATCACATTTATATTTTTTTATTAAAAAAATTGACATTCAATTTAATTCAGCACTTCTCGGTGTACAATATTTTTAGGTAACCTGTCTTTATTTATTTAAATTAAAGTGTCGAACAATGAAGCACTATTATTTAAAAAGTAGGAATAGTTTTATAGTTCACTATACTAACTCAAATTATTGTTCACTATACTATACTTCAGTCTAAGTAACACGTAGCCGTCTATGATAATTCCAAAAATTGAAAAACCAAGAATATTGAGATTTAACTGTATTACGATCACCACAACATAAAAACCACGTTAGTTTGTCTTTCCTACAATATGTACATCGACAAACAAAAACAAAATAGGTTAGGTAGCGCCACATAACGGTCACATCAGTACGAATTTAAATGTAATTTGCGTTCAAAAATACTTCATCAAAATAAATGTTTTCTATAAATAAAGAATTTTTTCATGCAGTAAACTATGAATAAAAAATAACTTTATGTAATATTGAGTCAATTGTTCGATCGATATAATTTTACACTTTGTTTTTAGGGAAATGTATGTCCGGTGAACGCATCATTATTATTTTAGTCATAATACACGCATTGTTGCCAGTAATAAATTAAAATTGTATGGGTAGGTTTACTAATAAAATATTTTTCCTCTATCTCTTAAATTGCTTTTAAAATTATTTTTCAATTTTAGTTTAAGGAAATACGAAATTATAATTAAAAAATTGACTAAGTGAAACGGTATTGATTTATCGATACATTCGGTTCATGTAGATGACCGTAACGTAAACAGCGCCATCTAATATCTCAAACATGTTACTATTTCGATTTGGCGGTAAGGTGGCGTACCTATCATCGCAGAATATACTGAGAATACTGAGATAGCTTTGTATTACTTTAGTAACTTATATGGATATATTTTTAACTGGTTATAATATTAAATTGTCGCTCATATGAAATGTTAGCTCATATGAAATTTTAACAAAGCGCCTTCAATACATTCGGTTCATGTAGATGACTGTATCGTAAAGAGCGCCATCTAATATCTCATATACATTATTTGGTAAGATTCCGTATCAACGCAGAATATACTGAGATGGCTATGTAATAGGTACTTTAGTAACCTTTGATCACCAATATTACCGATCGAAGGTAGTAACTTATACTTATCTTTGGTCATGATATTAGATTGTAGCTTATGTGAAACGGTTGTAATTTTAACAAAGCGACATTACGTACTTAATCAAGTTAACAGATAACATTACACCGCCCTCTGTTATTAGGATTATACAAAGCTAACAGCTGAAGCTAAAAAAAATATTTGCAATTAAACCTATAAATTAAGATATAAACTATCCTATCTTTCAAGTTGGATCAAAATGCACACGTTGTGTAAATTTGGTTATAATCGGTTCAGATGTTTAAGAGTCCATTGCGGACAAATAAAGTGACACGTAATTTATATATATTAAGATATGGATTACCTGAAAGTTACCAAAAAGACTAACTATATTATTATTACTATTAAATGAAGTCAGAGCTAATGTTAACCCATGCATATGAGTTTTTTCTATTTATATTTACATTACAAGTTGAATATCTTTAAATCTAAATCATTATTTCCTCACATAAATTAATAAATTCAAATAACTACCTATTATTATTTGGAAAAATACAAGATGGAAATATTTATTAAAGTACTCGTACCAATCAGTAAATAGTTTCGATTGTAAGATTGTGACAATTGATGTTATCAAAGTTGTTAAAAGGTTAATTATTTTCGATGTAAGATTAAAGTTTTAATGAGGCAGTATTCTTACAAGCTATATCCTTAATATGACTTTATTACGTTTCCTCAAAACAAATATTGCTATGATTGCAATGTACATGCCCATTTAAGTGATTTTTTCGGCCATACGCCGAAACTGTGCTGAACACTGGTCTTGTCTCACAATGAGAGAGTTTAGGCCATAGTCCACCGCGTTGGCCAAGTGCAGATTGGTGGACACACCTTCAAGAACATTTTTTAAAGAATTCTCGGGTGTGTAGGTTTCCTCACGATGTTTTCCTTCACCGAAAAGCAGTGATTATTAATTTCTAATACGCACATAATTTTAGAAAAATCTTTGTCTCGCAATCGAGGGGGCCAGTTTCAACCATTAGGCTATCACTCCTCTCAATGTGAAAGTATTTTAACTAAACAAAACTAATTTTATAAACTTACCCACTTTATTCTTACTTTCTTTATTATTATGAACATACCAGACATCGTAAAAGCTTCCGATGAGGTTCATTGTCAGTAAAAATAAAAAAATAACCGCTAGGAACCAATCTCCGGCATCTGTGGACTTCTGGTCATTGTGTTTATCACATGAATAGATTTCAGAGAGCTTTGCTTCCAAGCCGTACTCAATCCATATAGTTTCATTAAGGCATCTCTCAAGGGCCTCTTTTAGGTCTGCTGTTTCATCTAAATTTCTATTTTGCGTAAATTTCTTACAGGATTGTGTGATACATATGCCTCTATCGATATATGAGTGATTGTAATATTTGATGTCTTGCTTTGTATATTCCTGGAAATAGATAATTTTTGGAACGAAGTTCCTTATCGCGCGTTGGGACGGAAAAAAAACAGATGAAAAGTTGTCACGGCACAGGTTTGTTGTACATAATAAATAATGAAATAATAGAAAATAATAATTATTATTGTTATTATTTTCCTAATATCCCTTGACACCTCTCAACTTTTATATGCTATTTTTGCAGCTTAGTGTATTTTGATGTAAAGCGAATTCTCGTAAACATATGGTACAATCACCGGCTAGACAAATATTAAAATGATAGAATTGAACCTTTGGGGCCATGTATACTTACTCTTATCGTGTTCATAAGTTCGTTCTGAGGGTCTGCGGCCAGGTCAAACTTGGCAATGCAGTACACACCACCCACTTGCTTCAGGCACTTGTCATATGTTGGGTCTAGACCGAATAATGGCGGCATTCTCTCGTATTCAGACTCTGGTAAACATTAAAGATAGAAGAGAGAAGAGGAGAAGATATCTGGGAAAAACTTAAATTTGAAATTGTGTCGATATTAGTATACATAATATAGTATACATAATATAATTAAAAAAATATATTTAACGTAGCTAAACATTATCAAAGTAATAATTAATTTTAATAATTTAATACACATTATACACACTCATACGTTCTAGTAATTAATTTAAAAAAATCTGCTCGCTAATTCAATTAAGCTTATTTATCTAAACCCGCAACTCACTTCAAAAATTCAACTTAAATATTCAAACCTACCTACATTATATTCTATAGTTTCTAAAGAGAGAAACTGAAAAAATGAATCAGGACTTACCATGGACATGGTTGATAGCACTGCTACATTTCAGTACTATACTTAAAAACAGTATTTTTATTGTCATTTTAGGATAATGATCTTTAATTAAATGTTATTTGAAATAAAGAGTTGTCGCGATCACTAGGCGATGTTAATTCATTGTGCTAACAACGAGTAAGAAAAATGTTTATATGAGAGGTGAAATAGTATGCTACCGGCTTTACAACTGGTTGGAGATCTGTTAAGAATCATACTTCATACTAATATTATAAACGCGAATGTTTGTGAGTGTGTATGTTTGTTACTTCTTCACGTCTAAACGGCTGGAGCCATTTTCATAAAATTTGGTAGGGAGTTAGCTGACACACTGTATTAACATATAGGCTAATTATTACCGTGGGAAAATATTTTATTCCCACGGGACAATCGAGATATCGATTTTTTTTAGCGCGGACGAAGCTGCGAGGTTCAGCTAGTATTACAATAATTTGTATTATGCTTAATTGGTTTATTTGTATTTGCCGTAGGGTTACCAAGAGCGCAAACAAGTTATAGCGTTAAAATATTAAAACAAAAAACCCTTGCTTAAATACGATTGGTTGCTTTCAGTTTTAGTTGATATTTTTTTGTTTTTAGAATAATTTATTTAATGTAGCATCTGGGTTTTATATTAAAATTATTATTAAAAATAAAATTTATATTTTCTCGTGGCGGAGCGGTTGCGGTCTGACGCGCAGTGGGTCCCGAGTTCGATTCTCGGCCAGACAGATATCTGAATGATGAGTTTAGATTCATGTTCTGGGTCTGGGTGTTTGTGTATTCGTCTTGTGCATGTCCACGGTACCCACGACACAAGAGAAAATCCTAGTGTGGGGCTATGAGTGTAGAAAGCGGTTTTTTGTAGAAAGCGTTATATTATTTTAAAACGTAGAATTCATACTTGATATATATAATTTGTACTGGTCCAGTTATTAGCTTTCATTTATTACTATTGTTTTGATAATAAAAAAAAACGAACGAAGGCCTTCTCTGAACGCAGGCGCATGTTTAAAAGTTTAAATAGCCCAGTCATTTTAACAACTGAGTTGATTTCAATGGTAGCGCGTGACAAAGAAATGAACATAGAAACAAACCTTATGTAGGTTTGTTCCCTCGAGAAACCATACGATACTAACAAAAAACAATAGAAACACAGGGTGTAACCAATTTTTGTTTACCATGTGACACGTTTAAAAATAATAAAAACAGACATACAAATTTAGTTTCACTCACACCTTAGGAAATTCTAATTGACATAAAAGTACCTACTTATAAAGTACTCGAATTTTATTTTAGGCTTCCTTTTATGTATACCTATTATTATTCTGAGGCGTAACGCGACTAAAAGAAAGAAAAATACTTTTGACATTAAATTGTAATAACTTTTGATAGAGTCGCTCGATTTTAATGAAGACTTATTTAAACATTAACTCAAGAAACGCACTACGCGGTCTCTTTGTTTTATTATACAGACTATAAATTATATATTTTCATTTCCTGGTATTAACTTGTGAATTTTTTTTATTTATGCGATACAAATACATTTTCTATTTTTTTTATCTGATAGAAGTAACCAAACGAGCATGCAGTCCACCTGATGGTAAGTGGCCACTGCCGCCCATGGACATCTGTGATCAACTTCATACAGAACATGGGTTCTATCTGAAGTCAACCACAGGTGCGTTGCTAATCGTAAGGACTATGATGGTCGCCTCTTGTGAACGTGTGCCGGCAACCACTCCCTTCCATCGAAACACAAGAACTGCTTCCCACTAGAAATATGTGTGGCGGTGGTATTTCGCAGGTCGAACTACACTGGTTCTACTACCTTCGATAGAATACATATAGAGACATGTATCATTACTCGCAGGGCTGTAACTACTACCGTATCAATGATACGGGCCCTCGGTATACCTACATGGCCCCCGAACATTTGTCGACCTCTTTTATTGGTCGTCACTTTGTTGCAGACACAAAGAGTAAGTAGAAATAACGACCGTGTTTTTTGCCGACAAATTTTCTACTGAGCTCGTGAAACATTTATGAACCCACACCACAACTTATATCTAGTCAATAAATATTTATTTTAATTTAAAGCAAGCATTTTGCTTTACACGTAAATTTGATACTGGTCCCCGTCAAGACACGCATCATGTCTGTCATGGTAATGAGAATTCTATATGCTAATTTGAGTCATAAACTATTCCCAATGTGCCTAATCTTAACAACCTTCTTCTCTTTCTTTCTTTTTTTATTTCACTTGCATGAAAGAGCAGCCTCAAGAAAGTTTATATTTTTAATAAAGTACTTTTTTTTTTGCTATCGAGGTACCCTTCAAAAGGTACCCGACGCCGTGGGAGCAACGGCGGCTTATGTGAGATTTTTACCCCACTAAAACCCCCTCGGTGGCCAACCTCAGCGCTGCGTGGAGGACTCCGGGATCTCCAATGGAACACAACCGGAGTCCTCCGATCGCGATGCCCTCTTTGGGCTCTTCTTAGTCAGCATCATCATATGTACACACTGCGCCTCCTGGTGTGTACGATATCATGTCGCTTGGCTGGACGGGTCGAGCTCCCACTCTTATCGCGCGCAACCCCTGAAGCCCTTTTTAATCGCCTCTTACGACAGGCAGGGAACTTACCGTAGCCTTATTCTGATCCCGGAACTACAGGGACGAATAGACGTACTTAAGTACCTACTGACCATTGCGAATATAGGTAAAGTTCCATTCATTTTATTCCATTTTGTTAATATTACACAGAAATCGCATGAATAACAGCACAATTGAAAATCAATTAGAAGTTGAAGAGTTAGTTTAGTGCAATAAGGCTCAGAATTGAAGACCTGTTGCCTTAACCACATCGTAGCTATTGGCCTTTTAATCAATTTTTATTATATTTGTTAGGTATAAAATAATACAACCCCAACGGAAGAAGATGTCCGGCAAATATACAATATTGTCAAAACTGACCATTTTGAACCCTTGAAATTAGTATTTATAAATTTCAACAATAAATAAGTTTCTCCTTATACACTGCTTGTTACTTTGTTATCAACAATTTCTTTGATTGGTATCAAAAAAGCAATTATAGAAAATTAACATTAGCCGCCACGTATTATGGTACATTTATAATGGCACATAAATCTTGCAGGGCTTTAAAAAAAAAGTTCGCAACTTGCCAGTGTCACCTAGCGGAGAGTACATACATTTTTAATACCATGTTAATGTAGTATACCACAGTACTAATTAGTTTGGCCCATTGCCGCTAGATGGAACTACATTGTATTTCTTACGCGCTCACTAGATGTCGTTAATTTCAACAAAATAGCGTATCGAAGTTGTGTGCGAATGTTACAAGATATATTTTTTTGTGTCTAAATCCTCTATTCATATATGTCTTTATCTATAAAATAGTTTGTTGGTTTTAGAAAATATTTTTTTATAAACATTTTATAAATAATAGTAATTTGTGCTGTTGCTATCTTTATGTAAAGTATTTTCGAAATTCTCTGTAAGTCTTCGGTAGTATAGTGGTCAGTATCCCCGCCTGTCACGCGGGAGACCGGGGTTCGATTCCCCGCCGGAGAGTTCTTTTTTTTAATTTTCTTGTACCTTTATAACACGCTTTTATTGTCTTTCTGTGGCAATATCAGGATCCTTAACTGTTCGATGGATTTTGACATAAGATGTTATGGGATTATTATCAGACTGTTGTATTTCATATTAAAGAGAGAGATAAGCTGTAAATTTTTTCAAACAACGCCAGCGAGAAAAGGGGGGGACACATTTTTTTTTATTATAAAAAATTCAATTCAATACATAAATTTAATTAAAGGTAACAAATATCCCAATGCAAAAATGTACTTGCACTTAGACATTTTGAAGCTGGTAGAACATAATATGGTCCACCGTGAATGTCCCACCGCCTCACCTATTTCTAGCGTGCTTACGTTAGCGTTCTAACGTTTACGTTACGTTAGAGTTCTTACGTAGGTAGCAGTTCTAACGTTTCGATGGGAGGGTGTGATTGCCGGCACAAAGTAATACGAGGCAATCTTAGTCATGGGGAGAAGCACCGCATCTGTGATTGATTTCAGACAGAACCCCTGGATTGCCACATAAAGTTGTTCACAGATGTCCATGGGCGGCAGTATTCCCTTACCATCAGATGGACTGCATGCTCGTTTGCTACTTCAAGATCTTAATATATATAAATTACGTGTCACTTTATTTGTCCGCAATGGACTCTTAAACATCTGAACCGATTATAACCAAATTTACACAACGTGTGCATTTTGATCCAACTTGAAAGATAGGATAGTTTATATCTTAATTTATAGGTTTAATTGCAAATATTTTTTTTAGCTTCAGCTGTTAGCTTTGTATAATCCTAATAACAGAGGGCGGTGTAATGTTATCTGTTAACTTGATTAAGTACGTAATGTCGCTTTGTTAAAATTACAACCGTTTCACATAAGCTACAATCTAATATCATGACCAAAGATAAGTATAAGTTACTACCTTCGATCGGTAATATTGGTGATCAAAGGTTACTAAAGTACCTATTACATAGCCATCTCAGTATATTCTGCGTTGATACGGAATCTTACCAAATAATGTATATGAGATATTAGATGGCGCTCTTTACGATACAGTCATCTACATGAACCGAATGTATTGAAGGCGCTTTGTTAAAATTTCATATGAGCTAACATTTCATATGAGCGACAATTTAATATTATAACCAGTTAAAAATATATCCATATAAGTTACTAAAGTAATACAAAGCTATCTCAGTATTCTCAGTATATTCTGCGATGATAGGTACGCCACCTTACCGCCAAATCGAAATAGTAACATGTTTGAGATATTAGATGGCGCTGTTTACGTTACGGTCATCTACATGAACCGAATGTATCGATAAATCAATACCGTTTCACTTAGTCAATTTTTTAATTATAATTTCGTATTTCCTTAAACTAAAATTGAAAAATAATTTTAAAAGCAATTTAAGAGATAGAGGAAAAATATTTTATTAGTAAACCTACCCATACAATTTTAATTTATTACTGGCAACAATGCGTGTATTATGACTAAAATAATAATGATGCGTTCACCGGACATACATTTCCCTAAAAACAAAGTGTAAAATTATATCGATCGAACAATTGACTCAATATTACATAAAGTTATTTTTTATTCATAGTTTACTGCATGAAAAAATTCTTTATTTATAGAAAACATTTATTTTGATGAAGTATTTTTGAACGCAAATTACATTTAAATTCGTACTGATGTGACCGTTATGTGGCGCTACCTAACCTATTTTGTTTTTGTTTGTCGATGTACATATTGTAGGAAAGACAAACTAACGTGGTTTTTATGTTGTGGTGATCGTAATACAGTTAAATCTCAATATTCTTGGTTTTTCAATTTTTGGAATTATCATAGACGGCTACGTGTTACTTAGACTGAAGTATAGTATAGTGAACAATAATTTGAGTTAGTATAGTGAACTATAAAACTATTCCTACTTTTTAAATAATAGTGCTTCATTGTTCGACACTTTAATTTAAATAAATAAAGACAGGTTACCTAAAAATATTGTACACCGAGAAGTGCTGAATTAAATTGAATGTCAATTTTTTTAATAAAAAAATATAAATGTGATTGTTGAAATTTAATACCATCTGCCCTTCTTACCTTATTTATAAGTTTATACGTTACATGTTGTCTACTAACAACTTTGTAGTATATTAATTTCTTACAAATACGAAATAATACAATTTAAAATTTGTTTATGTAACATTTCTTTAACCACAGCAACGCGTGGCCGGGTCTGCTAGTATTAAATAAATAAATAAAAGTAGGAAAACAAAATATTTAATAACTTATCATCTATTCTTATAAAATATATGTCTAATACAATATTTAGCCGTGCTTCGGTCGAAATTGGTTTGCGAAGATGAGCTTCATTAGTCTTATGAGAGGCACTTCCACGATCAGATGCAGCGGCACTGCAGCGAGGAACGACAGCCCCAACACTAGAAAGGTCATTGACACCTGCCAAATAATATACTAGGTTATACAGTAGTATTGCTTCGGTCAGATTTAAGAGTAAATCTATAACATAAACTCTTTGTCTTGAGCGAATTATATTCTTACGATCTTTTGCATTTATGATAACTAGTCACTTGTCGCAACGGTCGAAATTCGACCGTAACTTAATTTAAATTAAAAAAAACTAAACTTCGTATTGTACAAAGTAGCACGAATATTTTTCAAATTCGAATAAATTCTAATAATTTTCAAGTTATTTTGAACAAACCCGTTAAAAGTAAAAAGAGATTTAATTAGATAAGCTGCACTTAAAAGCAATAACGGGTATTTTGACAAAAACATCTGTCATTTTTGACTAATATGTGTTTTCATAGTAAGACATTATTTCCTTAATTATGTACGTCTTTGTGTCAATTGCAAGGTAGTTTGTGTAATGTGTTTTTAGTTAATTGTACGTTTTATGTATTATTAGAAAAAATGGCATTGCGCAATCTGTCTCTACATCAGCTGTAACCGTGCGTAATTTCACACTCCTCTGTCTGCGGCAAGTATCTTAAAACGGGTTACAAGTTTTTGTTTCACGTATTAACATATAGATAAAACGTATTATTAATATATAGATAAATAAGATAAAATTACTAGTATTTATAACTTTTTTTTATAATAATGAAGTAGCAAACGAGCATGCCGTCCACCTGATGGTAAGTGGTCACTGACGCGCATGGACATCTGTACGGAACTTCTATCAGAAGTCAATCACTGATGTCGCTGTCGATGTCAATCACTTGCTATTATCGAGGACTAAGATGGTCGCCTCATATAAAAGTGTGCTGGCAACCACACCCTTCCATCGAAACGCAAGAAATGCTTCACGCTAGAAATAGGTGTGGCGGTGGTACTTCCCCGGTCGAACTACACTGGTTCTACCCGGTACGTTATTCAGCGTTTAAGAAATTTATGGCTTCAGGACTTACCATCGGTATAAGGAAGCTAGTTTAAAAGTGTACAATAAAAACCTACCACATAGGAAAACGACACTGCTATAAGCTCTTTCCGTAGACCGTAGATTACGTGGATGAAGGAAACGTGGATGAGATACACGGAGTATGAGAGTTTGCTGGTGACCCGCCAGCCTCGCCACGAGAACAATGCTCCAGAGACATCTGAAATTTATAAACTACTAGCAGTACCCGCGGTTTCACCCGCGTAAAAAAGATACCTAATATGTGGATGATCTAGGAAATTGAAAGTTTTCATTCACATTGACCTACTCTTCCCATTTTGCTCCTGTGTCTTATAAAAAACATATAACAATTTTTATTGCACTTCATCGTATACGACGGCGCATGCGGCATATACTGCGGGTGGATCAACATGAGGTTAATATTTTGCTCTAAAATATATCTAACCAATAAATATAATTGCATAGCCTAAAGCCTTCCTCGATAAACGGTCTATTCAACACAAAAAAAACTTTCAATTCGAACCAGTAGTTCCTGAGATTAGCGCGTTCAAACAAGCAAACAAACTCTTCAGCTTTATAATATTAGTATAGATTGTAGATTTTTTTACATTTTTTTAAGAAAGAAAGAAAGATCTTAATTTAGTAAATTTTTGGGTTACAATAATATTGATTACATAAGATGTTTAAAAAAAGGGCGCCAAAAATTGAATATGCCGGTTAAGGCGTTTTAAATGCATGGCACTCACATACTCGTATTTATCAATAAAAGACTTACAATAAGACACTATATTACAATGCTGATAACTTTAGCAGAAAAATATTTTTTGTATTTTTATATTTTACAATCATAGTTAATGAATTCGTCATACGTGTAATATTTCATATGTGGTCTTTCTTTATTTGTTTTAATTGGTAAGGTAGTCAGTTTATTAGTTTATTAAGGGCGACGTTATGCGACTTTTGAATTATTTTTGCTGTTATTTTGAAGCAATTAGATTATAAATTGAGTAGGAACTAGGGGGGGGGGGGGGCTCTTGTCCCTGTAGTTCCGGGACCAGAATAGGATTACGGTACCCTCTGCCTGTCGTAAGAGGCGACTAAAAGAGGCTTCCGTGGTTGCGGGCGGGAAGAGTGGGAGCTCGAACCGTCCGGTCAAGTGACTCCGGGAAGGACGGCGGCATGTGTGGTTGCATGTTGCCGTAAAAACCAGAAGGGGCGGTGAGCAGTTCACGCCCACCAGAGAAGAGCCCGATGGGGCACAGGCTGAGGATACCGGCGGCGGTCAATTGGAGTTCCCGGAGTCCTCTTCGCATCGTCGAAGTCGGCCACCGGGGGGGTTTTAGTGCGGTAAGAATCCCACATAACCCGCGTCGCTCCCACGACGTCGGGTACTTTATGAAAGTTTCCCCCTCGAAAACAAAAAAAGGGGGGGGGGCTCTGACCGTGGGGCTCTGGGCACGTGCCCAATGTGCCCAGTGGGAAAAAGGGGCCTGTTACTAAACGTTGCCTAATAATTTAACGTTTGTACGACTATATTGGCAAGCCTCTAATTAACAATTTCTTCACAGTATATCTCGGAATAACGCTTTCAAAATCAGTAAATACAAAAATGAGAGATTAACTCTAAGAAAATAATCTGACTTACACCCGATTTCACTCAGAATTAATCTCACCGTTGCACTTCAATATTATCCCCAAAGTCCAAATAGCATATAGGACACCCAGAACAGTCCGGTGGGTGGCAGCTTGCAGCATCCGAGTGGCGAGGGGATCACGGGGTGAGTCAGCGAAGACCATGCCTATATGGTACAACACAGCAATCTGCCCCGGGATCACTAACCAGCATAGCAGTCTGCAAATCTGTGATGGAAAATATGTGTTGTTTTTTGTTCCGATTGCGTCAGAAAGGGGGTAATGTTTTTGAGCGTATGTTTGTATGTGTTTCAAGGTGTTTTTTTTTATCTGACTGAAGTAGCAAACGAACATGCAGTCCACCTGATGGTAAGTGGCCACTGCCGCCCATGGACATCTGTAATCAACTTTATACAGAACATGGGTTCTATCTGAAGTCAATCACAGATGCGTTGCTACCCCCGAGGACTAAAATGGTCGCTCATGTGAAAGTGTAGAACCAGTGTAGTTCGCCCGGGGAAGTACCACCGCCACACCTATTTCTAGCGTGAAGCAGTTCTTGCGTTTCGATGAAAGGATGCGGTTGCTGACACACTTTTATATGGGGCGACCATCTTAGTCCTCGGGAGTAACAACGCATCTGCACATGACTTTAGGTTGAACTTCATGTTTTATATGAAGTTGCTTACAGGAATCCATGGGCAGCAGTGACCACTTACCATCAGATGGACTGCATGCTCGTTTGCTACCTTAATCAGATAAAAAAAAACTATTGGATCAACTTAGTTGTCAGAGACATACGCTAAATAATATTTTAATATGGCATCAGCAATCAAAGAAATGAGGGGGATAGGATTTTCTCCTTTCACCTTTTTTCTTCGTGTTGTTTTAAGACCTCGGGAGTAACGCATCTATATGAAGTTGCTTACGTCCGTGGGCGGCAGTGACCAGTTACCATCAGATGGACTGCATGCTCGTTTGCTACATCAATCCGATAAAAAGAACTCTGTACTAGTCCTGCTTACGTCCGTGGGCGGCAGTGACCAGTTACCATCAGATGGACTGCATGCTCGTTTGCTACATCAATCCGATAAAAAGAACTCTGTACTAGTCCATGCTTACTAGTTTACCTTGGATCTTGATAGATCTGTGTTCCTCTGCTTCAAGTCGTGGGCCAGGTACCCCGTCGCCATGCCTAAAACGAAGCAGGGTATGTTGCTGTGCCCTCGGATGTGATACGTTTGGTAGGTAGCATCGGATAAGCTACGAAAAAATCTGCAAACATTTACATTTAAAAAACACGCTTTCTACACTCATAGCCCCACAGAAGGATTTTCTGTGTCGTGGGTACCATGAATACACACAAGATAAATACACAAGCACCCAGAACCAGAACACGAATCTAAACTCATCATTCAGATACCTGTCTGGCCGGGAATCGAAACCGGGACCCATTGCGCGTCAGACCGGTATGGTAACCGCTCCGCCACGCGGGTCCTCAATTTGCAAATTAATTGTCCTATCTTCTCCTATTGAACAACACCGCACAAATGGAGAATTGGTGAATATAAATATTAGGTTTCCTCATAACAATGTCATCTATAGTATCTATCTAATAGTTCATTTTAACAAAAAGTGAGTTATATACTCTTGAAATGATTTATTTATGCAAGTACCTTATCTCACTCTCCTGCAAAGACAGCGAAATTACATAAGCGGTAGCTTCGATGGCACGAAATATATTCTGACGAGCCTTACATGATTGACATGACATTGCTGACGATCCCCGTAGCGTAGCGGTTACCATACCGGTCTGACGCGCAATGGGTCCCGGGTTCGATTCGATTCGGATATGGGTGTAGAAAGCGTGTATTAGGTACATAACCAAAAGTCATTTTGGTTAAGTTAATGAATCCTTATAGAAGTATTGTGGTGGTATATGGTTCAGATCACGACATATTTCGCTGGACGACGGTAACTACGTCCTATATGAGCACCGACTTCAGAACTATGTACTAAGTACTGAGTATGTTCTAGACCAAAATATATTTAAATTATTTTTTACTTTTTTGTGACATGGAAGTCGGTAGATATTTTTTGTTAAAAAGTTTTTATTTTACACTTTTTAGTGACTATATTTTTATGTTTGTATTTAAATAAAGCCTCTAAGTTTGCTTTGTGCATCTACATATTCACAAAAATTAAACATAAAACACTTTTACAATTCATACAAACAGGGCGCCCCCTCTGGAAGTACCCCTCCATCATCAGGGTTGAGGAGTTGAAGGTCAAATTTTTCATCTTATATTGTTGCTTAGTAATCTTATAACATATACGTTAGTACCAGGTGGCTAACTTCTATGGCTCAGGCTTGCAGTACCCTGCATCATCAGGGTTTAGGAGTTGAAGGTCAAAATTTTAATTTTGTGCCTCTGTTTGGTATTATTTTTACATACCCGTAAGCACCAAATTGCCAACTCCTATGGTTTAGAATTGAAGTACCCCTTCATCATCAGGGTCGAGGAGTTGAAGGTCAAAATTTTAATTTTGTGCCTCTGCTTAGTATTATTTTTACATAACCGTAAGCACCAAATTGCCAACTCCTATGGTTTAGGATTGAAGTACCCCTTCATCATCAGGGTTGAGGAGTTGAAGGTCAAATTTTTGATTTTATATTTTTGCTTAGTATTTTCTTTACATAACCGTAAGCACCAAATTGCCAACTTCTATGGTTTAGGATTGAAGTACCCCTCCATCATCAGGGTTGAGGAGTTGAAGGTCAAATTTTTCATCTTATGTTTTTGCTCAGTAATCTTATAACATATACGTAAGCACCAAATGGCTTATTCCTATGGTTTTGGCTTTAAGTACCCCTGCATCATCAGGGTTGAGGAGTTGAAGGTCAAATTTTTGTCCCATGAATTTGCTTAACAATTTCATTATATATTCGCAAACATCAAACGACCAACTTTTATAGTTCAGGCTAGCAGTACCCCTGCATCATCAGGATTGAAGAGTTGAAGGTCAAATTTTTCATAGTAAATACCTACATAGTAATTTTATTCTATATTTTACTCAATTGGACTTCTCCAGCTAAGGTTCGGCCGACTATCACTAATTTTATTATTTTGCTCCAAAAAGTTGAAGATCCTATGATTAGAACCTTATCAAACTCTTATCAGACTACCCCTGGAGTACATCCTTTCTAATAAAAAAAGAATCATCAAAATCGGTTGGCGGGATATTGTGTTATTCATACATTTATCGCGTACATTGAAAATGCAAATTTAAGACTTATGCGTTTTTCTTATGGATGCCCTAGTCAAAAAAATACTAAAAAAAAATGGGACCCTATGACACGCACTACCTTTCAAATAAAAAAAAAAACATCTAAATCGGTTCACCCAGTCCGGAGAAATGAGGTAACAAATATAAAAAAAAAAAAAAATAATAAAAATAAAAATACAGACGAATTGATAACCTCCTCCTTTTTGGAAGTCGGTTAAAAACTAAAAGTATATGAGACCTATGCCCAGCAGTCGATACCTTAGCCACTAGCAGTCTTCCATTCAAGATGGTAGAACCAGTGTAATTCGACCGGGGAAGTACCACCTCCACACCTATTTCTAGCGTGAAGCATTTCTTGCGTTTCGATAGTAGGGTGTGATTGTCGGCATACTTTCACATGAGGCGACCATCATAGTCCTCGGGAGTAGCAACGCATTTGTGATTGACATCAGATAGAATCATTGTTTTGTACAAAGTTGCTTACAGATGTCCATGGTGGTAGTGAGCATTTACCATGATGCCTTGCATGCTCGTTTGCAATCGTAAATAATCTTGTAAAAAACATAAAGACTCCATAGAGTATAACGCTACCACCAGGTGGACCGATGACCTGAAGAAGCGGGAACCGTTGGTTTCAGAAGGCACCGGTTAGAGTGGCGTCATTTAGGGGAGGCCTATGTCCAGCAGTGAACCTCAAAGGGCTGATGGACTGGAGTGGAGAGTGGAGAGAGTATAACTATAATTAAAAAGCTAAAATACGTACTCTGGCGTTAACACAGCCTGTCCATCAAGGTCATACAGCCATACGTGGGCCGCTGGTACCACCATTCCCACAAGTACCATGATTCCCAAGACTAGTGGTCTTGCACGATGGTTGGTGGCCACGTGTACTATAAGACCTAGAATAAACAGCTGCATGTCTGCTGCTAGATACCTGGAATTATCAATAACTTGATCTGTTTAAAGATACTGTTCTCTTTCGTTCACATCAGATACCATCGCTTAAAAGTGGAACTGTATAAAGAGTTTAGCCATTTAATTATATAAAACCTAAGTTCTAAATATAGCGAGGAGTATAGTTTTCTTTTTTTGAATATAGCATTCGTTGTCAGAGGAGTGTGCTGTTATGTTTTATAAAAAAACTAGCTGAATCCCGCAGCTTTGCCCAAGTTTAAAAAATCGATGTATCGATTGTCTCGTGGGAATTAGACATTTTCCCACAGTAAAACGTAGCCTATATGAGTCAGGCGGTCCAGAGTGTCAGCTAACTCCCTACCAAATTTTATGAAAATCGCTCCAGCCGTTCGCCTTTATAATATTAATATGAAGTATGATAGTTGTTTGTGCTTAGTCCAATGAACCCGGTTTTATCTTAAATCACGTTTTATTCGAAGATAGTTAAACTCGTTACAAAGAGGTTTACTTATTGTAAAGCCTAAGGTGTTAGAAAGAGTACGGATCGAACAGGGAGATACCAACACACCTATTTCTACCGTGAAGCAGTTTCTGCGTTTCGCTGGAAACTCTCGGACGAAGCAAAGCAGCTGTGATTGAGTTCAGATAGAACTCCTGTCCTGTATGAAGTCACTTTCAGGTGATGAACAACTGAAAGTGACTTCAGCCTCTTTAAGCTATTACAATTCCACGTGCATAATTCTAACATTCATGCAATCGTTATGCCGTGTAGTAGCATTAATTGTTAATAATTAAACATGTTGCAGTACATTAACATAACAAGTCAACTCAAACCCAAAAGAAACCCCACCCGAGGGATTAAGCGCGTTAAACACTAAGTCACTAGTTCGAAACACATTTACATACTACCCTCTCAAATTAGCGCCCATTCGTTACTTTAGGATCTACATTATTCCCTAACTTTCATTTACGATGCCTGACTTTTACGGCTTTTTGGTGCGGTTTCAATGTGGTTAATTGATGCGCTGTCACAGTAAAGGTGATGCTACACTGCTAGTCACAATAAAGGGGATTTTACATTGCGTAAATGGTCAATGTCGCCCTCATGGGCGTTTCACCATTTACCATCACGTATAATGTATGTTCGTTGGTTAATTCATTTTTTTTAAAGAACCCGTTTTAATCGCTGAATGATCTTGCGGAATTTTGTTAAACAGCCATAATATTGACAAGTTCTTTTTACAAAAAAAGACACTATGTTTCGAAACTCGACTAACTTTTAAACTATCCTAAACTCACCAAGTTTGAAAAGCACAAAGGCGGTTGTCCTTTACATAGTTATTGATGTACAGGAGATGGCTCCACCAGTACTGGCGGCAGCTGGTGACGCATGCACCCACGTGCATGTGCCACAATGGCCCGGAACCTACGTGTCGAAGCCAGGTCATCATCACACCTATTATTAGCGCGTATGCTGGTGTTAATCTGATGGTAACACAAACAGAATAAATTGGAGATGTAAAGGTCAATGTGTTTAAGTCAATACATCTATATATATATTAATACGTATTAAGTTATCATCTGCGGACGGATTAGTATGAAATTACGAAAAGCACAAGTTTGTGAGGATGTACATGTATATGCTACAAACATGTTCTCTCACAATCTTTCGCCTTTGTTATTGAGTAACACGTAAGATAAGAAGTAAGTTTATAAATAATTAGGTATAAAATATGATGGAGTTATTTGAAATACTGTGCAAAATCGTTCAGTCGTTGCTGAAACTACTGATTGTAGGTAAGTATAGTGCTCCGTCTAGTCTTTACGACGGTATGCGACCACATATACCGCCGTCCTTCCCGGGATCGCCCGACCGAACGATTCGAGCTCCCACTCTAGCCGCCTGCAACCCCGGAAGACCCTTTTAGTCGCCTCTTACGACAGGCAGGGGATGCCGTAGCCCTATTCTGATCCCGGAACTACAGCGACGTACTTTAACCTAACGATAAGGCAGACGGGCTACCTGATGGAAAGTAGTCACCGTCGCCTGTGGACATTCGCAACACCAGAGGAGTCGCCAATGCATCGGGTTTGAAGGAGAGCTCTTTTCGCACCTTCTTGAAGAATCCCATGTCATAGCGCTCCGAGAATACCTCAATAATAATACAATATCGATATATTAATAATAATCAACATCAATTTAAGACAATCGAAGAGTATTTTACTAATCCTTTTTTTTGAAACGGACTGATATATCTTAAGTGGTAAAACTTTCAATTCAAGTAAGAAGAATAAAAGTCATCTTACCTCCACCATCTCAAACAGATAAACTTGGGCACTACACTCCATCTGACTTCCTGATTTTCAGTTTGAGCTTGAAACGAATATGCCAGCAGAAAGCCAGTCATAAACATAAATATTTGCACCAGTATCAAAGCAGAAAATGTCAGGATATAAAAATGATTGTCATAAGCCTAAAAATAAGAAGATTTGGCTGATTAAATTAGCAAATGAACATGCATACACATGGGCAGCAGTGCCATTTATGGCATGTCCATTGGTGGCAGTGATGGGTGGTATGAAAGTTTGTTTGCAAGCAGCAAACAGCAGATGCACCAAAAATCTAACCCATATACTGGTATACAAGCAACAGATGCGTTGCTACTCCCGACGACTAAGGTCGTCTTATATATAAGTGAGCCGGCAACCATAAAACTTAATCGAAACGCATGTACTGCTTTACGCTAGAAATAAGTGTGGCGGTGGTACCGTACCCCGCGCTCGAACTTCTTTTTTTTTATGATTGAAGGAGCAAACGAGCATGAATTCCGCCTTATGGTAAGTGGCTACTGCCGCCCATGGACATCTTTTAGCACCTTCAAACAGAACATGGGTTCTATCCGAAGTCAATCACAGATGCGTTGTTACTTTTCAGGACTAAGATGGTCGCCTCATACAAAAATGTGTCGGCAACCACACCCTCTCATCGAAACGCAAGAAATGCTTCACGTTGGAAATAGGTGTAGCGGTGGTACTTCCCCGGTCGAACTACACGGGTTCTACCACCAGTTAAAACCACTTTACCACTCTGTACCACTGGTAGATTACACTTATCCAATCTATTATAAGGTGGACTTGTTCTAAATTGTGTAATAGAAATACGTTTAATTCTAAGGTTATGCACAAATAATTATTCAAGTTGTGGTAAGTTGGTTAATAGTAGAACTATTATGACGCCTTAGATGTTATGATCAAGAAATTTGCTAAGATCATAATTATTTTAAAAAGACAATCAGTCTTTTGTTTATTAGTAAAATACCATTTACCTTCTCGAGGGTGTGAGGGTCTGCAGTAAATGATGCTACGAGTAAAATTGCGTGAGCATACACGACAAGCAATGTCGCTAGTGTTCTAAAACAAAACTAATTTTGTAACATCAGGTGAACCTGTCAGGTGTATTAATACGTGAAGCATAAAATTGTTATATTAATATGTGAAGCGTATGTGTGTGTATATGTGTAATAGTATGAAATTTTGCACTGTTATAGTGGACGTAGAGAAGGAGTGCAGAATGATAATATTTTTTTCAAATGATGCATATATCATACATAAAATCAACTAAAAACACATTACACACACTACCGCATTTGTCACAAACACATAAATAATAAACGAAATAGAACATCAATGTCTTACTATAAAAACACATAACGTCGGAAATGTCATGTCTTTGTCAAAATACCCGCTATTGTTTTTAAATGCAGCTTAGTTAAATAAACGTCTATTTACTTGAAAATTGATACAATTTAATAGAATATGTGAAACATTCGTGCTAATAATAATGAATGATTACAAAAAATAATTATTAAAATTATTACCTCATACCGTGCAGTTCGTGCCATTCCAATTCCGGGGAACTTTGTGCTTTATCTATTAATGCGCGAAAATTTCTTTGTAATGAGAAACATGACATGTACCCGTGAACTGCAATGTAAAGATTTGTTTAATTTATATTAGTAATCTAATATACTTATAAAATTAAATACAATTTAAGCATCTATGACGCTAATTTTTATTTTAATGAGCTTTTAATGTAACACAAAATAAAACCAGAACTTGACAATGGAGAGCAACAAATTAAATATTCGAGTGAATGCTGGGAGAAATACATGCAACAATATTGTACTCTTTATCAAATATCTTTATCCTCAAATCTAAAATACTTATCATTGACAAATAAAGTTCAAATAATCAATTTAGAACGTATATCACCGTGTTTAAATGTTGTTCCTTCATATTCCTTCATTACATAATCGTAATAGGTCCCGATAAAGTTAATTACGAGTATTACTAAACAAATGGCGGTAACAGTCCAATCAAGTAGATCTGTATTTCGTTTGTCTTTTTGTTTATCACAATTAAGCACTTTATCTAGCTTGGCATACACTCCGTGCTCTTTCCATATTGTATGGTTGACGCATTCTTCCAGAATAGAATGTAAGTCTTCATTGGTGTTCAGATTTTTGTTATCAACGTCACATTTTGGGACGCAGATTCCTTTCTCAATTTTGGAATGGTTGTAATGTTTATATGTAGCTGCGGAGTATTCCTGAAAATGAATTTGAATTTCAATAATAATGATAGCCTAGTGTTAGGTGTTGAACGTTTTTATTTGTTACCGAGAGGGAAACATTCAAAAGGGTTTAGTGCGGTAAAAATCCCACATAACCCCGACGTCGGGTACCTTTAGAAGGTTTCCCCCTCGACAACAAAAAAGAAAGATATCTTTCAGGCCATAAAATAGACTTTGGAAGCAAAAAAGAGGTCTTGGTTTAAGAAGGATACCATACATTTTCGAAAATAAATCGAAGACGAAATTCGATGGATGACAAGCTCTCTCATTATTTAATATGGAGTCGGAGTACTTAGATGGTCTTTTTTTTTTTTTTTTTTTTTTTTTTTTTATTACTTACTTGTATAAGATTAATGAGATCATTTTCAGATTCTGAGTATAATTCAAATTGGGTTAAGCAGTAGATACTGCCTTGATCACCGACACAGGACTCATAGTCATCTAAGGTGTATAACGGTGGTAAGCGCTTGTATTCTGTGGCTGTAAAATTGGACATAATTATAAATTAAAGATTACAAAACCAGGATATTTCTATATTCAGGGTAGCGTCACTGCCGCTCATGGACATCTATAATCAACCTCATACAGAACATGGGTTTCATCTGAAGTAAATCACAGATGCGTTGCTACTCCCGAGGACTATGATGATCGCCTCATGTGAAAGTGTGCCGGCAACCACACCCTTCTATCGAAACGCCAGAAATGCTTCACGCTAGAAATAGGTGTGGCGGTGGAACTTCCCCGGTCGAACTACACTGGTTCTACAACCTTGAAGACTTCTACTCTCTACGCTTATCTGCAACTTTTTTGGAAGTTTTAGGAAGGCACTAAGTAATTAGAAGGTCCGACTATTCAGTCTTATGAAAAGACGCCTCAAATTTAATTTCGACATGAATAAAATGAATATTAAATTAAAGTTCGTTTAATATTAGGACTTGCATTCGAGTCGTGTTAGGAAATAGACGAATATACGTAAGTACCTAATTAATTTTGAAATCTACGCTCGACTTCTTGTAGTAATTTTATAAATGAATTTGGTCTTAAGGGGCATGTATTAATTAGGTGAAGTAACTTTGGCTATTTTTCGACTCCCGCTCTAAATTAGTGACATGTAGTGAGATTTTTAACTCAAAATGTTTTAATGAATGCCTTCTTCTACATCTTTTAAGACACCGCTGAATGTGTCAAGTCAAAGACTAGTCAAGGAGTTGGCATAATGAGTCGAATCCTTTGAAAAGGACTTAAAAACTGAATCTCACTACGGCAATTCACAGTTTTTCTTGTCCCACTGCAACCCCAATCCATTATGGTCCCACTGCTGGGCACGGGTCTTCTCTCAGAGTGAGAGAGTTTTAGGCTATAGTCCACCGCTCTGGCCAAGTGCGTATTAGTAGACTACACACCTCTGACAACTTATTTCAGTACAGAACTTCTAACAGTTTTTCTTGCTAATCACAAAATAAATTATCACCATCACTTTAATTATGCACATTTCCACTTTCTTAACACCACATTTTAAAAATGTATTTATATCTATAGACATTGAGCACATCAGGCACGTGCCAAGGCAGGCAAAAACGGTAAAAAACGTCATATAAAAAAGGTTGAAAAACGATATTTTTCTACCTTTTTTATCTGATGGAAGTAGCAAACAAGCATGCAGTCCACCTGGTGTTAAGTGGTCACTGCCGCCCATGGACATCTGTAAGCAACATCACATAGAACATGGGTTCTACCTGGAGTCCATTACAGACGCGTTGCTACTCCCGAGGACTATGATGGTCGTCATTTAAAAGTGTGCCGGCAACCACACCCTTCCATCGAAACGCAAGAAATGCTTCACGCTAGAAGTAGGTGTGGCGGTGGTACTTCCCCGGTCGATCTACACTGGTTCTACCATCTGATAAAACCTACCATTCAAGTGGAATATGGCTCCAGCAGTGATTCTAAACAATTGCACAAATATTATTACATAGAACATTTCAACATTTAATTTTCCAATCACAGTTCAACTGAACATTTTTGTCTAAACACATCCTTTTTAACGATGTTTATAACATAAAAAGTAGCCAATGACTGTATAAAAAAATATTGATCAATTATTAATTAATAGGTAGATGATTCTAGCTAAATGATACACGTGGAAATATTTATATAAATGTTTTAGGAAGTCTAATACATAGATTACATTATTAACGATTTTTTTAAACGGTTTTATACACTCATAGTTTCAAGCTAAGGTTTTCCTGTGTCTCGGGTGTCATGGACACAGAGAAGTATACACAAACATTTAGACCCAGAAATAAAATTTAAATTCATCATTCACACACATTTATGGCCGGGGATAGAACCTGAAAACGTAGGTCACACCAGCGTTGTCCCTGTAGTTCCGGGACCAGAATAGGGCTACGGTACCCTCTGCCTGTCGTAAGAGGCGACTAAAAGGGGCTTCCGAGGTTGCGGGTGGAAAGAGTGGGGGTAGAAAAAAATGTAACTGACAATTTGTAAGTGTCCCCGTAGGCAACTTACAAATTGTCAGTTACATTTTTTTTACACTACCACCGGATCGGAATACGACCTCAACTGAGAAAATCCGGCAAGAAACTCAACGAGTTTCTCTTTTTTGTTATTTATACCAATTTTTTTATTAAATAAACGAAAAGGAAATAATAAGAAAAACAAAACGGTGTCACTATAAAGCTTGGTTTAAATGTTTCTAATTTTATTATACAAGATTGAAGCAACAAACAAGTAGGTATGCTGCCTTGATGGTGGTCAATGTCGCCCTTTAACCGGCCTCCAATGAACAGGAAGGGCAATCTCAGGTAAATTTCCGTAACAGTCAGTGGGAAGTTTAGCTTTTTAAACAGAGGTTTGAATTCCCTGATTTTTCGAAGTAATTACTCTCTCGTCAACCCATTATTGGCCCACTGCTGGGCACGGGTCTTCTCTCAGAATGAGAGTTTTAGGCCATAGTCCACCACACTAGCCAAGTACGGATTGGTGGACTTCACACACCTCAGAGAACTTTTTTTTAAAGATCTCTCGGGTGTGTAGATTTTCTTACGATGTTTTCCTTTACCGAAAAGTAGTGATAATTATTTCTAATACGCACATAAATAAATCAGTGGTGCGTGCCTGGTTTTGAACCTCGGACCTCCCGATCGAGAGGGGAAGTTTCAACCATTAGGCTATCACTGCTCATAATTTGCTCTTTTTATGTACCTACTTGATAGTTTTTGTTATTCATCATCTGCAGCACCTTAGGCCTTAGATTAGCTAGATGGCCTATGCCAAGTACGATATACAGTCAGCCGTCACACACCCGAGAGTTTTTTAAAAAAAAAAAGTTCTCGGAAGTGTGTGAAGTTCACCAATTCGCACTTGGCCAGCGGTGGACTATGGTTTATAACTCTCCCATTCTGAGAGAAGTCCCAGTGCCCAGCAGTGAGACAATAATGGGTTGATGAGAGACATAAAAACACCACCAAAACGTTTGACACTAACATATTATGATAATGTATAATTTCTATTTTAATATATTTCAGTATTTATATACAAAGATAACAACAGAAGTATTAGTGATCAACTCTACTTTTGTTATTAATGAAGGCTTTGTAACTTTGGTCGCAAATCCAAGTCAAAAACTGTGTGACCAGTTAAATACGACCGGCATCGTTTGTATGAAAGAGTATTAAACATATACGTGGGTACACGTCCTCACAAATTTTCTCCTCTGTAATATTGGTGAGATTGTGTGACTGTCTTTATTTTATACTACTTAGTTGACCCGACGAACTTCTTTCTGCCTAAAAGTCAAAAATCTAATAGTATTAGTGTTTCTCTACTATATTATATAATATGTATTATAAATAAAAACCTTCCTTTTGAATCACCCTTTCTATTGAAAAACTACATTAAAATCAGTAGCGTAGTTTTAAAGATCTAAGGATACATAGGGACAGACAGCGAGAAGCGACTTTGTTTTATACTATGTAGTGATTTTGTTCCTAAAACACTGCCTTTTGAGGTATGGAAAATTCACTTATCATTTAGACGTTGTCCCTTTTTCAAAAAATGTTATCGCATAAGTAGGTACCTACCTCTTTCCAACACTAAAAGAGTTGAGCAGTTTTTTTAATAATGCAATTTTGTGTCGTTTTATTTTGCAAATTGGACCCAACACACTTGACCACGCATCTATTGAAATACCTGACGCAACGGAGAAGGGACCTCTACCCTGACAGACCAGTCACACTGTGCTAGTGTGTTGCGGTATGCTAGTGTTGTGTTACGTGTGGTATTTACACTTTAATTTGTTTATATATATTATAATCAATAATATTTTAATTTATTATAAGTGTAATTTTAAAAGTGATAAATTTTAATATTGCAATTTTTTTAATCAAATTTAACTATTAACTAACTAATATTATATTCATTTTAAATGTCTTATATTTATTATATTTAATATTTAAATTCATTGCAATTAATTAATTTATTTATTTTATAACATACCAATAAATTACAAAATTAAATTCTAACTACTACTCTTTAATATCTAATTAAATTTGAAAGTATTAATCATAACCTTTATATACTTTATACTTCAATATTATTTTATATTTATAATCTAAACTTATAGCATTTAATTAATACTTGAGATGTATTGGCCTGCTTTATATTAAGTGGAAGTTAATTATTAATTAACAAAATAAAATTAGAGTACATTTTTTCTTGTAAACACATCTCAAGGTGATCATTCGTCCCACTTTTACTATAATTGACCTCCATGCAGTAACAACGGACAAACAGCTTTTAATCAATTACGAAATAACAATATTTTGAAAAACTTAGCACTTAGTTAATCGAATTAATTTGCTATATACTTATATACATATTGTAACATATAATTATATAAGCATATTTCTGTATTTTTCAGCATGATTTTAATATGCTTTAAATAATTGAATTTATATAATATCTATTATAAAATTCTCGTGTCACAGTTTTTGGTGCCATACTCCTCCGAAACGGCTTGACCGATTTTGATGAAATTTTTTGTGCTTATCCGTTATCTATGAGAATCGGCCAACATCTATTTTTCATACCCCTTAAGGGTTGTCCCCCTTATTTTTTTTTTATATGGCAAAACAACGTTTGTCGGGTCAGCTAGTAAAATCTATTATGTTATAACTATATTTATTTTATAAATTAACAGATATATTTTATTTAGTATTATATTTACCTTATTATTATTTTATTAATGACTATTAATATATATTTATGATTCCAAACAATTAGAACAATTATTTAAATAAGAATTGCAACGGTGAAAAAGTGAAATAAAAAAGTGGTAAATTAAATATGTTCTCGAACTAAATAAATTATCTTCAAAAACAATTAATAGTGACATCGTTAAAATGTGCAACCAAAGATTCTTAATAGTTTTTAGTGTTTTAAGTTATGCTGCGGTAATCGGCGCTTCGGAATTAAATGGTAAATGTCAATGTCTATGTATTGCGTTAATAGAAATAACCCTGAGATATACATAAATCGTAATTAATCTAAGTTAAGCAAGGTGCGGTTGGATTGGAGGGGTGGCCGTTGGATTTTTTAGAGATGTTATGGAGCTCCGAAACTATCAGACCGAAATAAAAATATATCCGTAACCGTAACCGTTATGACATAAAAATCGGATAATTTCAAATAGAGGGGAAATCTTATTGAGACGTGTTTTAGTAAATAACTTCTAATTTTGATTAGGGAGCTTTAATCATAACTGATATGACGGTTTGTAATTGCAAATGGTAACATAAAAATAAGGTATGGGTGCCTGCAAGTTTTCTGGAATATCGTTGCCTGAAATATTTGAAGAATGAAAGGACTTTGCTATAGACAGCGTGATGCTGCTGGCGTTATCATTTTTTAAATTTAGGCTTGACCAGCCGAAGACAGGCGTTTGAATGTGGTAGAACCAGTGTAGTTCGACCGGGGAAGTACCACCACCACACCAAGTTCTAGCGTGAACCATTTCTTGCGTTTCGATACAAGGGTGTGGTTCCCGGCACACTTTCACATGAGGCGATAATCGATCGTCATAGTCCTCGGGAGTTGCAACACATCTGTGAATGACTTCAAATAGAACCCATATTCTATATAAAGTTGATTACACATGTCCATGGGTGGCAGTGGCCACTTACCATCAGGGGGACTGCATGGTCGTTTGCTATATCAGTTAAATAAAAAAGGCGTTCAAAGAATTTAATGGAATAAAATTTGGGGGCTTAGATATTATTACTAAAATTTCGCCGCCTCTGAAAGGAAATTGGATGGGATACTATAGCAGGAATCAGAGGGGCTTGACCCCTTTACTCCGTATGAGGCTTACCTCCCGCTTGGACCCACCACTGGATGACACCACGTGTGACGAACCATAATAGCAAAGAACGCTGGACGAGGTTTAGTGCATAAGTGGTTATAACAGAAATGTTTTCTACCTTGTTGGTCTGCATACAGAAGAGCCGGGTTCAATCCCCGGACAGACTGCCTGACCACTGGATCTAGGTATATATCTGTAGTTTTTTGCATGTCTATGTTTCTAGTGGTATATATCGATCGGCTTATATCTTTAGTGCTACCTAACTATAGATATTAAAACATTAAACTTTCCTTCAATTATGGGATTTTTTGCCAATAATCACCGCGTCTGGCATGTGTTGGTGACCGCAGTAGGTCAACATCTACAGACAGAGACGAAATAATTTATTTATTTATTTATAATATTTTCCTATGTATATTAATGTATCTATACGTATAAATAATATTATACCTATATAAAAATATGATTTACTGCGTCACGGCCCGTGTCTGGCACGTTCAAGTTCTTTAGGTACTGCGATCTTATAATCAACCCATTATTGTCCTACTGCTGAGCACGGGTCTTCTCTCGGAATGAGAGAGTTATAGGCCATAGCCCACCGCGCTGGCCAAGTGCGAATTGGTGGACTGTGATATATTCACCGAGTTATTGAACGTGCGTTATTTTCTGTTAGAATTCTGTCTGCGTGTTTATTTATTTGTTTTTCGGATGTCAATGACTGAAGTTAGTCTATTTCTAACATGATACCGTTATTGCGATTTAGGGAATAGTTTGTTAACCGGTTCAATTTCATATGAGGTCAGCGTTTTAGCCCTCGGGAATAGCAACCCGTTTGTGATCGAAGTCTAATAGAACTACTGCTCTATATAAAGTTGCTGATAGTTATAGGCGACTTTAATCACTTTCCATCAGATGGATTGAATGCTTGTCTGCAATTTCAATCTCTATATATTAATACGTGAAGCAAAAATTTTGTGATTCGTTTTTAAGATACTTGCCGCAGACGTAAGAGTATGAAATTACGCACGGTGATAGTTGATGTAATGAAGGATTGTGCAATGCTATTTTTTTTAATAATGCATAAAACATACATAAAATCTACCAAAAAAAATACACTCACTACCCTGCATTTGACACAAACACATACATAATAAACGAAATAGAACATTCAATGTCTTACTATGAAAACATCAAAAATGTCAGATGTCTTTGTCAAAATACCCACAATTGCATATAAATGCAGCTTTGTTAATTAAACCTCTTTTTACCTTTAACGGGTGTGTTCAAAATAAGTTCAAAATAAGTTCAAAATTATTAAAATTTTATTAAATTAACGAAATATTGTTGTTACTTTGGACAATATGAAGTTTAATTTATTAATTCAAATTACGGTCGAATTTCGAACGTTACGTCGGGTGATTAGTATGATAAGAAATCTATTAACAGAAACAACATAGGTAACATAGAAATAACACGTCTTTGTCACGATTATGCTCGTTTGCTACATCAAAATTTGGTAAAAAAAACTATTTATTTACAGAAACCACATACGCGTCTCTGCCACCATTGTACGGTCTGGACAACTGGTCATCCTGCAGGCGACCTGGTGACGTGTACTGCATGGTCGATGCTGTACTAGTGGCTAATTCTTCATCCACGCTATTAGACTTTCTCAAGGTATGTGTTTTTTATGGTTGTACTTAACGATACCAATAACGATAACGTCCACCAATTCGCACTTGGCACCAGCGCGGTGGACTATGGCCTAAACTCTCTCATTCCGAGAGAAGACCCGGCCGGACATAGGCCTAACAACAGCAACAGCAGTGTTATGCGCTGCTGTAAATGTGTAGTAAGATAGACATCCTTATCCAAGATAATCCAAAGGTGGTAGACCCAGTGTAGTTCGACCGGGGGAGTACCACCGCCACACCTATTTCTAGCGTGAAGCAGTTCTAGCGTTTCGATAGAAGGGTGTGGTTGCCGGCCCACTTTCACATGAGGCGAACATCGTAGTCCTCGGGAGTAGCAACGCATCTGTGATTGACTTCAGATCGAACCCATATTGAAATTTATTACAGATTTCCATGTGCGACAGTGATCACTTACCACCAGGTGGACTGCATGCTCGTTTGCTACTTCAGTCAAATAAAAAAAAAGTCGAGTAGTATAAACTCCAACAACATCCCACCAAAAATAGAGATGACATGATTTTAGTTCTTTAAAAAAAAATCAAACCTCATTACCTACAAATGCTATTTTGGCGCTTTAGCATTATTTCCTTTCCACTGACGATATAGATAAACACACAAGATACTCATAATCGTGGTAGACGTAACATACATAAGTTCGAAAAAAATCAAAATCGTCTATTTTTTATCAGAACTAAGTTTAGAGCAAAATAAATGTTATGTAAAGCGTCAATGCGCGTGCGCATGTGTTAAGGTATTGCGTTAGTGCGGGTCAAGGAATATTTCTGACATAACGATCGCGCTCAGGGCTGTCGACTTGTGAATAAATTTCGGTAAGTGGTCACTCTTCAAGCCTAATGCAATACGTTTTACAGAAATATGTTTAAATATCCTAGGTCATAATGACAAGGTCGTTATAATTCTAATTTGTTTTTCTATGACAGCGTTATGATATTAATTTGTAAGTTAAGTTTTCATTCGTGGATGGAAACATGAATATGATTATGTTAAGCAACCGCTAAAATAATACACTTACTTAAAGCACTAATAGTAAGTGGGCACTACCTTATTGTATTTAGCCCCAATTAGTCACCCGTCGCAACGGTCGAAATTCGACCGTAATTAAAATTAAAAAATATACTTCATATTGTCTATTAGCAGCACAAATATTTATCAAATACAAATAAATTGTAATAATTTTCGTTATTTCGTTGGTTTCGTAGTTTCGTTATTTATTTTGAACACATAAAGATAAAAAGAGCAAAAGCAATAGCGGGTATTTTTACAAAGTCATCTGACATTTTTGACTTTATGTATTTTCATAATAGTCTTATAATGACTTTGAATTTTTGATTTCGTTTGTTATGTATATGTTTGTGTCAAATGCAAGGTAGTGTGAGCAATGTCTTTTTAGTTGATTTTATGTATGTTTTCTGCATTATTTGAAAAAGATATTAGCATTGCTCCTGTAATCCTTCTCTACATCAACTACCTACATATAACCGTGCGTAATTTTATACTCCTCCGTCTGCGGCAAGTATCTTAAAAACGGATCGCAAGTTTTTGCTTCACGTATTAATATATAGCTTAAGACCAGCGTCTTACCTGAACTTGACCACTGATGTGTCACACCCCTGATTATATTGTTGGAAAAGCTAACCTGAACACGGCAGCACATATCACTGATATTATTAGGCAGAAATTGGCGGTGGAGACTTCAGCGTGGAACCAAAGGATTCTATCAATTTGAGTATCGTCGTCAACCCGCCAACCCACTACTGGACACGGGTATTCTCTTGGAATGAGAGAGTTATAGCTTATATAGTTATAGCCATAGTTCACTGCGTTGGCAAAGTGCGAATTCACGATGCTCACAATGTTTCACGATGTTTTCCTTCACCGAAAAGCAGTGATAATTAATTTCAACTTGAGTATATTATAGATACTTTTTATATATCTGATTTAAGTAGCAAACGAGCAGGCAGTCCACTTGATGGTAAGTGGTCACTACCGTGCATGGACATTTGACGGCAAATTCATATAGAGCATGGATTCTATTTAATGTCAATCACAGATGCGTTGCTACTCCCGAGGACTAAGATGGCCGCGTGATACGGTGACCCGGCACCACATTTTCCTTTAAAATTTTCCTTTAAATTTGAATATAAAGTTACAGATATTGATATATCAAACAATTTCACATATTTGAGTGTAAAGCAATCTTTCTAACGTGTTTTGCTTAATACTGTGTCAAGGTTGACCGCATGAGATTTACGACGTTGGACGGATTAGGGGCTTTTCATACTATGGGTGAACGGATTTGAGAAGAGTATAGTATGGAAGGACCCTAGGACTCTTTCTATTTAAATCAGAAAAAAAAACTAATGCAAAATCGAAAAAGTGCGTATTTACTCATAGACACCCTTTCTACACTCATAGCCCCACACTAGGATTTTCTCCTGTGTTGTGGCTGCCATAGACACACCCATGACGAATATACAAACACCCAGACTCTGAACGTGAATCTTAACTCATCATTCAGATACCTGTCTGGCCGGGAATCGAACCCGGAACCCATTGCGCGTCAGACCGGTATGGTAACCGCTCCGCCACGCGGGTCGTCAACTCATAATTTACTAATCTTATTATCGATAATCTGGAAAAGCTTACTGAAACAATTTAGTGTTTCAAGGACATTTGAAGATTGTAGAACTCCTTCGTGGTAGGTCTGATTCTAAAAGCACCGCCGCGACCTTATAAGAGTATTGCCGATCCGGTGGTAGTGTAAGAAAAAAAATGTAACTGACAATTCGTAAGTGCCCCCGTAGGCCTATACAATATAAAGACATTTCATTTCATTGCCACTCTAAATTGGCCGTGCATGGTTCCTAAAAATATAAAAATCACTACATAGTATAAAACAAAGTAGCTTCTCACTGTCTGTCCCTATGTACGCTTAGATTTTTAAAACTACACTACGGATTTTAATGCAGTTCTTTTAATAGATAGAGTAATTCAAGAGGAAGGATTTTGTGTTTAATACATGTATAATATAGTAGAGGAACGCTGATAATTTTAGATTTTCGACTTTTAGGCGGAACGAAGCTCGCCGGGTCAATTAGTATGAAATGTAGATAATATTTTCTAAGTCTAGGTTAAACTGTGATAAAGCAATATACCTGTAAAGCAGAGGTACCTGTTGATATCGTAATCAGATTGCCGTTTGTTATGCAACGGTGACCACACGACGCTTCGTTATCCATAGTTTATTGCCAAGCCCCTGTAAACAACACAGTGGCTCCCAAAGTTCGACATACTGATTTTTATATTTTTTTTAGATCAGATCTTGACGTCCATAGTGGGTAGACCTAAATATTGTCTGTTCCAACAGCGAACAATCTTGTCGAGCCAAATTTTTTTTTTTTTAATTAGGTGGTCTTATTGGTGGTGCTGGGGTATGATAGTTTGATATCGTAGTTTCTAAATATATTTTTTGAGATACAGTACGTTCGTTTGAGCACTTTACTAAAACGACATTTTTTTTAAATTTCGAAACAAAACAGATAACATCAATTTAGATTCGAAAGTAAAAACATCCTACAAATTAATTGTAAATGAGTCATCACTCATCATCCATTAATTGATGTTTTTTTCTGTATTTCCCCACTTTCTTTATCATTCAGACCGTACTGTATTTTTTTATCAGATTAAAGTAGTAAACGAGCATGCAGTCCACTTCCGTGGACATCTGTAAGCAACTTCATACAGAACATGGGATTCTATCTGAAGTCAAACACAGATGCGTTGCTACTCCCGAGGACTAGGATGGTTGTTTCATACAAAAGTGCGCCGGCAACCACACCTTTCCATCGAAAATGGGTGCGACGGACTGCGGCGGTGATACCTCATATCGATGCAATGGGACACTGGTTCCACTACCTAGCAAAAAAATATCGTTTGTCAACAATTGTAAAGTTGGGAAGAGCACACCTAATTAATTCTCCATCCATGCCGCAACGCATTGGCAATCAGCCAACGTGGGTCGATTAAGTTGAATAATTCTTATGTGCACCCGAAGGTCGCGTGGAAAAACATTTACAAAGAAATTACCTGCCGTTAATTTTTATACAAGAATTTACATTAGTTTTTATATTACTAGTCACATCGGTCGAAATTCGACCGTAATTTAAATTAAAAACTAAACTTCATATTGTCCAAATTAGTACGAATATTTCTCAAATTCAAATAAAAAATAATTATAAATAAAAAGTAATAATTTTCAAGCAATTTTGAACGCACCCGTTAAATATAAAGAGAGGTTTAATTAGCTAAACCGCATTTAAAAGCAATTGCGGGTATTTTGACAAAGAGACTGACATTTCAGACGTTATGTGTTTTCATAGTAAGACATTGAATATTCTATTTCGTTTATTATTTATGTTGTCGTGACAAATGCACGGTAGTGTTTGTAATGTGTTTTTAGTTGATTTTATGTATGTTTTAAGCATTATTTGAAAAAAAATATTAACATTCTGCGCTCCTTCTCTACGTCCACTATAACCGTGCAAAGTTTTATACTAATCCGTCCGCGGCATATTACTTAAAAATGCTTCACAAGTTTTTGCTTCACGTAATAATATGATAAAGATAAAGATAAAGTTAAAGATTACGCGGTTACCACTCAGTCCCACTTCTGGCTAATTTGGGGCTAATGCTACTTGTGACCTAAGGAAAAAACCACTAAAGTTCTTGATTACAAAATTCTCGACACCAGCTAACAAATTAATTCAAGTTAATAATTTCTTTGATTTCCAGGATTACTCCAACGAGACTCTTAAGCACTACAATCGAACCCAAATCCACCGAGGAGTCTGTGTGTCAAGATGTGGAACCGCTGGCAGTGCTGGAGACTGGCGGACAGCTGCCCAGGTCTGCGTCAACCAGACCATGCAGGAGTTTGGGCTAGAGGTGGGTACTGGGTAGATACCTTAGGTAGGTATCACCTTCAAATCAATTTATGAAATTAAAGAAAAAAAGCAAGCAGTCCTGAGTGTAAGTTATAAATAAGTATTAGATCTCCACATTTCTGGTATCTGCGGATTTTAGCTTCAGTTGCTATGTTACCGGAATTAATAATAAGAATTGTAACTTACCCTACGTCCACCAATTCGCACTGTCCACCAATTCGCACTCGACCTGCGCGGTGGACTATAGCCTAAACTCTCTCATTCTGAGAGAGTTTAGTTTAGTTTCGTTTCACCCGTGCCCAGCAGTGGGACAAAATGGGTTAATGAGAACATACGCTAAGTAAACAATATCATAACAAGTAACACACTTAAATTGTTATTATTTAATCCTGAATGTTTAATAATGATTGACTGCCTTCAATTTCTGTTGATTGTTTTTAGCAGTTGGTTTTTTTATGTTTTTATAATAATTTATTAGATTTTACACTTTTATGGATTCAGCGTCTTAATAAAAATATTAATATTAATAATCTCGTCAACCCATTATTGTCCTGCTGCTGGGCACGGGTCTTCTCTCGGAATGAGAGAGTTATAGGCCATAGTCCACCGCGCTGGCCAAGTGCGAATAGATGGACAATTATAATAATAGTAAATATTAATATTAATATTTATCTTTTTCTTTATAAAAATGAATGTCTGTATGTCCTTTATAGAATCGTAAACTATTCAACAAAGTTATTATTCATGAGCTCACGAAGGTTTCTGGTGTATTTTTTTGTTGGCGTAGCAACGCTTGCAGGGTACAACTAGTTGTTACATAAAAGTGTTATATTGTTGTAATTAAAATTTCCCTCCCTTTTTCTGTGAGTTGTAGCCATATTTTTTAAAATATGAATTTAAAAAATATAGCTACAACTATAGCTGCAACTATAGGAAACTAATTAATATGTCATAATCCGTCAAGCCAGTTAGCATTTAGCGCTTGCCAAAGAAATGAATACGCATACATACAAACACATACATATGTATACACACATACATACTGTCTAAAACATTCTTCCTCAAATGGAGTAGAGTAACAATAAAATTAAGTTGCTTTTAAATTTCTCAAGCGCACTTTTAGCGAGTTGAGTGTCTTTCTTTACTTTTACATAATTACGTACCATCGAATTATGTTAGAAGGTATTATTAGGCTGAACACGATTTCAATTCTTTTCATTGTTTTAAAACCTTATGGATTATTTTATGTAAGTATTATATAATGTATATGATTTTTTTCTAATTTGTGATTTTTTTAATGTGTTGAGTTATGTAGTTTACTTTATGTCATGTTTATTATGTCTACAAAAATAATGACGATGTATTGCTTGCAGTCGTCACTCATAATTTTACTGCCACTTATTTATGCATCTTTAATAAATTATTTATATGTATTAGTGCTTAGTATGTTAGTGACCTATTATAAATATATAAATAAATAACTAAAATTATGAATCATAAATTACTTTTATCAATCTGATGCATTACTGGAATTTTAATTAGTCAAGAATGCGTAAACAATGAACGCGGTATTTACCAAAATCTTATCTTGTCAATGGTCAAGGCTCCACCATCCAATTACCTACCACTGATTACTGACAAGCTAGTTTTTCGAGAGTATCTTTATTTCGACGAGATGCCCAACTTCTTCTCCGACAACGGTTCTTTATTGTCGGAGCTAGGGGAAACTTTAGTGAATAATGAGGTCAAGAAAGCGAAACAACATAAAAAAAACTCAGTTTCTTTTATGGGGAACCATTTTTTTTTTTACTTTTGGTATCTTTTTGTTGTAAAGTCCATACTGTACACGCAGTGAAATCTTTCAGTCGCCTATTTAAGATTTCTTCGATAGACGGACAGGCAGCGGATCGCTTATATTTAGGATCCCTCGTATTCTCTATGTATGAAAACCGAATAAAAAAGTCTAACTTTTCCTTCTTTATTTAAACAGCATCGATTTTTTTTTTATCTGACTGAAGTAGCAAACGAGCATGCAGTCCACCAGATGGTAAGTGTTCACCGCCCATGGACATCTGTAATTAACTTCATACAGAATGTGAGTTCCATCTGAAGTCAATCAAAGATGCGTTGCAACTCCCAAGGACTATGATGGTCGCCTCATGCGAAAGTATGCCGGCAATCACACCTTTCCATCGAAATGCAAGAAATGCTTCACGGCAGAAATAGGTGTGGCGGTGGTACTTCCCCGGTCGAGCTACACCGGTTCTACCACCTTCAAATTTTATATTTTATCCTTTTTTAATGTAGTTTTTATTTGTAATGACATTGTATATAACAAATCTGTCATTGCAATGCCCTAACGGGGTTATTAATGTACACACCAATCGATATTGTAAGCAATAAATGATTATGATTCTTACGAACTTATTTCGATAATAACAGCTTAACCAGCTGCTTTTGATGAAAAATTCCAGGCGGAGGTACTGTCAACCAGCTGGTGCTCGTCATCAGACCCCGAGCCGGCAACAGGCTCCGCAAGGTCCCTGGGGGTGATCTGCATCGCCATTGTTGTCATCACTTTCCTGGCGACTGGACTTCATATATTGGGAGAAAGATGTGCGAAGGCTGATGGTAAGTCTTTATACATATCTAATGTAGCTGTTTACGATAATTCAATCCGTGTATCATGTATACTTGATCAATAAAAATCTTTGAAATCTTGGAAATGAAGTTTTACAGATCCTAATTATAGTAGAATTTTCTATTTATAGGGGATAGAACCAGTGTAGTTAGACCGGGGAAGAACCACCGCCACACCTATTTCTAGCGCGAAGCATTTCTTGCGTTTCGATAGAAGGGTGTGGTTGCCGCCACACTTTTATATAAGGCGACCATCATAGTCCTCAGGAGTAGCAACGCATCTGTGATTGACTTTAGATAGAACTTCATGTTCTATATGAAGTTTCTTACAGGAGTCCATGGGCGGCAGTAACCACTTACCGTAGCAAACGAGCATGCAGTCCATCTGCGCTCGTTTGCTACTTCAGTTATATAAAAAAAGTCATTAGTAAGTTTCTGATAACTAACAAAAGAAATATGATTCGATAGATCCTATATTAACAGTCATCACACAACTCGTCAATATAGGGCAAAAAAACAATTTAAATATATTTTCTTGCCTGATAAATGCCTAAAGACGTCCGCTAACAAATATCTTCCACATCCCTGCTACTAAAACTAACCTCTTCAAAAATTCGCCGATTCCAAGAATGTGTGCGGAATACAATCGAATATGTAGGTACATTAATTCCAAACATCGATATTTATGATGATTCTGTCCACATTTTTAAAAATTAAATTTTTAGTAACCTTACTTTGTAATTAGATTTATTAATAGAATATTGATATAGTTCATTTTTTTTTCTTTGCAATTATACGTCTAATGGCAAGTGTTGTACACGCCTATAATTGGTAAACATACCGGAAAATTGTTATAGGTATAATAAGTTTCTATTAATGTCATGTATGTGTTACTGTTGGTGTGTCTTAAAATAAATAAATAAGACCATTTACTGTTATCAGACCGATAACTGAATAGTTTAAATTTCTGTAACCAGAGCACCCATAATAACTTAAACTTAAAACGCTTTCTATACTCACAGCCCTACAGTACGATTTTCTTCTGTGTCGGGGGTGCCATGGACACACACAAAGACAAATACACAAACACCCAGACCCAGAACAAGAATCTAAACTCATCATTCTGATACCTGTCTGGCCGGGAATCGACCCCGGGACCCACTGCGTGTCAGACCGGTATGGTAACCGGTGCGCCACGCGGCTCGTCACCCATGACACAAGAGAAAATCTTACTGTATAAAAATATAGGGTATATAATAATATATAGGTAATATGGGTTATGAGTATAAAAAGCGTTATGTCATTTCACAGCTTAGAAATTTCGTGTACCTAGTTTTATGTTTTTTTTCTTTTCCCAGGTAATAAATTTCTACTAGCATTCTCGATAATGCGTAATTGGGCGATACTAACATATGATAGGTCTAAGCCAAGAAAGGATGAACGGATGAAAGACCTAGCCTGTATAGAAGGAGTAAGGTATGAAGTTACTAATTTAATAACCAACATATTTCTCTTATGAAATTTAAGAGAACCGGTTGTTAAATAAATTATTTTAAAAATGAAAGCCCAGTTGCTTGAATTAAAAACAGAACGTTATGTACTATGCACGATCTCAAAATGTATTGAAATGTAAATTAGGTACGATATTTTACAATCCGTCAAAAAAAAACGTGCGGCATTCGAGAATTGACGCGGTAAAGCTATCGCATAGCGTTTTTTATCAACTTATGCAATTATAATTATTTATTTATTTATGCAATATTTTTCTTCTTTGATATTAATTCGAGTTTTTTCTTTGATACTTATTTATACACTTTCTCACAAACAGCTGTGTAAATATTCGAGCGAGCAGCTCGTCTCGATCCGTGCGAGTTTGGTACTGTCGTTCCATATACATACACGCTGAGCGAACGCTCGGCCGTGCTACGTAATAGGCGGAGTGGGGGTGTTAGGTTTTATCGTTACGGAATTTCTTGATTCGGTCGCCTCGCTGAAAGCCCGCGATAAAAGCTATGCAATAGCTTCAAACAAACATACATACACAAAGATATATACATACGCTCGAAAAACATTACTGACGCAGTGGAGTTATAGCGTGGGCTTATTTTATTTTACTTTATTTTGTTTTATAAATATTTGTTATAATTAATATTTAGGCCCACGCTATAACTTATTTTTACAAGAAGCTAAAATACTTTTCTTATTGATTTTCAGGGTTTTGGGAATTCAGTGTGTGATATTTTCACACGTCATACTAATTTACGTATACTCTTACATCGACAATCCGCAGTTTATTGAAAAGGTAAGTTACTTTTTACTTTGTCGTCGTCTAATTATTATTATTTTTCCTTGAGGGTCAGAATTTTAAGCCATAGTCCATCGCGCTGTCCAAGTGCAAATTGGAGAACTTTACACACCTTTAAAATTACACCTTTAAGAAGTAAAATTAATTTGTACTATGCACATCATTTAGGAAATATCAAAGGTAGGTTATGAATGTGCCTATGAATCTTGAACTGTCGATTGAGAGGGCGTGTTTCAACTATCAGCTACAACTAATCTATTGCCATCCACTATTCAAGTTGGTAGGACCAGTGTAGTTCAACCGGGAAGTACCACAGCCACACCTATTTCTAGCGTGAAGCATTTCTTGCGTGACGTTAGAAGGGTGTGGTTGCCGGCACATTTTCACATGAGGCGACCATCATAGTCCTCTGAGGTAGCAATGCATGTGTGATTGACCTCAGATGAAACCCATGTTCTGTATGTAGTTGGTTACAGACATCCATGGGTGACCACTTACCATCAGGTGGACTGCATACTCGTTTGCTACTTCAGTCGGATAAAAAAAAACCTATCATCTGTAATCAATCCTTAATATGATAAGAGTCCTAACTGAGGTTGGCTACAGATGCTTTGCTTCTCCTGAGAACTAACTAAAACGCGTCTGATACTTATCAGACGCGTTTCAACATGGCCGTCTTAAACTATGCTTGGGTCCTTGGGCACACAAGAATTCGGGACCCTTTTGGAATGTAAAGAAAATATGATGTACTTTTCTTTATATTCCAAAAGGGCCCCGACGACATTCGTGCAACGAGAAAAGTGTTTTTTTTTTATTTACTGAAGTAGCAAACGAGCACGCAGTCCACCTGATGGTAAGTGGTCACTGCCGCCCCTGGACATCTGTAATCAACTTCATACAGAACATGTGTTCCATCTAAAGTCAATCACAGATGCGTTGCTACTCCCGAGGACTAAGACGGTCGCCTCATGTGAAAGTGTGCCGGCAACCACACCCTTCTATCGAAACGCTAGAAATGCTTCACGCTAGAAATAGGTGTAATGCGCCCGACCATTATATCTGAGGATGGGGGCCCTGGGTACTGACCCAAGTACCCTTATGCTAAAGTCGGCATTGTTTGTCACCCTCAACACACCTTTCAGGCCAGAACACAGCAGCGTTTACCAGCTGTATTATTGAAATGAAATGTCTTTATTTTGGATAGGCGTACGGAGGCACTTACAAATTAATCAGATTGATTATTCAGATAGGTGTGAAGGTGGTGCCTCCAAGGTCGTATCACAAAGAAACCAAAAACCTTCAACAGATTTGTTAATCAATTTAATATGCATCGAGTACGAAATGCGGTTTTTGAATTTCTTTTTGCTGATATTTCGACAAAATTGCATGGATCGTGGTCACGGCCAAATCGCGGTGGCATTGAGAAACGTTGATAAGGATTAGTGGTAAACTAGACACGACGTCTAGTTCGTTTTTCTTTTTTGGGTTCCATGTCACGAAACCCAACACTAACTGGATCCTTACACACCAAACTTTGCACTTGTAATTTAGGTACATTTGTTAATCATCTTCTAGATGTATGACCACTTCGGTTGGAAGCTGGTTCTCAACTCGCCTCTGTGGCTCCAAGCCTTCTTCTCCCTGTCTGGTTTCCTCACCGCCTACTCCGTGCTCATCACCTCCGAGAAACGGAATTTGACCTTCACCCAGTGTATCATGTCCATTGTCAACAGATACATCAGGTTATGTTGCATTAGTTATGACTTGATTAGTTTTATTGGATTTATTTTTATTTCTGGGAAGTACAGATAGACTGATTTTGGAAGATTCTGATTTTGGTAATATGCAAAAGCTAATGTTAGTCTTATCTATTAGTCCTTAGTATCACAAAGTGTTGAGTGCCTATTCTATTAAAGGATTTTTTTTTTGTCTGACTGAAGTAGTAAACGAGCATGCAGTCCACCTGATGGTAAGTGGTCACTGCCGCTCATGGACATCTGTAATCAACCACATACAGAACATGGGTTCCATCTGAAGTCAATCACAGATGCGTTGCTACTCCCGAGGACTATGATGGTCGCCTCATGTGAAAGTGTGCCAACCTGTGTTAGTGTCTATGATTTAAGAAATTTACTGGCAATATATATACATAGGCACCTACGTTGTTCACATTTAAAAATTTTAACTAGAACAGCAACAAAAATGCGATAGTGTTTTTATTGTAAAAGATTCGTGAATACATCGATATAAGCTGTTTAGGTACTTAGGTACTTTCATTAATCTTAGTTCTGTTAGAGTTACTAAAAAGGGCGACCTTTGTCCATCCACTCAATGTCAACAACCTTCAAATTATAAACTTTCTGTTTCACATCCAGGTTAACACCAATAGCAGTCCTAGCCCTCTGGTTCACGATATCTTGGTACCCACTTATGGGCGCTGGTCCTCAATGGGCGTGGATCGTGGAACGAGAATCCCACGACTGCTCGGAGCGGTGGTGGTACCACGTGCTGTATGTGCACAACCATATACCCCTGGGGAAGTTCTGCATGGGACATACATGGTGAGGATAATGATTATTACTCTAATGATCAATAATTAATGAAATTGATGATTCTTCAACCAGAAAATGACGACGGATATGATAATGGTAAAATCTAGTGGATTTCTTAATCAAATAATCAAACTGATTATAGATTTGGTGGTGTTATAGTTATTTTTTATCTGACTGAAGTAGCAAACGAGCATGCAGTCCACCTGATGGTAAGTGGTCACTGCCGCCAATGGACATCTGTAATCAACTACATACAGAACATGGGTTCCATCTGAAGTCAATCACAGATGCGTTGCTACTCCCGAGGACAATGATTGTCGCCTCATTTGAAAGTGTGCCGGCAACCACACCTTCTATCGAAACGCAAGAAATTCTTTATGCAAGAAATAAGCGTAGCGGTGGTACTTCCCCGGTCGTACAACACTGGTTCTACCACCTTGTTCCCTTCTATATTATGAAACTTATTAGTCTTTCTCTGAAATGTTATACTCTTGCTTTCTATATGAAACTTTAAAAAGTCTTTCTCCATACCGCTCTTTTTCAGGTACTTAGCTGCTGACATGCAGCTCCATATCTTCGGTATCCTTCTACTTTTGCTGCTAATTCGCTACCGATCCGCAGTCATTCCGGTACTCTGCACCCTCGTGGCTGCGTCAGCTGCTGCTGCCGGCTTGGTGGTCTACTTCTATGATCTAACGCCTATAATAACGGCACAATCGCCCGAGTAAGTGCAAGTAAATTTAAATACCTCCCGCAACACATCAAGAGATGGCGCTACTAGTATTCCGAAACACGCTATCGAAGTATTCTCAATATCCCGCATATATACTAGTTCCGAACAACAACGGAGCTTGGCCGCTCCCCAGGCACGATCACCTAGCCTGGCGGGAAACCTAACTTTGCCAAAATACAAAAACCTATAGATTCCAGTACGCTTATGTTTTCAAAACCTGAATGATGCTTAACTATGATTGATACATTACAATCATCATTCAGTCATAAATTTGTAGTTTGACCTAATTTTAAATGGTTTGGCGCATTTTTTTCCTTCGGTAGCGAAAGGCAACAACGCTACGTCATTGATGCTGTATGAACATTACTTTCATTATTAATACCTATATATGTCGGCGCGACACCGCGTATTTATGAAAAACACGTCGCCGATAATAATTATTTTAGTTAGTTTAAAGATCGAAAATTGTTTGTTTATTAAATTAGCAACATTTAGTGATTTTTAGAATTGTAATTTAGTTTACCCTGCATAAATTTGTTATTGTCACCTCACCCAAATTTATTATAAAAAGGCGAGCGCCTGCCGGTTGAAAAAGATTCTTGTTTAACCGTCGAACCGATCGGACCTCCTCAAGTGTGAATAAATCGAAGAAGTTTACTCCTATGATTTACTTGAAATCTTCAAGAATGGACAGTAATTAAGACCTCGTCCATCCTGACGCGTCACAATCACTTCGTTATATATTTTTTGGATTTCCAGAATACTTCGTACCATGTTCCTCGGGTCTAGAATTCTGCCAATACTGTACTTACCCAGTTGGATGAACCTGGCCGGGTACCTGGGTGGAATCGCCACTGCCTTCATACACCACCATAACCAAATCAATGGAGTCAAGTTGAATGAGAGCAAGGTATGCTTTATAAATACTTGTAACCCAATTTTTGCTTTTAAGAGTTTCATATCCAGTAGGTAAAAACGAAACTCTATTGCTAAGACTCTGCTGTCCATCTGTCTGTCACTATTTTTTTAACTGAATTAATTAGCAGACGAGCATGCAATCCACTTGATGGCAAGTGGTCACTGCCGCCCATGGACATTTGTACGCAACTTCATATAGAACATGGATTCTATCTGAAGTCAATTACAGATGCGTTGCTACTTCCGAGGATTAAGATTGTTGCCTCATATAAAATTGTGCCGGCAACCACACCCTTCCATCTCGCGCAAGACTGTTTCACGCTAGAAATAGGTGTGGCGGTGATACTTTCCCAGTCGAACTACACTGGTTCTACCACATTCGAAAGGCTGTATCTCATGAACGGTAATAGCTAGACAGTTTAAATTCTTACGATCAAATCAAGATAATGTATATCTGTTGCCGCTACTACTGTCGTTAAACAACAAAAGTTAAAAAGAGAATCCCTGTTTTCAACAAGTTGAAGGTGGTAAAACGAGTGTAGTTCGACCGGGGAAGTACCATCGCCATACCTATTTCTAGCGTGAAGCAATTTTTGCGTTTCGATGGAAGGGTGTGGTTGTTATCACACTTTTATATGAGGCGACCATCATAGTCCTCAGGAGTAGCAACGCATCTGTGATTGACTTCAGATGGAACCCATGTTCTGTATGAAGTTGATTACAGATGTTCATGAGCGGTAGTGACAACTTACCATCAAGTGGACTGCATGCTCGTTTGCTACTTCAGTCAGATAAAAAAAAAATCTTACGTTATTTCAGGTTTTCAACATACTGTTCCACGCAGCTCTAACGTTGGGAGGATCCGTGGTGCTCGCGGGAGTGGTGTTCCTCTCCGACAACCCTCCCCCTCAGTGGGCAGCTGCCCTGTACTCATCATTCGACCGTCTACTTGTTGCTATATTCTTCAACGTGTTTTTATTAGGCTGCCTCAGTAGATGTAAATGTGAGTATCGTGTTACTTGGACATATATGGATTAAATGAAGCTGTAGATTTATTGTATCGATATAATATAATTAATATTAATTTAAAACTTCATATCACTTTTATTATTATTACTATTAGCATTTATCACATAGATTTAAACGGTGTTTACTAGACATGCGACCAATAGTGGTTTCACCGAATAACCGAATATCGAATATTATTCGGTTTAATTTTACCGAACCGGATATTCGGTCGAATTATTCGGTTTACCATTTCTCATTGAGAAACAACTGCGAAAGTATGTTCATAAATAAATTAAATGTTGGTTTGAGGTTTAAAATAAGTTTTGATATAGGTAAGAATGTAATATGTTTAGAAAAAATGCTAATTTGATTAAGGTTTCAAAAATGTTGATTTTAAGGTTAATGTTTTTTTATTTTGTTGGCCTAATTCAACACAATCTTCATAGGATTTCTTTGACTCATAACATAAATCTAACGTATTTTTGTCTCTATGTGCTATACCATGACGTGTAGCCAAGAAATTAGAATTACTCGAACCGAATATACTCGGAACCAAAACCGAACCAACCGAATAATTCGGCCGAATACGAATAATGAAAATGACGCCGAATACCTAAACAACCGAATATTCGGTGCATTTCTAGTATTTACCTACTGCAATGAACGTTTTTTTTGCAAGTTTGAACTAGAAAAGATTAAAGTGTGTTATCTACAGTCAATCAAAGATGCGATAGATGCTGCTTTCGAGAACTAAGATGGTAACCTGAGCTAGAAGAACAGCTTCACTCTAGAAATAAGAAGCAGCGGCACCTCCCCTTCAAAACTTTATAGTCACTTATTTGGAACGGATTGAGTTATGTAATGGCGCGGGTTGTTTTACGTTAAATTTGCGGCAGTAATGGCCGCCTGCGGGTAGCTGCCCGAGTGGCCTCGACTCGTGGGGCAGACTGAAAGATCAGCGTCATGGAGTCGGAATAAACCTGCTCATGGCATGAGCTGAGTCTGTCCCCTTCGCGGTTGTTACAGCACAATTTAAAAGTTATTTATGAATTCCTCATGATATTGTATAGTTTTTTGTTTCTCCTGTGTTGTATCTTGTGTATTTTGAAAAAATAAAAAAAATAAAATACACAAGATACAACTTATGTGTTGTAACTTATGCGAATAAAGGTTATTATTATTATTATTATTATTAAAACTCACTGGTTCTACCACCTCTAACATCCATTAACATTTCTTGTTGTTTGAATTGACGTTTACTTCCAGCCGTATTCAGGGATATGCTGATGTGGCGAGGTTTCCACGTGCTGGGCAGGCTGTCGTACTGCGCCTACGTCATCCACTTCATCATCCTCCGGTTCGCGGTGGCCACCAATACTCAGCTTGGTCACGCTTCTCTCTTCTCGATGGTATGTATGAACATGCTACCGTTTTTTCCCGAGTGCGTCAGGAGGTTTTTTTATCTGACTGAAGTAGCAAACGAGCATGCAGTCCACCTGATGGTGAGTGGTCTCTGCCGCTCATGGATAACTGTAATCAACTACATACAGAATATGGGTTCCATCTGAAGTCAATCACAGATGCGTTGCTATATGTTGATAGTATGCCGGCAACCACACCCTTCCCTCGAAACGCAAGAAATGCTTCACGCTAGAAGTAGGTGTGGTGGAGGTACTTCCGCGGTCAAACTACACTGGTTCTACCACTTTCAAAGTTGTTAAATATGTTCATGGAGGTGTGAGTGAGTGCTTATATGTCTTTATGTTCATTCGTTTTAATTATGAAATTGTCTAATACCTATTTTGAGTATACCTACCGTTTGCGTCCATGCGAAAGTGAAAGTTTGATACTTTTTCAAAACCAACTGATTGGATTTCGCTGAAATTTAAAACACGCATAGTTTATGACCTAGACGGTATGCGACCACACATACCGCCGTCCTTTCCGGGATTACTCGACCGAACGGTTCGAGCTCCCACTCTAGCTGCCTGCAACCCCGGAAGCTCCTTTTTGTCGCCTCTTACGACGGGCCTGCTGTAGCCCTATTCTGATCCCGGAACTACAGGGACGTGTATATAACCTAGCATTTTATATATTTTTTCAGATTTCTCTCCTGATAATAGCCTCAGTCCTCACCTACCTGGTCTCCATACCTTGCTGCCTGCTCATCGAGCTGCCAGCCATACAGCTGTGGAAGGCGCTGGTGGATTCCGAACCCGAGAGACCAGCAGAGCCTGCCCCTCGGCCGCACGCACCAGCGAAATTTGATCTAGTAGCTCATACGAATAGGGTTTAGATTTATATTAATTATAATAAAATATTTTTGCATAAACCGATTCGTTAGTTATTGTTTTATTATCATTGACTATCGTCAATCTTGAACTACATTCCTTAAGAGTACCTACTTGTGTGGTTGTGTGTAATCTACTTTTGATAGAACTCATGTTTTCCTAGATGACCATGGGTAACCCTGTAGTCGGGGAGTAGAATACGGCTACGGTATCCCCTGCCTGTCGTAAGAGGCGACTAACAGGGGGCCTCTGGGGTTGTGGACGGCTAGAGTGGGTGCTCGAACCGTCCAACAAGCAACCCCGAGAAGGACGGCGGTATGTGTGGCTGCATCTCGCCGTAAGCACCGGATGATGAAAGGGGATGGTACACGTCCCCCAAGAGATGAGCCCGTGAGGGGCACTGCGCTATAGGGCACCGGTTCGTTCCGTTGGAGTTTCCGAGTCCCCTACTACAAGCGCTGACGAAGGCCACCGAGGAGGTTTTAGTGGGTAAAAATCCCACATAACCCTGAGTCTCTCCCTAGGACTCGGTGTACCTTTTGAAGGTTTCCTCCCCGTAACAAAAAAAAAAAAAAAAAAAGATGACCATGGGTGGCACTGATCAATTACCTGGTGGACTGTAGGCTCGTTTGCTACTTTCATATTATAAAAAATTAAATAAATATTATAAATTTAAATTTCCATAGTATAAATCTCTGATTGCGTACCTTTGGAGATCCCGGAGTCCTTTTTGTTACGCCTAGGACGGCCACCGGTGAGTTTTAGTGCAGTAAGGCTAAGGACTCACGGAGTGTTTTTGTCCCGTGCCCGCCACGGTGATGGAACTGCGGTAATTTATAAACTGCGGTTTATTTATAAACTCGCGAGACCGGTTATTTGTGCGGTTACGCTGCCGTCGCGGTTGAGATTATCGCTCGCAAACGTGGCGGGCGAAAAAAGCAAAATGGGCGGTTAACCATCAGTTGAGGTCCTGTCCACTGCAATCGCCCGCAAACTGATCATAGAACCCGCGATTAATATGTTAATTCTAATATTTCTTTAGTATAAACAGTAGAAGTTTCTTATTCACGGTGGTTCTGGTTACGTTTCGCCCATTGGCCACAAATACAGAAACCACAAGTGACCGGCAATACGCAAAGAATTTGACGCACAAACATAAGTCGCCGAATAAAACATTCGGTACTATTTCTTGCCAACTACATACGCAAATGATAGATTTTTTAGCTGCGAATACAAGAAATTGCTTACATCATGCCGGCGCCAGACATAAGCTAACATACCAGTGTATAAGTGTATCATCTATGAGCTCACATAAGTGCTCACATAAGTGTACACTTCTTTGAAAACTTTGCTCACATGTTTGTTCACATATTCTTGTACCTGCCACATATGTGTTCAAAGACTTGATCACTTCTGAGAGCTCACTGTTTTCAAATAGACTTCAGAAAACAAGGACGATGGTTTGGTTGGCGCAATTTGCTTAAATTGTTTCTGTTTCTGTAATTATTTGACCTGGAAAATATAATTAAAAACAGCTTAAATGTAGACGTCAATGGATGTAATAATTATAATATAATTAAAACTCGAAACCAATTTTACTATTCTAGTCCATCATTAGTTCGTTTGGTTGTTTACACACTTCAGCTTTCTGTGGCGATGCTGGTGCAACAGAGCTATCCACAAGTGTGGCAGGCACTCAAACATTTGAACACTTATGGGCACATGCACGCTTTGATGTGCGTTAAAAAACCGACAGGAAATGGCAAAGCGCACTTCAGTGTTCAAATATGTGACAATAGTATCAAATGCCTGTGAATACATGTGAACACTTATTTGATCACATAAGTGCGCACATGTCTGGCGCCGGCATTATAAATCACCGACGTTGCTTATTTTGTGGTAAGTAGCGTCATCTATTGACGAGGTGCATAGAATGGGCGATATGGTAATATTTTGGTTAATCGCGTCATTTATTTTTACGAAGTGCGAAATTCAAAGAAAGAAATATTAAGATTTTTACCACGAAAAGCGTCACAAAATATGGAAAATCGCTAATGTTTATTGACCAGATGCAGAAAGTTGCAGACATAATGAAGGCACTTAGTTCTTTGAATAGTGCCATCTCTTGTTGAGGAGTGTCGCCGACATCATGCTTTTGGTAAACAGCGCCATCTTTTGAGGACATATAGAGTGTGTCTGATATTGCAAGTTTGGCTTTGTCTTCCCAAAAAGTATTGAAATTATCTAGATTTAATTCCATCAAAATAAAATCACTGTTTAAATTCGTTTAAATACGGTCGGATATCCATTTTCACTACCAAGAAAAACTATACAAAACGTAAAATAAACATTATAACTTATACGCCTCAATAATTATATATTGTTGTTGAAGTTATAATTTTATTTATTGGAGATTTAATTGTTGATTGCAAAATTTTCCACTACATTTATGATTACCAAATCAGCTCACTGTTCAGCGTTTCTTATACATAAAGGTTGATAACAAATAACATGTCAAATTGATACAGGTGCATTATAATAAAGTAAACAAAACGGACATGACTAAAAGGAGAAAATATATCTTGCTTAAACTCGCGTTTTAGGTATCAGATCGTTTCAGGTTCTTGTCGTTCAGGCAAGTCCTCTGCAGCTGCTGCTGCACATATCAATAAGAGATGGTGACTACTTTCCATCAGAGAGCTTTAAGTATGATTTATCTTATTTGGGGCTGATTGAATATTTTATATTTTTGTGCTAGGTGTAGCCAAAAAAACAGAAAAAAACTCGAACCGAAAATATTTGGCACTAAAACCAAATAATTCGACCGAATAGCGAATACCGAATACAGAATAACAACCGAATGTTCAGCATCTCTAATATTAATGATAATAAATTAACAGGAACAGCTTGATTTTCGAAACTATTTGAGTTTTTTATATTTATAGGTTAATGTCCATTTCGACATAGTGTATGTCATACATACTTATGTTTAATGGCTGCCTTTCCACTGTTGGGAGTTCTCACGAGTAAATTGGCAAAGCAGAGCTAGCAAAAAAACGTGTTGACGTAAGAAAAAAACGAATTAATGACTAAATACTAGAACAATTTCTACCTTTTAACAAAACTTTAAATAACATATTTTATAATGAAAATTAAAATCAAAAAAACTAAAAAGGTCTCTCCGGCGGGGAATCGAACCCCGGTCTCCCGCGTGACAGGCGGGGATACTGACCACTATACTACCGAAGACTTGTCAACATTTTCTAAAAGTATCTATAATAAAGTACAACTATATTTTCTATAAGTATTGTAATATTCCTACAAAATAATATAGTTTATATTTGTGGGAATATTTTAAGGCTTGCTTATTTCTAAATATTATAAAGTTAGGTAGGTATATCACTGCTTTTTTCTTTGGTTATTTTCAGTAATGCATAAATATTTGTTTCTTAGAGTTAAAGTTAAAAAATTCTCTTCTCTTGTTCATTTCGAAACTTATATAAGTAAGTATTTCGGAAAATAAAAATAAAATAAAAAATCTTGAGTTAAAGGGCATTTCAGGTTAGTTTAGATTTTATGTTTAGACCTAAGTTAAATTTGTTTTTTTTCGTGATAGGACGAGAACGCTTTCCAGCGTAGATATTTTTTTAGTTCGAATTGGACATAACGATGAGAGCCACATTATTAATATTATAATTGTGCAGGTATAGTATTAAGCTTATACTGTATATCTATATCTATTTATTAAAAATATACATATGAAAATCAAATACAATGAAATACCTTTATGTTCGGTAACAAAACAACGCTTTTTGCTGTATAAGTAACGCCATCTAGTGACTGAGTAAAAATCTAAGTTATTAAGAATACTGCCATCTAGTAAACCATCTGTAAACTACATCTGTATGTACAACGATCTAGGTAGTACGGTAAAAGTTATTGGTGGGTATCACCACGACAAGTATTGTTTTGAAAATCGTAGTAATACCTAAATCTAGGTGTGGTAGCTCTATTAGACCCGTCCCTGTAGCCTCGGGGTCGGGGTCGGGTACTCTAAGTGTGTTCCTCGGAACCCTAGGGTTCCGCGGAACACACTTAGAGTATAGCTGGCCTAGAACGATCAGAATTGTTGATCAGTCGCTAAATATATTTATTTAATGCACAATTCGCAACTGCTTTAATTAATTACGTGTAACGCTTTGTTGGCAATTCGTAAAAGAGATTGTAAAATGAAGAGACAAATTCAGTACCAAAAATCCTTTACTAAAATGTATAACAGAGGCTTTCCCTCCTGTCCTAAAAAATCACATTTTCATAATGGATAATTACTACCTACTTTGAAACTTAATTAATATAAAATATGTTATTTTAATTTAAAGCTATAAAAAACATTTTACAAATTGAGAATAACATGCACATAAATAAAATTATATTTAAATAGTAGTTAAATTACAAAAGATAATAAATGATAGAGTGACGGTCTAATAGAGCTTTTTTTTCCGTCGCCGTCCTCGGCGCTGAAAAGGAGGACTCCGGGATCTTGAAACGACTTCAACCGGAATCCTCCGAGCGCGCTGCCCCATCGGGCTCCTCCCAGATGGGCGGCTGGGCCCACCGCTCCGTCTAGTCTTTACGACGGTATGCGACCACACATACCGCCGTCCTTCCCGGGATTGCCTGACCGAACGGTTCGAGCTCCCACTCTAGCCGTCTGCAACCCCGGAAGCCCATTTTAGTCCCCTCTTACGACAGGCAGGGGATGCCGTAGCCTAATTAGCCTAAGGGTTAATTAAACCCAGGTCAGGAGAAGGTAACGATTATCGGATGTATATAATTATGTATGTATTTGTACTTAAATTTCTTTGACACGCGCTACAGCCAAAATGAAAACAGTTTGACGGATTGTATCATAAAATAATTATCATTAGAATATACTCAGATTGCTGAGTGACATCTTAATATATATAAATTACGTGTCACTTTATTTGTCCGCAATGGACTCTTAAACCTCTGAACCGATTATAATCAAATTTACTCAACGTGTGCATTTTGATCCAACTTGAAAGATAGGATAGTTTATATCTTAATTTATAGGTTTAATTGCAAATGTTTATGTAACATTTCTTTAACCACAGCAACGCGTGGCCGGGTATGCTAGTGGGCTATAATTTTTTTAATATGGCGCCTGCGATCAGAGAAGGAGAGATATGACAGACGTTCTTTATTATAAAAACAATATGACAAACAAATTGACATTACAAAATATATAGTTATGTTATAACATTTTATGTTGAGATTTAGACACAAACTTCTAAAGGAAACTGATAAAAAAAACAAATATTCCACTGCAAATTTTAATTTAATCCGTTAGGTTTTTTGTTATTTAGTTAATATGTTTTATTCAATTTAGGTTATAATAGAATTACATTAAATTTTTTGTTGAATGAATTTAATTGAATGCTTCTTGTTTTTATATGTTTAATGAATGTAGTTGAAATAATAACAATATATTAAATTGACATTAACGGTGTAGTTATAGTGCCAAGTCATCAATCCTAGACCCTATTTGGATAAAATTGTATTTTTCATTCAAAATTGATGATTTGTGTACTGTACGGTAATTCCGATTAAATAAGCAAACAATGCACCGGATAATAAGTGGTCACTGCCGCCCGTGGTCATAAGCAAACTCATATAGGACAGGTGTTCTATCTGAGGTTAACAATAGATGATTTTCATGTGGTAGAACCAGTGTAGTTCGACCGGGGAAGTACCACCGCTACACCTATTTCTAGCGTGAAGCATTTCTTGCGTTTCGATAGAAGGGTGTGGTTGCCGGCACACTTTGTTAATGGGGCGACCATCTTAGTCCTCCGGAGTAGCAACGCATCTGTGATTGACTTCAGATAGAACCCATGTTCTGTTTGAAGTGAAGCATTTCTTGCGTTTCGATGGAAGAGTGTGGTTACCGGCACACTTTGTTATCAGGCGACCATCTTAGTCCTCCGGAGTAGCAATGCATCTGTTATTGACTTCAGATAGAACCCATATTCTGTTTGAAGTTGCTTACATCCATGGGCGGCAGTGACGCTTACCAACCTTGTGACTTAACCAGGTGGACTGCACGCTGGTTTGCAACTTCAATTAGATAAAAAAAGATGCGTTGTTCTTCCCGAGGACTAAGATGGTCGCCTTACAGAAAAGTGAGCCCACAACTACACACTTCCACCGAATTGGAAGAATAGTTTCACGGTAGAAATAGTTTTTGCGGTGGCATTTCCACGGTCGGACCACACTGGTTCTGCAACCTGGCAAAAAAGTATTTTAATTTGTACCTAACTATGGAAATCACGCAATGACAAAGCGCCTCCTTGGATTTTTTTGTCAAAACGCTGTCAAGTTTTACTTCAGTTTACAACAAAACAAGTTTTTCTATAATATAAAATGTATATTAAATATAATTATATTCCTGGTATGTGTACACATAAGTTAAGGTGTTAAGAGTAGGTACTCTTAATCCATACCAATAATATAAATGTGAATGTGTGTTTGTTCCTCTTTCACGTCGCCACATAGCTATTATATGATATGGTTTATATGTTGGGAGATAGTTAGGAGGACGAAGAATGACGTAGGTTACTTTTTACCACTCTCATTCCCATGAGAATATCGATGTTTTGTTAGTTGCTGCTGGTCGTACCGACGGCCAGGACCAATCTTTTAGCCAAGGCACCTTTCACCCAAGCTCACTGTACACTCAATCAGGCACATGAAAAACTGGATGTCATTTCATATCACGATATATTGTCTTACAAAAATATGTGATTGTGTTATAATAATGGAAAATAATGTTAACCTTTGAAAAAAATGTAAAATTGCCTACGCTATCGTATTGGGTGTTACCTGTAAAGATAGACGTAAGTCTGTATAAATAAATAAATAAATAATAAATAAATATTTAGTAGTTCCAGACGTTGGTAATAGCACAATATAAATATCATATTATACCGTGGTAATAGCGTTAGTAAAATTCATTAGCAAGTTCTGAATTACGTTATCAAATGCTATGTTAATTCCCTTTGACCGTGCGGGCGAAGCTGCGGGTAAGAGCTAGTCTTTAATAATTAAGTTTAGTAGATCGTACTGGATAATACTTAACACATCATACTAATTAAATACATAGATAGCCATCTTGATTGCCTGTATATTTACCAAGGTGTAACAATCATAGCACTACACACCGTATTTACTTTTTACGAGTTTATTACATCTTAAAACAATAAATGTTTAGGTTTCAGTCCATTACTTTGTTACATAACCCTAACGTTGATGCACAGCCCTAGTGCATCGCGTCCCAGCCAGCAACCCGAGGAGCTGACGCAGCACCTAGAACGTTCCCACATATCGTGGGAATGGACATCATTCCGAGATCTAACATCGACTCGGTTTCACACCTTTAGTTTTAAGACAAAATGTAGTTGTAATTTTTAGTTTAAAATAAATGTTAAGTATGGTTTTGCGTTTCTCTGCGACCTCCGGCCGCCACCAACATAACTACTTGGTAAATTAGATGTTTATGTTTTATTTTTTGACCACAGCTTGTAATGTAAAGTGGATTCCCATTAGTCCGGAACCTGTCTCGGATTAGCCCTCTGTAATCCGACATGTTCACTGTAGATTATACCTTAAAATCAGGATGTAGCTACTCAGTGCCGGATTAGCCACATAGCAAGAGTAGCAAATGCTACGGGCCCCGCGCCTAGAGGGGCCCCGCGGCTCAACTACTATTTGAGTATTTATATTTTACTATCTTTACTATCCTGAAAATCTTAAACGGAAAGAAGTAGATATAGAAAGTGTCATCTCTAAATTCTCCCGGATTAAATCCAGAAAAGTTTACTTGGAACCGTTTTGTTTTTTTTTAATACTTTTACTTAAGGCAAACTACGGGCCTCCTGTCAGAATTTGCTACAGGCTCCGCGCTGTAGCGCATGGGGACCGAGGGATACCCCAGCAGCACGTCTTGGGGGGCGGCTAAGTATTTTCATTTAGAGACATTTTTAACTGGCTTCCAAAAAATGGGAGGTTCTCAATTTGATTGTTATTTTTGGTCGTCAATTTAAATTTTTTTATCTGTGTAGCAGCAAACGAGCATGCTGTCCGTCTGATGGTATGTTGTCAATGCCGCCCATGGACATCTGTAATCAACTTCATATAGAACATACGAGTAGGTTCTCTTAAGTCAATCACAGATGCGTTGCTACTCCCGCGAACTATGATGGTCACCTCATATCAAAGTGTGCCAACCATACCCTTCCAACGAAACGCAATGAATGCTTCACGCCAGAAATAGGTGTGGCGGTGGAACTTTCCAGGCCGAACACTGCTTCTACCACCTTCAAATTCACGCTATTCACGCTACGCTACTGTCATAACATGTGTTATTGTGTAAGTAAGAATTAGAAGCGATAACTTATAATAACCAAATATTAAATTTAAAGCAAGCATTTTTGTTTCTTTTGTGAGAAATCTCTACACAACATTTTGCTTCACTGACAGAAATTTAAGCTGGATTCCAGGCATGCTAAGCGACTGCTTTTTTTTTCTTTTTTATTATACTTACTATAATATCATATGAAACAATTACATTTTTATTACGCATGAGGTATTTTTTGACCCTACTTAATTATTTCCTATCGTAAATAACTTTAATTATCACTTTTTATTAGTTTTATAGCCCAGATCGTGTTAGATTTATAGTATGGCATATTAGCTCTTCATTATACTGTTTAATTTACCAATTCTATATACCGTGTAGATATTGTAAATAATTATGTAGTATGAGTCGTATTTTAATAATTCTTTGGTTTGTAATTTGTCAGATTGTAAGGTAGTTTAATTACCACGGACATGGCTGTTTCGGTCAGTATCTGAGCAGGATAGGGAGACAGGTGACGGCTCTCTGTCACCATACGATTAGGGTAATGCATGCATAGCACAAGCTCGAGGACTACCCAGCCTGGAAGTCTCAGCGGCGGATCCTCGTCCAATAGGTTGGAGCGGACCTTTCTCCTGCGGCCGTCGTTGCGGCGATGGTTCAGCGGCGAGAGGCCTGGAACGGCATGATCACAATCTATTAGGACATCATGTCAGCCAAGGAAGGGAAAGGAGTGCGCTGAACCCGCTCAGAGAAGAAGCCGCCGCGTTTGCCGGTAAAGGAGCCGCGTCCCTGTAGTTGCGAGGTCCCTTTGTTGTAGTTGCAGAATAGGGTACGATATCCCCTACCTGTCTACGTTAGTGCGGTAAAAATCCTACATAACCCTGCGTTGGTCCCACGGCGTAGGGTACCTTTTGAAGGTCTCCCCCTCGAGAACAAAATAAAAGTGTTATTACCCGACTGCGTTGGAAGTGTAATGTTTTTTGGGGGTATGTGTGTTTGTATGTGATATATTTTTTTAACAAAAACATATCCACCGACTTGCATGCCACAAAAAAGTAAAAAATAATTGAAATAATTGTTGGCTTAGAACCAGGGATGTAACGGAGCTCCGATTCCGGTTCCGATAAGTCGGAACTTCCGATTGTAATTGCACATTCGGTTCCGATTCCGGTTCCGAAATTTTTATATCGGAAGTTTATATCGGAGGTCGTCTGAAGCGAATTTGATTCAGGTCATTTGTTAACTGTTTATGGGAAAATGTTAATAGGAAACATGCCAATTCTCCTTATCGTCGTGTGTGTATTTTTTTTACTTTGCAAATAAAGTTAAAAAGGTTTACTGTCTTACGTTGTTACTAGCAGTTCAATGATGTCTCATTGAAATAGTCTCAGTTTACGGAATGAAATAAGCTATAATTTTTAAATATGAAGAGAAAATGGTGGATTAATTTAAAAAAAACGTTCCTTCCTCACCTTTCTTATTAAACTGCGTTAGAAAGAGGGGAATGTTCTTCTAGCATAAGAATGTACCAGCAGAACCCGCAACTTCATTCGCACAGAGCACTATAGGTATGTTTCATCCATTACCATTTTGTCCATAGTCAACAATATATTGAACCACAAAGCCATCATTAAATTTGCATCAAATTGATGGACTTTCATACAAACTTTCCTCTCCATTTTTATCCCATTAAGAAGTAATTTACAAAAAATCTTTCCTGGTGCTCACCTACACTATAAAAGGAAACAGTGCAAAATTTCTAATTACATTCGTTTGGGCTGTGCGTTGATATGACAGTATTTAACTCAGTTTTTTTCACGTGTACAAACTTGTCCGAAAAAAACACTTCTTTTGCCATGATGTTTATTGACTGATACTACCTCCGATTCCGATTCCGTTTCCGGTTCCGATTCCGATAAAATGAATTTAAAAACTCCGATTCCGTCTTCGGTTCCGATAAGTGACTGCCGTTACATCCCTACTTAGAACATACTCAGCACTTAGTACATAGTTCGGAAGTCAGTGCTCACCATATTTCGTTGAATGACGGTGACGAAACTGTGTCCTATATAAGCATATTATATCCCAGCAAGTAGAGTCCAGGATCGAACAGCAAAACCTTTGTAGGATTATCGGGGGTACGCTGTATATGTACATGTTTTATATAAATACTAGTAGAACCCGCGACTTCGTTCGCACGAACCATAATCCATCCATAAGAATTTTAAGATACACTGACATCCGAGATAGACATCCCCCCCCCCCCCATTTTATCAACAGACATCAAAAAGAAGTAAAGAAGTTTCACTTAAAAATACCAAATTCCAAAGTATAAGGAAAAGTGAAATATACTCGAGAGAGTGGGTCAAATTGTTATGGAATCTAAAACTGTATAATTGATGCCATATTCTTCTAGCTAGAATTCGATTTCATTTTAAGGAAAAAAAGCTGTTAGACTTTGGAATTTACTGCCTAATATTCGTCATTCTAGGACATTGATTGCCTATGTTTAAAAAACTGTGCTAATCGGACACGCAAACGAACTGTCCCGTACAATTATCTATAAAAAATCTTCCCTTCTGCCCTTCTCTGTGTGCTAAGGGGCGAGACAAAGGCTGGCGTTGCCCCCCTTCTGAGGTTTCTTACTCTAAGATGAAACTGGAGTTTCTATATCAGTGTAAAATCTCTTTTGAGATGAGCACGGCAAAACTAAAATCCAACTAAACACCTAAGCTTATGTGAAAATCGGTGAAATAGACTTTTCGTTATACAACCATAAAACAAAATTATAATATATGTCTTATTAAATTAAATTAAGTGGACCTTCAGCAAATTTTCATCCTCTAACTTTAAGAGGACTAAAGGAGTGACCCGTGCGAGAACGGGGCGGATCGCTAGTGTATAATAACCTATGCACATAAAAATAAACAGCAGACTCAATACATATGCTACGTATAACCTACAATACATATACTTCGGCGCTAGTAATCATTTAACAGCGATTTTAAAACCGTGACGCATAAACGCAGCGTTACCTGTTGCCTCGTAAATCATAATTATAAGTCAGAGGCCACAGGAAACAATAGACAGTCGTGCACGCTACGTGTTCTGCCAGAATAGCAGCGGTTACCATACCGGTCTGACGGTCAATGGGTCCCGGGTTCGATTCACGGCCAGACAGGTATCTGAATGATGAGTTTAGATTCCTATTCTGGGTGTTTATGTCTTGTCTGTGTCTTGTGTGTGTCCATGGTACCCATAACACAGGAGAAAATCCTACTGTGGGGCTATGAGTGTAGAAAGCGTGTGTAGTAGAATATTTTTATGTAGAATATTTTTACAAACCGCATGCACCAACTACCACAGCCGCATCTATTTCTAGCGTAAAGCTATTTTTGCGTTTTTGTGGAAGGGATTGACGGATTGCAACATTGATATATCATTTGAAACCAGCTCCAGATGTTGTTTATATACAATCGACATTAACCTTTGTATACAAAGAGTTTCAAATCGTTACAATGTTCACTTTAGTCAATTTGATTCTCTTACGTTATTTAAACCTTCGACTACGACGAAGGTTATTCTAATAGCCAAATAATCGGTTTTGGCTTAGAGAGATCAACTTTTAAGCGTTCACTAGTTACCACAAATTTATCATTTTGGCGTCGAAAATCGTTAAAATAGATTTTAAAATAATACTAAACTTGTATATAAAAGCGTACATAAATACATGTAGATAGTTTCTTCAGACTTGACTCATGTTGTAAGCATTGTTAGTAAACTTGTTGTGCCTCGCGGTTTCGGCTGTATTCAATGTTGTTTTGATCTGATACAACGCCTGTGTTTAAAATTATAAACACAGAGAACAATTAAAAAAAGAGCAATTTCTACTATTGCTCAATTTCAATCCCCCAAAATATTATTTCAAAAATATGCGATGTATACACACGGTTTCTTATTTTTTAGTTTGAATAGATAAAAAAAAATATAATTTAATAAGGTTATTCCCGTGGCTTCGCTTCTCAAACTTTTTTTCTTGAGGGGGAAAACTTTAAAAGGTACCCGATGCCGTGGGAGCGACGCAGGGTTATGTGGGATTTTTACCGCACTAAAACCTCCGGTGGCCTTCCTCGGTGCTACAAAGAGGAATCCGGGATCTCCAAAGGAATGCAACCGGAGTCCTCTGGACGCGTTGCCCCATCGAGCTCCTCACAGATGGGCTGGGCCCACTGCTCTTTGGTCTTTACGACGGTATGCGACCACACATACCGCCGCCCTTCAAGAGGTCCCCAGACCGAACGGTTCAAGCTCCCACTCTAGCCGCTCACAAACCCGGAAGCCCCTTTTAGTCGCCTCTTAGACAGGCAGGAAATACCGTAGCCCAATTCTAATTCCGGAACAGGGACGACGTCTCTGTCACATCTACGGCATCCACTACGTCGACTACGGTCATAAACTTTATGTGTGCCAATTTTAGCGAAATTCGTTTGCTAGTTTATGCGTAAAAGAGTTACAGACTAACATCTATTCTTAAAAAAAACTTAAAACGCCTTCTACACTCTTAGCCCCACAGTAGAATTTTCTCCTGTGTCGTGGGTGCCATGGACACACACAAAGACGAATACACAAACACCCAGACCCAGAACAAGAATCTAAACTCATCATTCAGATACTTGCCTGGCCGGGAATCGAACCCGGGACCCACTGCGTGCCAGATCGGTATGGTAACGGAACCGCTGCGCCACGCGGGTCGTCAATTCTGACAAACTTAAATTTATAATGAGATCGTTGAGAAACTGTCAAATAAATAACATTGTATGATTTCAAAGTTATAACAAACTAAAATAACATGCGTAAAAAATCACAAAAACATGATAATAAATAGGAATTGTGACATCGTATACATAAGACACTACACATAGATTTCTAATAGATGTATGTGTGAAGACCGGTTCAGAAGAGGGTTATTTAGCTCAATCTACATTCATTATTAATTTATTTGCCTATGACTACAGGCGTGGTGCGGTACACATCGATCTAACACCTACAGTTCCGGTTTTTTATTATAGTTTATATTAAAGACCATAACGATCATTTTAAGTGTAAATTAAAATGTCAAAAGTTATATATTTTTTTATACTTCTGCATAGATTTACCAGTGGTCATATCAATGGTAAGTTCTGTATTGTGGACACTTAGAATTGCTGATTTTATTTAAATTGTTTTCGAACATGCAGTGTATCTATAATAAGCGGCCATTAACGTCTGTGGTCGTCTGTTATTAAAAACCCATATAATTAAGGACATTTTGAATATTATCTAGTTAGAATGATACTTTTTTTACGTGGTGATACCCTTCATGGGTTCCTCTCTGCGCGGGGGCAGCTGAAAGGATATACCAGACTCCTACCAACTAAAACCCTACGGTGTTCCTCTGTACGCCCTTTACCACTGCGGGTACACTAGTAGCATTCGTCCGCGGATTTAGAATGATACTTAATTTAACTCAAAGCTATTGTAAATTACTAACTAATCGGTAACGTTTGTGTGGAAACTATTGTGTGGAACTATCCATTTAAATGTTTTATAAATTTTGAAAAAAAAATAATAAAACATTGAAAAATGACTAGTACAAAGGCCAATATAATAATATCACTTTATTAATTGGACTGCATGCTCGTTGACTACTTCTGCTACGAAAACTGATAAATATATGTTTTTTTTTATCTGACTGAAATAGAAAACAAACAGCAGTCCACCTGATGGTAAGCGGTCACTGCCGCCCATGGACATCTGTAATCAATTTCATATAGAACATGGGTTCCATTTGAAGTCAATCACAGATGCGTTGTTAGGTACTCCCGTGGACTAAGATACTAAGATGTTTGTCTAATGTGAAAGTGTGCCGGTAACCACACCCATCGAAACGCAAGAAATACTTTACGCTAGAGATAGGTGAGGCGGTGGTACCTCCCCGGTGGAACTACACTGGTTCTACCACCTTGAAAAATATATGTAGCGTCACTTCATTTTTTCAACGTTTCAGATTCAGAGTACGAGAAAATGCCGCCTTTATTCGGTCTAGACCCAACATACGACAAGTGCCTGAAGCAGGTGGGCGGTGTGTACTGCGTTGCCAAGTTCGACCTGGTCGCAGACCCTCAGAACGAACTCATGAACACAATAAGAGTAAGTATTTACGGCTAGACAAGGTGTACAAGATCCTCCAATCAGATAGACTGATGTCCATCGGAAGTACCTGGATGCAGAAGTCACTGACACTCGAGTGGTATTAGGATAAACATTTTAGAAGTGTTCCATATTCAACACTGTACTGTATCATAAAAGGCCAATGGGTGGATAAAGTAGAATTGTTTTCGTGATGTTGGCTTATGGTAATATCACCCCCTCTCCTCCTGTGGTGGTCGTAGGAAAAATGAACATACTTCTCCAACGCGTATACGAAATTGGTTACAGTTTTCTATAAGCGCTAGACACTTCGCAGCAAGTGGACTACAGGCTCGTTTACTACTTTTATTTTTTGTAACAAAATAGCTACGATTCTTAAGGAATGACTTCACAAATATATTTTGTTTAAATCAAAATAGCGGACTCGCACTTGGCCATAGTTTCATATCTACAATTCGTCGTTAACCTAATTAGATTACGAAATTCTTTGTCAAATACCTGTGTCATAAGATACTAAATTGTCATTAAATTTATCAAAACTTATGTAATATTTTTATTGTTAATCTAATCTGTTTGTTTCAGGAATATTCTCAGCATGAAATAAAATATTACAATCACTCATTTATTGATAGAGCGATATGTGTTTCACAACATTGTAAGAAATTTGCACAAAACAGAACATTAGGTAAAACAGCGGACCTAAGAATGGTCCTTGAGGAATGCGTAAATGATTCTGTATGGAGAGAGTACGGATTGGGGGCGAAACTTTCTCAAATCTACACCTGTGATAAACATGGTGACCGGATGACTGCAGATCTTGGAGATTGGAGTTTTGCTGCTCTTTTAATCTTATTATTATCTATGAATTTTATCGGAAGCATCTATGATGTCTGGAATAATCAAAATCATGGTATGTTATGGTAATTAGCAGAGAAATGATAGCCTAATGGTTGAAACTTGCCCTCTCGATCGGGAGGTCCGAGGTTCAGAACCAAGCTCGCACCACAGATTTTTATAAAATTGTGTGCGTATTAAAAATTAATTATCACTGCTTTTCGGTGAAGGAAAACATCGTGAGGAAACCTATACACACGACAGTCCTTAAAAAAAAAGTAATCTGAGGTGTGAGAAGTCCATCAATTCGCACTTGACCAGCGCGGTGGGCTATGGCCTAAAACTCTCTCATTCTGAGAGAAGACCCGTGCTCAGCAGTGGGACAATAACTGACAATTTGTAAGTGCCCCCGTAGGCCAATACAATATAAAACCATTTTATTTCATTTCATCTTTTTTTATCTGACTGAAGTAGCAAACGAGCATGCAGTCCTTCTGACCTGAAGCGGTCACTGCCGCCCGTGGATATCTGTAACCAACTTCATACAGAACATTGGTTCCATGTGAAGTCAGTCACAGATGCGTTGCTTGTCCCGAGGACTATGATGATCGCTTCATGTGAAAGTGTGCCGGCAACCACACCCTTCCACCGAAACGCAAGAACTGCTTCACGCTAGAAATAGGTGTGACGGTGGTACTTCCCTGGTTGAATTAGACTGGTGCTACCACCTTGAAAGTTTTATTTCTAGCGTGAATTGATCTAATTACTGGTGCATTTTATTTTGAGGTCACCAACTTAGTCTTCGAAACAAGCAACGCCTCCGTTAATGACATCAGACAAAATCACAGGTCAGCATGAAGTTTTACAGCTATACAGAGGCAGTGACCATGAACCATTCGGTAGACCACATGTTTGTTTGCTAATTAATACTAACTTAAAGAATGGACAAAAATGATACAGAGGTTTTTATATAAACGCAAAAAACTACATAACGATAAATATCCATTAGACCTGAAAAACTTGCGAGATTTGATATGTTTAAGTGGTCCCTCAAATAATAGTAATAGTACCTAACTTAGTAACTATATATTAATACGTGAAGCATTGTTTTTAATATATAAGACACTTGCCGCAGGCGGAGGTGTATGGAATTACGCGGTTTATGTAGAGAAGCATTCCGCAATGCTAATATTTTTTTCAAATAATGCATAAAACATACATAAAATCAACTAAAACACATTACACTACTATCTCGCATTTGACACAAACACATACATACATAATAAACGAAATTGAACATTCAATGTCTTACTATGAAAACACGTAGCGTCAAAAATGTCAGTGTCTTTGTCAAAATACCCGCTAGGTATTGCTTTTAAATGTAGCTTCAATAATGGGTGCGTTCAAAATAACTGGAAAATTATTACAATTTATTTTAATCAGAGAAATATTGGTGCTACTTTGGACAAAAGTTTAATTTTTTAATTTAAATTACCGTTGAATTTCGACCGTTGCGACCGGTGACTAGTTAATTTTAACGCTGTACAAAATTTTCTATAGATAGTAGAGTCACAGGAGTTGAATAAGACGCAGTGTTTTTTTTTATCGCTAATCTACAAAAAAGACAGGTGTGAGTTATTGTGTACCGCCTTTTTGCGTCTATTTGCATTCTAAGTAGCAAATGACTAACATAGTCATTTGTTACATACACAAGATTTTTTCAACCATTCAGTTTATCCTTGAGATTAGAAGACTACCATCTATTTTTGTGAGATAACAAAATCTAATTCACTTGTAATTTAATTTTACCTTGTTTGTGGCGGATGGCGGATAACGTTACGGTGGATGGCCACCATCATATGAATAATCTTTGCCTTGCTTCCAGGAAATCCTTATCTGCTGAGTTTCTCAATAGGTAGAAATTGGAAACAATTATCAAGAACTGACGTAGACCCAACGTTTGAGAGGTTGAGAGGACTTCATGGGATGAGGTTTGTATCATGGTATACTTATGAACCTATTCGAATCAATAAATAAGTTAGAGCAGTGTTTTGGTGTGCAGATTTGTTGAATCTTGCCCTCTGGATTGGGGGTTCCGAGGTTCAAACCCAGGCACGCACCACTGATTTTATAAGCAATTAATTATCACTGCTTTTCGGTGAAGGAAAATATCGCGAGGAAACCTACTCACCCGAGTGTTCTTAAAAAAAAGTTCTCGGAGGTGTGTGAAGTCCACTAATTCGCACTTGGCCAGCGCGGTGGACTATGGCCTAAACTCTCTCATTCTGAGAAATGACCCGTGCCCAGCAGTGGGACAATAATGGGTTGACGAGAAAGAAGTTAGAGCGTCTGTAATGGGTACTCACAATATGCGATTTTTGAATTTCTTTCTGCCGATATGTCGGCCCCGTTGAATGGATGTTTGGCCGTAGCTATGATCCATACAACGGGGTCTTTTTTTATCTGACTGAGGTAGCAAACGAGCATGCAGTCCACCTGATGGTAAGTGGTCACTGCCGCCCATGGACATCTGTAATCAACTACATACAGAACATAGGCTCCATCTGAAGACAATCACAGATGCGTTGCTACTACCGAGGACTATGATGGTCGCCTCATGTGAAAGTGTGCCAGAAACCACACCCTTTCATCTCGCGCAAGAAATGCTTCACGCTAGAAATAGGTGTTGAACTATACTGGTTCTACCACCTTGAAAATCTAGGTCTGTGTATGTCTTTGCAATCCACGACACAGGATAAATCTTAGTAAGATGCTAAAAGTGTTGAAAGCGTAATTATAATGGCTAGAATGTAAACTAAATGTTTTTTTCTTTTGCAGATCTGTAATAACTTTCTTCATTGCATTGTCTCATGTAATGTGGTTAGTCGGGACTGGCTATACCGACAACCCGCGAGATTTTGAACAGGTGAACGTTACTATTCATATTTTAAAAATATTCAGTAGTAAACAGTTTGACGACCCGCGTGGCGCAGCGGTTACCATACCGGTCTGACGCGCAATGGGTCCCGGGTTCGATTCCCGGCCAGACAGGTATCTGAATGATGAGTTTAGATCATGTTTTGGGTCTGGGTGTTTGTGTATTCGTCTTGTGTGTGTCCATGGTACCCATGACACAAGAGAAAATCCTAGTGTGGGGCTATGAGTGTAGAATGCGTGAAATGCGTGAAAAAAAAACACTATTTATCATTAACAGAGCAGTGATAGCCTAATGGTTGAAACTTGCCCTCTCGATCGGGAGGTCTGTGGTTCAAACCCAGGCACGCTCCACGGATTTTTCTAAATTATGTCCGTATTACAAATTAATTATCACTGCTTTTAGGTGAAAGAAAACATTGTAAGGAATTGTAAGGATTTGAACCTCGGAACTCCCGATTAAGAGGCAAGTTTCAACCATTAGGCTATCACTCTAGTCATATAATGCGATCATCTTATTCCTCGGTAACAACGCAGCTGTGATATACTTCAGATACAACCCAAATCAATATGAAGTTGTTTACTGAGCTCACGGACAGCAGTGACCACTTAGCATCAAGTGATTGCATGCGCGTTTGCTACTTCAAATCTTCTATAAAAACTCAAAGTAGATACATAAGGTCATCATTACTTCAGAAAATATAAAAAGGATATAAACAATATAAACTCAATGTCACTGCAAAAACGTAAAAAAAATCGGCCAAGCGCGAGTCGGCCTCGCACACGAAGGGTTCCAAACCGTTATATGTATTTAAATATCCCAAAAAAATTCTGGGAAGGGAGCCCCCCTATTTATTTTATTCTGTTTTTAGTATTTGTTATAACGGCAAATGAAATATATCATCTGTAAAAATTCATATCTAGCTATAACGCTTAACCCGCGCAGGATGGCGGTATGCGTGGCCGCATACGGTCCTAAAGACCAGACGGAGCGGTGGGCCCAGCTGCTCACCTGGGAGGAGCCCGCCGGGGCAATGCGTTTAGACAACTCCGGTTGCGTTCCTTTGGAGATCCCGGAGTCCTCTTTTTAGCGCCGAGGACGGCCACCATGGTTTTAGTGCAGTAAAAATCCCACATAACCCTGCGTCGCTCACACGGAGTGGGGTATCTTTTGAAGGTTTCCCCCTCGAAAACCAAAAAAAGCTATCAAAGTTCATGAGATACAGCCTGGTTATAGACGGACAGACAAACAGCGAAGTCTTAGAAGTAGGGTTCTATTTTTACTCTTTGGGCACGGGACCCTAGAAAATGTAATGTACCTAATGCCGTTGTAACTACATTTTACCCGAAGTATTTACAAATGGATTACGTAACTAATGCAACAACCAAACTGTTTTTGTTTAGAGCTGAGCCTCTTCAAAATGACATTGAACTAAGGAGTTATGATGGAATGTTAAAATAATACATATTATTATAAATAAGGAAGCCCGACTGCTTAAACTGAAAGCGTAAAATAAGTGTTACCTGAGATTATTTTTTTTATTTGACTGAAGTAGCAAACGAGCATGCAGTCCACCTGATGGTAAGTGGTCACTGCCGCCCATGAACATCTGTAATCAACTTCATACAGAACATGGGTTTAATCTGAAGTCAATCACGGATGCGTTGCTACTCCCGAGGACTATGATGATGGTCGCCTCATGTGAAAGTGTGCCGGCAGCCACACCATTCTATCGAAACGCAAGAACTGCTTCACGCTAGAAATATGTGTGGCGGTGGTACTTCCCCGGTCGAACTACACTGGTTCTACCACCTTGACAATATATATCTTATTAGAATTATTATAGATGCGAAAGTTTGTGAGCTTGTATGTGCGTTTGTTCACAAACTGCCGGTCGGATTCCGCTGAAATTTGTCACACTAATAGCTAGATTAACCCATAGGTTACACATTAATGTGGTAGACGTGACAAAACCGAGCGATAATATCGATATCTTATAAAATACTCGATGAATAACCCGTGATTCGCTACGGGACATAAATGTTACAAGAATAGTCGCTATCTTTAGTAAAAAATATCAAAATAAAAGCTAGTTTAATAAGCTATATCCATACAAAATTTCATGTAACACTGGTCTGATTTACACTTATATGTTTTGTACTTGCGAGATTGAGCAAACAGACATACATTTTTACATATTAGTATAGAGGATCCATACTATTCATACTAATAGTATAAATGTAAGTGTAAGTTAGTTTGTTACGCCAAAACTACTCAACCGATTGTGATGAAACTTTGTACACGCTTTCTTAAAGGTATTCGAAAAACAAAGCATACTTTTTATAAAATAAAATTTATTAAAAAATTGGCAGACATAAGCAGTGGTTTGTCAAAAAAATTAAATGTAAGGCGTAAATGCGAGCGAAATCGCGGGTAATAGTTAGTAGATTATAAAATACTGCACCATCTTTCTGAGTATGAAACATAACTAAATTGTCTTGTTTGAGATTGTCTGATACATCAATTAATTCGTAGATATAATTGTTATTACATGAAGATTAGTCTTGTAATTTTTAAATAAACACTTTTTGTGAACATAATAAATTAAATAGAAACGATATTATTTATAAGGAAAAAGATAATTTGATTTTAAAAACACGAGTACCTACATACTTTTTGTTGATTTATACCTACTTTGGCTTTCAATGTTACTAATTTAAACAAAATCGACAATTTCAATATATATCTTTAGTGAAAGGTCATAATGTATAATGGTATATAATGGTCATATTTCGTACGTACTTCATTTATTTTTAAGTTGACCCGGCGAACTTCGTTCCGCCTACAAGTCAAAAATCAAAAATTATCAGAGTTCCTCCACTATACTATGCACGTGGCAGGTTTCTATGTATAAACATAGAAACCTTCCTCTTGAACTACTCTATCTATTAAAAAAACTGCATAAAAAGCCGTAGCGTAGTTTTAAAGATCGAAGCATACATAGGGACACACAGCGGAAAGCAACTTTGTTTTATACTATGTAGTGATATAAAAATGGAGGAGCAAACCAGCATGCAGTGGATCTGGTAGTGAGTACTGCCATCTACGAAAATCTTTAACTAACTTCATATGAAACGAGTTTTATCTAATAGTCACATATGCGTTGCCACTTGTCGGTCTCTAGCCCCGGATCTAAGTGTGCCGGCATCCTTAACTTTTCAACAAAAACGATAAACTGTTACGCCCTAAAAATAAATGTGGATGTAGGGTAGGCTTTAAAAGGTGGTAGAACCAGTGTGGTTCGTCTGGGGAAGTACCACCGCCACACCTAATTCTAGCGTGAAGCATTTCTTGCGTTTTGGTAGAAGGGTGTGATTGCCGACACACTTTCCACTTGAAGATCCCGAAGTCCTTCCCGCAACACCGAAGAAGGTTACCGAGGGGGTAAAACACTCACGTGCGGTAAAGTCTCACATGGACTATCACATAACCCATGTGGGATTTTACCGCATGTGAGGGTCTCTGACCTCTTCCAATGTTAAGTGGTAACTTTTAAATCCCCCGTCCCCCTTCTTCTTCTGAATCAACAACAAAAAAAGATTGTTACTTCGAACTCATAAAAAAATAAGTCTTATTAATAATGTCTAATTCTTATTCAGATTATCCTACAATTTTACTGATTAGTCCTCTTACATTCCCTCAGGCTCATGAGCGACTACACTATCAGGTGATCTTCAGTGGAATGGTGATCGTTCAGATATTCTTCGTGATGTCCGGCTGTCTTCTCGGATTCTACCTTCAGGTTCTATCGGAGACTCGGCGCCTTACTTTTAGCTTCGTACCAAAGATGATACTCGCGAGATGGGCAAGGTAGGAAATTATATTTATAAATTAGGCTAGTAGAGCCGTACACTACGCGCGTTGCTACGCCATAATAAAAAAATACACCAGAAACCTTCGCGAGCTCATGAATAACAATTTTGCTAAAGATCATCACATGATCAAATGAATAGTTTACGATTCTATAGAGGACGATCAGACATTCATTTTTATAAAGAAGAAAAAGAAGAAAGAAGATTTTTTTAAATAATATCTTTATTTCATAAAATAACACAGTAACATTACACAAGCATTAGGTTTAGTTTAATAATAACATTATAGTAAGATTGTAACATTTGTTACTAAAGATTTTTTAAGTGAAAACATTTTAGGCTATGAACGTTTTACGAGAACTTATCTATTTGCGAGTTTCGCGTCAGCAACATACTATAACATACAGCAACATACAATCACAGATGCGTTACCACTCTCGAGGACTATGATGGTCGCCTCATGTGAAAGTGTACCGGCAACCACACCCTTCTATCGAAACGAAAGAAATGCTTCACGTTAGAAATAGGCGTGGCGGTGGTACTTCCCCGGTCGAACTACACTGGTTCTACCACCTTGATATACTCATGCCTATAAATTTAGGTACTTTACGAGTATATCTTATTAATATCGATAAGACGAAAGTTTGTAGGATTAAATGCAAGAATGTTAGTTACTCAAGCACGTCAGAATTGTTTTTGCGGAGGTGGTGTTGAAGTCCGTGCTGGTGATGGAGATGGTATTTTTTTATTTGATTGTAGTAGCAAACGAGCATGCAGTCCACCTGATGGTAAGTGGTCACTGCCGCTCATGGACATCTGTAAGCAACTTCAAATAGTACTAGGGTGCTATCTGAAGTCAATTACTACTCTCGAGAACTAAGATGGTCGCCTCATACAAAGGTGTGGTTGCCGGCACGCAACCACACCCTTCCATCGAAATGCAAGAAATGCTTCACGCTAGAAATAGGTGTGGCGGTGGTACTTCCCCGGTCGTACTACACTGGTTTTACCACCTGTAGCAGCGGTGGTAAATGATATGGCGATGTTGTTGGTGGTTTGGCATATTATTTTTTTAAACCTTCACTTTTGTGTCCGATTTATTAAATTAGTTTAAAGCAACAAACGAGCGTGCAGTCCACCTGATAGCGGTCACTGTCGTCCATGGAAGTAGGACGATAGGTCGTACGAAAGTAGGTCATACGAAAGTAGGACGGCAACTACACCACTCCATGAAAACGTAAGAACTGTTTGACTCTAGAAATAGTTTCCGCCGGCTCTTAGTCAAAGTGTAGTTAGACTAACTTGCTGATGTTGTAAACACAAAAATCTGGAATTTCAGGCTCACACCTGCAAACGCAATAGTGATCCTCTTCACGGCAACCTGGCTACGCCACCTCGGCTCTGGGCCGCTGTGGAACCTGAATGTGACCAGCGTGGCCACTGATTGCAGGAACCACTGGTGGCAGCATCTCCTCTACTTCAACAACTACGTGAAACAGGATAAGGCTTGCGCTGTACATTCATGGTATTTTTTAAATTTAATACTTGTTTAATTTTTTGATTCTGTTTTTTTTTATTAATATTGAAATGAAATGAAATGAAATGAAATGTCTTTATTTTGTATAGGCCTACGGGGGCACTTACAAATTGTCAGTTACATTTTTTTTCTTATACTACCACCGGATCGGAATACGACCTCAACTGAGAAGATCCGGCAAGAAACTCAGCGGGTTTGTCTTTTTTCTTATTTATATCCATTTTTTTATTTTTTTTATATAATTACAATCATGTTTTTTTACATATTGAAACACCTAACGAGGAAGCAGCCCGCCTGATGTTAAGTGCACACTGCTGCGCATTGACATCTGCAAACATGTTACAAAATCATGTAAAACAGGGTTTTATCTTAAACCCCCTAAGACTAAAATGGTTACATTATAAGAATACTAGTTGACCCGGCGAACTTCATACGTCCTAAAAGTCAAAAATCTAAAATTATCAGTGTTTCTCCACTATATTATGCATGTTTTATACATAAAAACCTTCCTCTTGAATCACTCAATCTATTAAAAAAACTGCATTAAAATCCGTAGCGTAGTTTTAAAGATCTAAGGATGCAAGGATCTAAGCATGCATAAGGACAGACAGCGGAAAGCCTTCCTCTTGAATCACTCAATCTATTAAAAAAACTGCATTAAAATCCGTAGCGTAGTTTTAAAGATCTAAGGATGCAAGGATCTAAGCATGCATAAGGACAGACAGCGGAAAGCCTTCCTCTTGAATCACTCAATCTATTAAAAAAACTGCATTAAAATCCGTAGCGTAGTTTTAAAGATCTAAGGATGCAAGGATCTAAGCATGCATAAGGACAGACAGCGGAAAGCCTTCCTCTTGAATCACTCAATCTATTAAAAAAACTGCATTAAAATCCGTAGCGTAGTTTTAAAGATCTAAGGATGCAAGGATCTAAGCATGCATAAGGACAGACAGCGGAAAGCGACTTCGTTTCATACTATGTAGTGAAAATGCAGCCAATTACGTATTCTTACAAAAATATATCGGATTATCAATAACATAAAGAATTTTCAGGCACGTAGCGACTGAAATGCAACTCTTCACCATTGGTTTGATAGTATGCGTGGCAACAGTGTCTAGAGGACGAAACCTGGCCCTCACCTTGCTTGGAGTAGCCGGGATGGTGGGCCCAGCGCTGCACGTCTGGCTGCAGGACCTGGACGCTTTGGTCATACATAAGCCTGAGTGAGTTATGAAATGAAATGTCTTTATTTTGCATAGGCCTACGGGGGTACTTACAAATTGTTAGTTACAATTTTTTTTTACGCTAACACCGGATCGATCACGACCTCAACTGAAAAAATTCCGGCAAGAAACTCAACGGGTTTGTCTTTTTATTAGTTAATATTTGTGATCATTTTAATATGCGAGAAGATTGAAATTCCGGTCATAAAAGCTCGTGGTTGCCTTCCCATCTCATGAAGGACACCGAGAAGTCGTCTCGAGACGTGGCTGGCATTAACACCAGCACCGGCTGTTGCCAGCATGTGTCGTTGTTCTTTTTGTCGTCGACCAAACGAGATCTTTTAATGACGTTCTTTCACTAGTCGAATTATTCGACTAGTTAAGGTGTAACATACATAAAGGGCAAACAAACTGAGCTTTGCAACGAAAATCCGAAAAGGTGTTACGAAATGGTTGTAAGTTTAGTGCTCATGCAACTAAGTGGATTCTTACCAATTTAAATTAAATGCTATGGCATTAAAGCAGTCTTTTTAAATATTTTTTTATACTTTAACGTAACGATAAGGCAGACGGGCTACCTGATGGAAAGTAGTCACCGTCGCCTATGGACATTCGCAACACCAGAGGAGTCGCCAATGCATCGCAGTCTTCGAAGGAGAGCTCTTTTTGCACCTTTTTTGAAGAACCCCATGTCATAGCGCTCCGGGAATATCTCAGGAGGAAGCTCATTCGACAACTTGCACGTCCGTGACAAAAATGTGCGTGCAAACCGAACCGTGGAGGACCGCCACGAGCCAAGTTGGTGTGGATGGAACTTAAATTAAATTAAATTAAAAATTATTATTAATTAAATTACATACTTACATTCTTAAATTTCAGATTCTATCGTGCATTTGAAAACGATACGTACCGGTCTATGCACGTGTTGGGCCACAACAACCTGTCGTGTTACGCCATCGGCATGGCCACCGGCTTCATCGCTTACTACTGCGTTAAAAATAAAATTGAATACACTAATAGTAAGGTGAGGTTACTCAGCAATTGCTGTAAGGTAGACGTAGGTAGGAAGCATGCAGTACACATGATGGTATGTGGTCACTGCACACATCTGTAATTGATGGGTTATGAAAGAAATTACACCGGATTGAAATAGTATCAGTAGATTTATTGAAACAATAATTATAATAAGCATTTGCGCGACAATGACAATTTGACAGTACAGAGTGAAAAAAAAAGTTTAATAGGTCAATCCTACATATAACAAGTGGCGCCAACAAGCGGCAGAACACAGAACTAAATGACTTACATAAATTGTTTGGTTTATCTACCTATAGTTTCAACAGTAATCATCCCGATAATAAGAGCTTATCTGAGTCCAACATCAGCCACAGATGCGTTGTTACGTAGTTGCTGTAAAGACCAAGTTCAAACGATAACATCAGAACGTTTCAACTACCCACGCGTATATAAAGAAAGAAACTTAGAAAGAAACTTATTTATTCAGGTATACTGCAGCACTCACAAAATACATATACATACATAGGCACACATAATACATACATAGGCACTAAATACATAGAATAAAAATAAATACTAAAAAAATACCATAACAACAGAAAAAAAACTTAAAAGATAAAAAGGAAAATAATAATAATAGGAACATCATTAAACTGTAAATTACGAGTAATATGTGCTGCAACCATGAAAGAGGAAACCTCAACAAAATTAGCCGTGGATAGGTAACCCATTCCACGACGCTGATTTTCAGTTTTCCCAATCATTCGGGTACTCGCGCAGCTGTCTCTACGCCTGTCAGAAGTTTTATATTAGAAGAATCGTGTAGCTATTTTATTTCTAGCAAGGTTTAATATTTGTTTTATTCTCACACAACAAACGCGAAAAATATGGAAAAGCCTACTTAAGAGACAAACAAGTCAATGGGAAGTTAAACATGAAAATAACTGAAGAAAATAAACTATTTGTGGAATATTAATAATAAAACTATGCTCAACCTTAGGTAAGGATCTGAACTTATCTTGGGTTGATTATAGGTATTCATAGGCGGCAGTGGCCACTCAACATTAGTTGAACGACCAGCTCATTTGATACTTAAACATTATAATATATTATAATATGTATAAAAACATGAGTATACTAATTGAAAATTTCGTTCTCCTATTTCCAGTTACTTAAATACCTCACTTGGTGCATACCTCCTGCGATTGTGGGCGTCTTTTTGTCTGGTAGTTTGTTCTACATTGATGGTGAACGACCACACGTCTTCATCCGGATGGCATACGCCGCTTTCCACCGCGCCACAGTGGGAGTGATGGTTGCTCTACTGATATTCAGCCTCGTGATGAAATTTGAGAGTAAGAATTATCCTAATTTATAAAAATAATCCGTTGTTTTTTTATGATGGAAGTAGCATTGATCTGATCTTTTAAATAGACTTTTTCTTCATCTGACTGAAGTAGTAGTCCACCTGTTGGTAAGTGGTCACTGCCGCACATGGACATCTGTAAGCAACTTCATACAGAACATGGGTTCCATCTGAAGTTCATCACGGATGCGTTGCTACTGCCGAGGACTATGATGGTCGTCTCATATAAAAGTGTGCGGCAACCACACCCTTCCATCGAAACGCAAGAACTGCTTCACGCTAGAAATAGGCGTGGCGGTGCTACTTCCTCGGTCAAACTAAACTGGTTCTACCACCTTTAAAATTAATGGCTGAATTGTCCATTATTTAAGATCCCATGCGTCCAGCCACGAACACCGCTGATGGATATATTAGTAACCAGGTTTTGGTTACCGACACGCTTTCAGGATTAGAGACAATTTTTTGACAGTAATTTGGATGCAGCATTTACCTGACTGCGTTGGGAGGAGAGGCTATATTTAACTAGTTTGGGAAATCCGATGGTAGTTACGAAATGGTATACTTATCATACTAATATTGTAAAGGTGAAAGTTTGTGAGTGTGTATGTTTGTTACTTCTTCCCGTGTAAACAAATAGTTGGCGCTATTTTGGTCGGATGTTAACTAACACTCTGGATTAACATATATGCTACTTTTTACTGTGGGAAAATATCTTACTCCCACGTGACAACGTGGGCGAAGTTGCGGGGTTCAGCTAGTTGAGTATAAAAGTAATATTCCCTCACAAACTTTCGTATTTTTAATATTACAAGATTTGATTTGCTGTTATTTATTTATAAGTTTAGTTTTTATTTAGTTTATGTTATTTAATTTTATTTACTTTCTCTATTGTATCTATATAAATAGAGTTCTTTAGATTTGACAAAATGCTTCGTTTTACGTACGATTATTATTTTTGAAATTGAAAGTCCTGTGTTTGTGTTTGAAGTTTGATTTGATTTCAGGTGTACTCCGAGGATTTTTGGAATGGCGTGGATGGGTCGTGACGAGCAAACTATCATATAGTGTTTATCTGCTACATATCAACTTCATCCACGTGCTACTGGGAGCCAGGACTCAGTTGAGTCACGTGTCATTTTTCCACGTGGTAAGATATATCAATCGGTTTTCGAAGTCCATGAGGTCTATTCATCGTCTTGATTGCGGGTTCGTTTTTATACGATTAGTTAGTTCTCGGGAGTGGCAACGCATCTGTGATTGACTTCAGATAGAACTTCATATGTAAAGTTGCTTTCAGATGTCCATGGGCAGCAATAAGGACTTGCCATCCGGTGGAATGTATACTCGTTTGCTACTTCACTCGGAAAAAAATAAGAGATTGGTTTATTAGTTTTCATTTGACACCTATATCGTAATGATAAAAGAATGTATCTGTTCTCTGAAGCCACATAAAGGTGGGCATTCACGTGGCAACGGTCGAGCGGACTGTCGAACGGACGAAGTTCGATTAATTCTTCAACGGACCTGCGACATGACTTTGGTCGTACAGTCCGCCTTAGGACCAAGCCATTCACGATCGAATTTGTCGCATACGACCGTAGTTCGTGCGACCGTCGTAACGTGAATGCCCACCTTTACCTATAGCTTATGTCATTCTGCCAACTATGACGATTCCAGTGATACATAATTTGTTACAATCCGTCAAGTCATTTAGGCAATAGCATATGTCAAAAAACGGACATACTTTACCCTCCTTCTGACGTATTCGGCTAAAAAGTAAATGAGACTCAATTGTAATTCATTATGTTTCAGGTTATAAACCACTTTGGGGTTGTATCCTTGACCTTTTTGGTGTCAGTACCATTTCACCTGATGATCGAAGCACCGTTCTTGAACCTAGTGAAGATCGCACTCAGCAGAGAATCCTTACAAGAAAAGCAGAAGAAAATTGAGTAGAGTAATGCCGCATTAGAAGAATTAGTGTAAATAAAGTATTATTATGTATTTATAATTGTATTTTTTTCATTGTTCATCCTAATTACTCACATCACATCCTAAGTGGTCACTGCAGGCTAAAGATGTCTGAAATCAATTCTTGAATCCATGATATTTTCTATGAATCAAAGTTCTACCCGAGTACGGCCACAAACGCGTTTTTACCCTGAGGCCTTTTTTTTTTGTTTTCGAGGGGGAATCCCCCCCGGTGGCCGTCCTCGGCGCTATAAAGAGAACTCCGGGAACTCGGACCGACCCTCCCATGCCTCTAGCCGCTCTAGCCGCCTGCAACCCCGGAAGCCCCTTTTAGTCGCCTCTAACTTATTGGATGCTGGAACTACAGGGACGAACCCTATGGCCTATATGTGTAAAAAAGGAAATACCTCACCACTGGTGCTAAAACGCACAAATAGGCGTGAAATTGGTTCCTAAGGGGTAGCAAAATTCCCTTCCTCCTCCTCTCAGCAGATTATTAAAGGGCCTAACAGCATCATCCTTAACGCTTTCGCGGACGGTACCGCTTGAGTCTGTCTTCTAGAATGACACAGTAAGGCTAAGTACTCACGGAACGTTTTTGTCCCGTGCCCGCCGCGGTTATAAAATTGCGGTTTTATTTATAAACTCACGAGACCGCCTATTTGTGCGGTTCCGCTGCCGTCGCGGTTGCGATTATCAACCGCAAACGTGGCGGGCGAAAAACGCAAGACGGGCGGTTTACCATCAGTTGAGGTCCTGACTACTGCACTCGCCCGCCAATTGATCGCAGAGCGCGCGGGCGCAAACCGCCGCGGCTGCGGCTAACCGCGGCCCGCGAGGTTCTACTGGGTGCCCGCCGGTGCAGCGGGAGCCGCAAACAACCGCGCGCATCGCGGGCGAAAAACGCGTCGTGAGTATTGCTTTAACTTTTTACATTTATATCTGCACCCTACAGAAGCTGCGGGCCCGCAACCGCGGCGGCTGCGGATGAAAATCGCTCCGTGAGTACTTAGCGTTAATCTTTATACATCACGTATTAATACGTAGTGTCCAATGATATCATACGTTTTGAAGAAGTCATGACAGAATCGTGACAGTAAATTTTCTAGCATTTTACATGGTGTGACATAAGGTACATCCAATAAGATTTTAACTTGAAAGTTCATCAGGAGTAAACGTTCTGTCGTAAATAATATTTTATAATTGAACTAGCTGAAACCCGCAGCTTCGCCCGCGTTTTAAAAATACATGACATATACCTTTTTTTTTTGTTCTCGAGGGGGAAACCTTCAAAAGGTACCCGACGCCGCGGGAGCGACGCAGGGTCATGTGGGATTTTTACCGCACTAAAACCCCCCCGGTGGCCGTCCTCGGTGCTAAAAGGAGGACTGAGGGATCTCGAAAATTCAACCGGAATCCTCCGAGTGCGTTGTCCTGTCGGGCTCCTCCCAGATGGGCGGCTGGGCCCTCCGCTCCGTCTAGTCTTTACGACGATATGCGACCACACATACCGCCGTCCTTCCCGGGATTACCTGACCGAACGGTTCGAGCTCCCACTCTAGCCGTCTGCAACCCCGGAAGCCCTTTTTAGTCGCCTCTTACAACAGGCAGGGGATGCCGTAGCCCTATTCTAATCCCGGAACTACAGGGACACATGACATATACCTACGTATCCAATTTTATACCTACAAATTTTTTAACTAAACAACATTTTTTCGGTAGGACTGATAGCAACTTCGAAGCGGACTCGCGCACGAAGCGTTCCGTACCATTATTTATAAACAAAACGTCAAAAAGCCCCATTTGTTTGATTGAAAATTCCTTGAATATTTCAAGCTCTACCTGTTGTTTTTTATTAATATTGAGTAAATAGATAATATTTGTCACATGAAAGTCCCCCCCTTAAATATTAATAATACCAGTAGGTACTTGTACACACAGCATATTGTTACAATTATTAACAGCTCTTATTAGTAATCCATGCAAGTCGATGACTTAAGTTTCAATTCTACATAGATAGGTACATATGCCAAAATATCTTATATGATGCTCCATCGCAATCTCACATAGTTCTGAAGTTATGAATGATGATAATAGTATCAAACTGCAAGTAAACTCCATTAAATGAAAGAAAATTCTTCCTCAGTTGGCCGAAAAATCGATGTACACACATAAAAGAAACATACCAATCGAATTGATCCTCCTCCTTTTCGAACTCAGTTGAGTATATCATTACGTTAAGAAAAAAATATAATATTACCTGCATATAATTAATAGATATGTTACAAAGTCCCTATTTTAAACAAATCGTACCAATTGAATCCAACGTAATCGAATTTGAACTCAAAATAATGCACTCACTTTTATATACCTACAAACTTCTAGAATTAGCCCTTGGCGTAACTCAGGATACATCCAGCGACATCTGTTATCCCTTATTAAAACAATACACAAAGTAAATCTTTATAAAAACGCTTGAAAGTTGAGAATGCTCGGTCGCGGCAGCATCGTGATGTGTCTGCCTGTGTAGGTGTATCTATAGTTATAATCGTGAATATTGTTTACTTCTACGAAATACTACGAAAATAAATCGAATTAATTATATTTCCTTTGTTGTTTGTAGGTATAAATTTGTTTGTACGAAGTAGATTTATTACAAAAAGGTAGATTGTGAATTAAAAAACGGAATATCCATTTCCATATTAATTTAGTAAAAAGTAGAATTCTCATATTCAAAAGACATTTAAATTACATTTATTTGTATGGATGAAAGCACCTAATGGCCAACTTATGTAGAATATGCAGTAGGTATCCTCGAATCAAGAGCAGTGAAACTTGAAACTTGCCCTCTTAATTGGTCCGAGGTTCAAACCCAGGCACGCACCACTGTTTTATGTGCGCAGCAGAAATTAATTATCACTGCTTTTCGGTGAAGGAAAACATTGTGAGGAAACCCACACTCCCGAGAATTCGTTAAAAAAAGTTCTGGGAGGTATGTGAAGTCCACCAATTCGCACTTGGCCAGCGTGGTGGACTATGGCCTAAAATTTTCTAATTCCGAGAGAAGACCCGTGCACGGCAGTGAGACAATAATGGGTTAACGATGTATCCTCGAATCATAGGGAGGTAAAGGTCAATTTTTACATCATTTGTTTCTGCTTACAAACCTCCATAAATATTTGTAAGTAAAAAAAATCTAACTTTTACGGTTAAGGCAGGCAATACCCCTACATCATGAAGGTTGAGGGGTTGAGGGTCAAATTTTTCACTATTTGTTTTAGCTCAAAAACGTTATAACAAATTGGAAAGCAGAAAATGAGGAGCTCTTGTGGTTTAGGCAGGCAGTGCCCCTGCATCATGAAGGTTGAGGAGTTGAAGGTCAAATTTTTCACCATTTGTTTTTGCTCAAAAACATTATGCCATATTTGAAAGCAGAAAATAAGTAGCTCTTGCGGCTTAGGCGGGCAGTACCCCTGCATCATGAGGGTTGAGGAGTTGAAGGTCAACTTTTTTATAATATTATGTTATTCTAGATACTCAAGGTTCACTCAAGTTTCATGTAAACCATATCGACTGAACCTACGTTATCATTTAATCTGCATAAAGCGGAGGTATTTTTTGAAGGTTTTTGTGTTTTTCCGAAGTACCCTAATTATTTTTCTAAAATAAAAGTAACCTAAGTTACGCGCTGTAAAATTAGCTATCTAATAGTGAAAATCCCGATAAAATCGGCCCAGCGGTTTCGGAGATTACCCCAAACAAACAGACAGACAGACAGACAGACAGACAGACAGACAGACAAAAATTTTACTGATTGTTGTTTTGTTATCAGTATCATGCATACTTTCATATGCAATTGATCAAAAGCTGTTATTTTGATATTACAAACAGACACTTCAATTTTATTTATAAGTATAGATGTCATCGTACGTTGTGCCATATCAAAATCTCAAATTATGACGTACCTACAATCACGTTCTGTTCGTGAAAGTATGGATATATTTACGCTATTGTCATAATAAATAATAATATACTGCAGTATCAATGAGTGCATATATTCGTTTTCCTGTCGCGTTACCCGCGCGACAATCACGCGTGAGAGGAAGCGCCTCTAATTTAAGTTTGCGCATGGAACACGTGTACGGCTTAGGCTTGGGTAGTTCGCGAATGACCTAGTTCGAAGCGCTCTTTTGAGTTGAACTACGCGAACTAGTTCGCAGAGCCGAGCCAGTTCTCGGCTTAGCGAACTAGTTCGAGTAGTTCTTTTTTGTTAACTCGACGACATTTTTATTTATAGTTACTATTTTTCTAAATGGGAGGAAGTAACGAAATTAAACTAATTGAAGTAGCAAACGAGCATGCAGTCCACTTGATGGTAAGTGGTCACTGCCGCCCTGCGACATCTGCAAACAACTTTATATAGAACATGAGTTCTATCTGAAGTTAATTACAGATGCGTTGCTACTCCCGAGGACTATGATAGTCGCCTCATAGAGAACTATTCATAGTCAACTACACCCTTCCCACGAAACGCAAGAACTGTTTTAAACAGAAATAGCTGTGGCAGTGGTACTTCCCTGGTCGAACAACACTGGTTCTACCACCTTCAAGTTCAGTTCCAAAACAGTTTAGGATTGACGACCTTTTTTGGTCGTCAATCTTAACTGGAAATAATTATAAAGACGAATTAGTTCGTAAAGATTGGACGAGCTTTTGATCGACTAATAGATGGAAGGAACTGACGAACTGAACAAAGGAACTAGTTCGCGATAGGAAAAGGAACTAAAATGATCGCTCCTTTTCGCGACCTATTATGCCCAACTAACGGCTAAACGCGCGAAGGGAAATGCCATTTTAAGCATCCCAACTTAAATATGATGCTAAACGAAGGAACTAGTTCGCGATAGGAAAAGGAACTAAAATAACGGCTTCTATTCGCGAACTATTATGCCCAAATAACGACTAAACGCGCGACAGGAAATGCCATTGATCAGCATTCAACTCAAATATGAATGTTTTATAGCTTAAATTATATGTATATAATGTTTGTATATAATTCATGCTAATTCATACACGTGGCATCTATGTTATGAATACAAATCGATCATTTACTGATTGAAACGGCACAGTCATAATAGTAATAATCATTCAGTTGCCTACTTATTTTATTTATAAGTACCTAATCACTTACAGTAACCGATAAATCAATATAGATTTAATCTCTCGTCATTACACTTATACGTGCATAATTTAATCATAAATTCAATGTACCTACATAATTTAATCAGGATATTATAATTCAGCTGCAATTTTTTTTCATTTTTATAAGATTGAAGTAGCAAACAAGCATGCAGTCCACCTGATAAGTAGTCGCTGCCGCCATGGACATTTGTAAACAACTTCATACAGAACATGGGGTTCTTTCTGAAGTCAATCACAGATGCATCGCTACTCCCGAGGCCGAAGATGGTCGCCTCATATAAAAGTGTGCCGGCAACCACACCCTTCCATCGAAGCGCAAGAACTGCTTCACGCTAGAAATAGTGGCGGTGGTACTTCTCCAGTCGAACAAAACTGGTTCTGCCACATGTAAAACTATTGGCTAAATTGTCCATTATTTACGATCCCATGCGTTCAGCCACAAACACCGCAGATGGATATATTGGCACCAAACACGTCGCGCCGCTAAGTCACATTAGAAAATTATTTGAAATTAGGCTATTCCCGCAGGTAATGAGTATTCATCGATATAGAAAAACCCAAGATATACATTCAGCGTCTCAAAACTGTCCGGTGAAAAAGAGCGCTCAAATACAAAATTGTCTATGGCCTAAAATTATCTCATTCTGAAAGAAAACCCGTGGCCAGCAGTGAGACAATAAATAATGAGTTGACAATAGTTTTATATTTAACACTAATAACAAATAATTTTATATGTGTTTCAAAATCATTCTAGTCTGAAATCATCAAGCTGTTTACATAAAAAAAACTTAAAACGCTTTCTACACACATAGCCCCGCAGTAGTATTTTCTCCTGTGTCGTGGGTGGCATGGACACGCACAAAGACGAATACACAAACACCCAGACTCAGAGGAAGAATTTAAATTCATCATTCAGATACTTGTCTGGCCGTACCCGAATCCCACTGCATGTCAGACCGGTATAGTAACCGCACCATTATTACCGTCACATGCTTGACAAAATGCTTCGTCTGGGCCCAAAGGCTTGTCTTCTGGCAAATAGCTGTCAGTTGTCAATCATCCATCCATCCATCAGCCTTTTGATGTCCATTGCTGAACATAGGCCTCCCCTAAATGGCGCCACTCCAACCGGTCCTGTGCCCTCTGAATCCAACGGTTTCCCGCTGTCTTCTTCAGGTCATCGGTCCATCTGGTAGGGGGGCGACCTGTACTCCTTTTGCCTAAACGTGGTCGCCACTCGAGGACCTTTCTTCCCCATCGGTTATCGGTCCTACGAGCGATGTGGCCGGCCCACTGCCACTTCAGCCTGCTAATTTTGAGAGCTATGTCTGTAAGCTTTGTTCGTCTACGGATTTCATCGTTGCGAATCATGTCTCGTAGCGAAATTCCGAGCATAACCCTCTCCATAGCACGCTGAGCGACCCTGAGCCTCCGAATGAGGCCTACAGTGAAGGACCACGTTTCGGCGCCGTAGGTCATCACTGGCAACACACATTGCTCGAATAATTTCGACTTCAGGCACTGAGGAATTTTGGACGAGAAGATACTACGTAATTTAGTTGTCAATAGTAAATTAATTTACAAGTCGGTGTTTGTTGCGTAAGTTACGATCCATTGAGGTGTGACTTTGAGGTCATGGACCAATGAAAGTGAGTGCGTGCTGTTTTACTTAGATTTAGTTGCCGAAATTAACTTTGCTATAAGATTTTTAACCATTAAACTAACAAAACACGTTATTTAAAATTATCCGAAAATCTTAAATTTTAGCAAAATATGATACACCTGTGTATCATATTTTGCTAAAATTTAAGATTTTCGGATTCTCGCGATTCTTCATCGATCTCGATTCATTCTCGCGGTTTTGCTGAGTTCGACATTGTCTATCACGGATTGAGTATTCTATGTATTATTATGGTTTATGGTTTAAGAAGAATTTATTACTCATAAAGAATTACATAATTCACTTACTGAGAAATCATAACATAAAAACATTATAATATCGGGCGTAGGTGTAACACAAAGTTATAAGTTTACCATCTACAAGTTTACAAGGTGGTAGAACCAGTGTAGTTCGACCGGGGAAGTACCATCGCCACACCTATTTCTAGCGTGAAGCACTTCTTGCGTTTCGATAGAAGGGTGTGGTTGCCGGCACACTTTCACATGAGGCGACCATCATAGTCCTCGGGAGTAGCAACGCATCTGTGATTTACTTCCGATGGAACCTATGTTCTGTATGAAGTTGATTGCAGATGTCCATGGGCGACAGTGGCCACTTACCATCAGGTGGACTGCATGTTCGTTTGCTACTTCACTCAGATAAAAAAAAATCTAGTTACTTCGATAACAAACAAAATCAATGATATAAAAATAAAAGTGGGTTAACGCTAAACAATTAATATTGTTATACCCGTATTCGTGGTACCAAGTTACGTTACGTGGAGGTATGGAACAGAACATCTTTGGATGCGCCATTGATGATAGTCAGTAGTAAAGTAATTATTGCACTTACTTATTTTAATATTTAAAATATCTAAAAAAGTGTACCGTACGCTAGTATACACTTGATCAGTATACAGTATACTAGTATACAGTAGGTCATAAACTATGTGTGTGCCAAATTTCAGCGAATTTTTTTATGAATTTTATGTACAATTTTTACAAACACTCATACATACTCAAAAACATTCCCATTTATAATTTTAATTAAAAACAATTCTGAACCTTTTATCAATTTCTGAACAGTAACGCGTTAGTTGGCAACCCTAGCTTACATGCCTTTGGGTCACTCTAATTTTCCTCATCAGTGTTCCGGTATGGTTGCTAATCGAGATAGATTGGCAACAGGACTATTAATGGCCTTAGATACTAGGTCTCGTCGGAGATGACGCGTTGCACCCATTCGGCCTTCTACAGGTCGGAATGTAGACATCTGACGTAGACGTAAATGAGCGGAAACAAAAAAATGAGCTTGTTTCATTTCATTACATCGTATTTCTGGTATGATTGTGTATTTCAAATCAAATCAAATAGTTTATTTGTATAAGCACAGGTACAAAGATGACATATTACAGTTAGATTACAAAACCCGTTGTGCTTTGCCAATGTTGGCGTACAAATATCAGTTCAATATTTATTTATAATTATAATGACGGTAACATTATGTAGAACCAAACATTAAAATTATTAAAATAAATGATAGTTCCACCATAATAATTCTGTATGTTCATTAAAATAAAATCACAAATAAATTAGGATCATTAATGCAATATAAAAAATAAAACATTAGATTTATATTAGAAAAAATATTTTGCGTTAGTTGTACCAATAAAACACTATTGCATTGTATTGGAGGCAGCAATACGCTAGCAACTTTGGTAAGTGGTACCTCAATTATAGATACAAACATTCTCAACATAACAAGGAAAACTATAGGTACAGTAATATGACCAAGAAATTATACCTATATATAAAACAAACTATATTATTAAAATAAAACACCATAAAACAATTCCACGATCAGGAAGTAACGAAAAAATACACAACAATAAATTATATATAAATAAGATTAATAATGATGATAATAATATTAAAATGCTGCAAATATAACAACTCATCATTACATTACAAAATTGATGTCAACAGAAGCAATAAATATTTGTTATCAATAAAAACATTTCCGAAGAGATTATTTCCAGATTAGACACGGTATATAAGTTCACGCGCATACTGCTCTCAATCAACGCTCACATTAATATAATAGTTTGGCCGCAATGTCGCAAACCGAACTAGTCAGTGATAAAGCAGCTATCATGGCGGACGCGGAAAGTGTTGTGCGTGATTTAATCGACAAATTACTGAAGGAAAAACAATGTAAACAGAAAGATCTCGTAATAAAAGCGATATCTACCGAAGGTGCGAACTACACATCAGGTTTATTCACGATAACACTCACCACAGACAAAGAAGTTCTGGAGCTGTTCGCAAAAGTCGCCATCATTGCCAACGAAATGAGAAAGCACATGAATGCCGACTGGATTTTCGAAACCGAGAGAATAGTGTACACAAAGCTAGTGAAAGTTTACGAAACCATCCAGGACAAATACAATATACCCGAAGAGCATAGGTACGTCTTCCCGAAATGCTACGCGATCGAGTCGGAGCTGGGGCGGGAAACGGTTATATTGGAGAACTTGACAGCAAAGGGGTACACGACGTACAATAGGTTCGATTCCATGGATTGGGAGTACGCCGCTCTGTCTGTGGAAGTTTTGGCCAAGTTCCACGCACTGTCTTTCGCTTACGCCAAGGAATATCCCGAAGAATTTCAGGAGTTAGCTACCAAATTGATATATCAGCCTTCTCAGGTTGACAAGGACGATGAAAAAATGGTAGCATTATGGATTAAAATGGTGGAACGCGCGCTGGATGTGATTGATGAAGAGCATAAGCCTAAAATAAGAGCTCTGATGATGGAAGAAGATATTATGGTAAAATTCCATAAACCCATTGGAAATCCAGTCTTTTCGCATGGAGATTACAGGCTTAGCAACATATTGTACCGGCGCGAGGTAAGATATTATTGATACTACCTACTTTAATTTGTTAATCTTGTTCAAGATAAGTTAACATTTATTCTTAATATATCTTAGTATATCTTATGATATATAATATCCGATAGATTATTTGAGCGTAATTACAATTAACAAGGACAAATAAATCACAAAAAAGTAAATACCTACAAATGTTTTAGAATGTAGGTTTTAAAACGTGGGTAGGTTAGGAGTTTAAATTTGAAATGAAATTTTATATATTAAAATATACATACTTTACTAGCTACATATGTAACGTATAAATTGCACATTAGTAGTAATTAATCTTATAAAGTGTATTTAAAATAACGTGTAAGTGAAGGAATGTCGGCCATAGGATAATCGTGTCATACTAAGAGGTTCTAAGTGTTCTAGCAAACAAAATATGACCTAATCTTATGTAATTCTGAGAATATTCATACAGATACAACATTTATAAACATAGCGCATAAACAATGCTCAAAAAGTGACGTCTAATAACAAATTACGTGTCTAAAAATAATCCGGTTTTGAGTTAGTAAAAACATTAAGTTGGTACAAACTAGTGATGTTTGAATTACACCGTACCTAGTAGTGATGTAACGAATATTCGCATTCTCATTTGCATTCGCGAATATTCGCATGGTTTTTAGAAATTCGCATGTTTTTGTGAAAATAGGTCGTCAAATCTATCTTAATTGAAATCCTAATTTATGGTTGTCGGCACACTTTCACATGAGCTGACCATCCTCGTCCTCGGGAGTAGCAACGCATCTCTGATTGACTTCAGATGGAACCCATGTTCTGTATGAAGTTGATTACAGATGTCCATGGGCGGCAGTGACCACTTAACATCAGGTGGACTGCATGCTCATTTGCTACTTCAGTCAGATAAAAAAAAACGAACCGAAATTTGTCACTTAAAAATAAGGTCGCCAAATCTAGATCCTCAGATCGTCGTATTCGCGAATGTCGGAACAGGATATTCGCATTCGCATTCGCGAATATTCAGTTAATGATATTATTACATTACTAGTACCTAGTTTCAATTCCGGATTGGTTTTGTCTCGGCCGAATTCATCTTAAGATTGATAATAATTGCTGACATCATTTCGCTTTGATGTCAAAGATCAACATTTATTAGTTCTATTTTTGTGTCAGTTTGTACTGGAGATTGTCAATGTTACTTCAATTACCGCTTATTTAAAAAAAAAACAAATATTTTCGAGTGTCTACAAAATTTTGTATTGCGATTGGAGTTTTAGGCCATAGTCCATCCGTCCCTGTAGTTCCCTGCCTATGCCTATTCCCTGCCTGTCGTAAGAGGCGACTAAAAGGGGCTTCTGGGGCTGCGGGCGGCTAGAGTGGGAGCTTGAACCGTCCAGCCAGGTGATTCCGGGAAGGACGGCGGTAGGTGTGGTCGCATATCATCGTAAAGACTAGACAGGGCGGTGGACCTAGCCACCCATCTGGGAGGAGCCCGATGGGGCAACGCGCTTAGAGGATTCCGGTTGCGTTCCTTTGGAGATCCCGGAGTCCTCTTTATAGCGCCGAGGACGGCCACCGGGGGGGTTTTAGTGCGGTAAAATTCCACATAACCCTGCGTCGCTCCCACGGCGTCGGGTACCTTTTGAAGGTTTCCAAAGAAAAATAAATATCTATGTATGTAGTTAGTTCATAATATCATGAATAGTCGCGAGAGCTATCCAAAATATAGCCTAGACCTGAGGATGATACTAAGCTCAATTCGGCCTAGCATTTCGCAACATCACCTCGGCCCCACAAAACGGTACAAGGCTGAATCAATGTCACACAGACACTTCCTCCGCTGAACGAGGGTATAATAGAAATCCGTTTCTATTGTCACGTAGCGAAAAAATTTCATTGAAATCTGTACACCCACTTCAAAATAGGCTGCAATCTGCATTTACAACTGTTGTTAGAATGAAATGTTGGTTAATATATTTACGAGTGTTCTCAGTCTTAATCTTATTCAGAATTTATTTATTAATTTAATTATTAAGTTAATTAAAATTAACTTTAAAATTATGTTTTCCAAGCTATAAAAAGATTAAATATAATAGATTATAATATTCGTCTTAACATTCACGCAGACATTTTTTTAGAAGTTGAGAGTTCTTGAAGATAGAAAGTTCATTAAAAGTTTAGTGTTTAAATTGTGTGTTTTATAAAAAACGTACAAAATTTTTGCCGTTTTAAGTTTCTCTGTTCAACCCATTATTGTCCCACTGCTGGGCACGGGTCTCCTCTCAGAATGAGTGCGTTTAGGCCATAGTCCAGCGCGCTGGTCAAGTGCGAATTGGTAAACTTCACATACCACCGAGAACTTTTTTCTTAAAGAACTCTCGGGTGTGTAGGTTTCCTCAGGATGTTTTCCTTCACCGAAAAGCAGTGATAATTAATTTCTAATTTCTAATACGCACATAATTTTAGAAAAATCATTGTTGCGTCCCTGGGTTTAAACCTCGGACTTTCCGATCGAGAGGACAAGTTTCAACCATTAGACTATCACAGCTCTATACACCACCTATAGTAATTAATAATTTTATTACATTTATCAGAATAATATTTACGAAATTATCGGTCAAAACTAATCTAAAAACAACGCACCTGACTTGAATATCTACGATAAGGTTAAAAACACATTAATCACACTATTAAATTATCTAGCAATATGTATCATTGATTACGACACAAAGATTAACACAATTATACCCGGATCAATATTAGTTCTACGATAACTATTTGTATTTAATACTCGCTGTGATCCGCGGTTTCACTCGTTCAAACAATTACACCAGCTTTTGTTAATGGACTATTGATGAAATAGGACTTGACTTTAAAGATGTGAAGTTCACATGCAATTTGGTTTATCGCGATTTCATAACACACAGACAGGCAATCCTACTTCCTACTAATAAAAATGCCAAAGTTTGTGAGGATGGATGGATGTATGTTTGTTATTCTTTCACGCAAAAATTACTTAAAGGATTTGGTTGAAACTTTACAGTAGTATAGGTTGTACATCAGAATAACATATAGACTATAATTTGTAATGTTTTTTTTTTAATTAAGTTATAATATAACGAGAAATATCAAGTCCGTCGCAAAAAAAGTTCACATACACATGTTCTGTATGAAGTAGATTACAGATGTCCATTGGCGGCGGTGACCACACATTATCAGGTGGACTGCATGCTCGTTTGCTACTTCAGTTATAAAAAAAAGTAGCCTAAATCGATCTGTGTAGAATATTATCTGTCCTAATGAAAACGGCTATATCTACGTAGATTTTTGTTTTTATAAAATAAGATTTAGTTACCGATAGCTCCCCGTGTTATAAAAACGGAAATGTAGAGGTTTCCGTTTTGTATTTATGAAATACGCACATTTTTGCTAAGTTGCTAACAAATAGATAAGTTATCTAATTAATTATTATTATTACATAACAATCGTCTCTGTTTTACTGATAAAGTTAATGTTTATCAAGAATTTATGGGCCATTTATAACTCGGCAGGAACAATACTAGTTGTTCAAACTAAGTATCTTAATTATCGTCATGCTGGAATTAAAATGCGAAGTTGTGAAATTACCTATTTATATTATTTGTAAACATAATAGATTCGAGCATTTATTGTCATGTAGTTATCTATTCGATTGATTGATAACTACATGACAATAAATGCTAAAATAAGTACTTATTAATAACAGTATTACGAAAACAATATATAGAGACAACCCTATCGCTTCAATAGAGTGTAGGTAATTATTTCATAAACAAGGCTTAGTTTTCGTACTGTTCCATATTTGTACTGTGATAGTAGTCTGATAATTGTAGTAGCAAAATACTGTCCAACTTACCTTATAATAACTGATTACTATCGCCAATATCTTTTTAATACGAATTAAGCTGTTGCAAACCACTATAAATAGTATAATAGTAGTAGATTCTTATTTTACAGTGATAACAGTGTCGTTATATCAGTTTCAACTCTTATTTAATCATCGTATCAATCTTATAGTCATCTACAAACTAGTGGCGCTGTTTAAAATAACGCCCAAATGCACTTAGTACAAAATTAATTGTCATTCTAATCCTATTCCTTTAAATTTATAATGCGAATAATTACTGATACCTGATATAAAGTTATTCTCGGGGCAAATTCGATGTGGATTTTTTAATAACCAAGCGTTGCCTAGCAACCACTGACAGGCAGGGGATGCAACTTTTTGTTGTTTTATCAGCCGTCTTTTACCTATTATTAACTTTTATCTGTAACTTATTAAAGTTTCAAATCCCTTCATGGAATTAAGGTTGTAATATTAGTTATACAACGACGATAATGGTAAATAAATTTTGTTTGACTGGCTTGAGCATATTATCTAGCAATTGGTCGGAATTAGTTTATCAACTCGTCTTAATTAAATTACTTCGTGAAATTTTAATGCATACTTTGGTTGAATATAAATGCATTTGTGTACAAATTCGTGCAATTTGGTGAGAACCCTACATAGATTCCTATGTGTGTTTATGGTTTGTTTACATTTATTCCAGATCAAATTTGCCCCGAGTATAGGTATAAGCTGTCAGGTGAACAAATCTCGATTTACGGCGTCTCGGTCCTAATTAGTAATCTTTTTTCAGGGCAAGTCTCTCAAAGCTATTCCGTTGGACTACCAACTGGTCAACGCGGGTTGCCCGGCCACAGACCTGGTGTACCTTATCTTCCTGGGCACTGATGAAGACTTTAGGAAGCAGTATTATGACCAGCTGCTCGACCACTACTACCAGCATCTGTGCCAGGCTCTCCGGAGGTTCGACGTAGATCCTGTGGAGGTGTATCCCAGAGAACATTTTGACTTGCAAATGCAAAAGGTAAATGTGAAAGCGATTTTGTAAAATTAAAGTTTACTGCAACGAGGAGTGCAACGCCTTCGTTGTACAGATTTTATTTATTTTTACATACATAGTTAACACCAATTACAGTATAATTGTCTACAATAAGGAAAAGTTAAGTGCAACTACATTTATATGCGAAGACTGCTCGCAAAAAAGCGCGAGTAACATGTAAGTCAAATGATACTAACAATAATAATAAAGAAAAAAAAAACATTTTTTCTGGAATAATATTAAATAAAGATAAAATTAAACAGATTTTAGATGTTAATATTGTTTAATGTATATAAACTTGTACATGCTATCATTAAAGATGACAATATTTTCTTGTTTTGTGACTACCCGGAATTCGCGAATAATTCGGTTGAGAGGAGCATTATGACCGAGATTTGAATGAGAATCAACAGTAGTCTTGTGAAACCAATGAGCGATTATTAACTTATCTAGCAATAAGTAGCTAATAGGTACTACGATGTCAGCGATTTGTCAAAAGATGGAGTTGTTTTATTTAAATAGTCTTTTAAGGTCATGGTGGCACTGAAATAGTGACCACATAATATCATAGTGACCATGATAATATCTCATACCAGTTTTGTGTTCGGAAAAAGAAAATATCAAAACTATCGAATCATAACGATTGGAACATGGAGTTTTAAACATTATTTCCATTGATAGATTTATTTTACGAGATTATAGCAGCAAATGAGCGTTTAGTACACAAGATATGATGTTATAGTGTGATGTTAAGTAGTGATTTACTACCTATAAGACAGCTGGAAGGCTTTGTGTAAACTCTCACGTACCACGCCGTTATAACCAGACCCAGGCGTTATTTTTCCTTAGTCGAGGATTTCAATACATTTTTTATTTTAAAACGAAGTAGATTAAATAGTGAGATAGATTTTTTTTTATAAGATTGAAGTAGCAAACGAGCATGCAGTTCACCTGATGGTAAGTGGTCACTGCCGCCCGTAAACAATTCCATATAGAACATTAAGTTCTGTCTAAAGTCAATTACAGATGCGTTGCTACTCCCGAGGACTAAGACGGTCGCCTCATATAAAAGTGTGCTGGCAACCACACCCTTCCATCGAAACGCAAGACCTGCTTCACGTTAGATATTGGCGTGGCGGTGGTACTACCCCGGATAAACTACACGGGTACTACCACCTGCTACCACTCATTTATTCATTTAAGATGTAAGATTATTTGGGCAAACAATATCAAGGTTCAATATTTTCGTATGCTAATTGTTTTTGTTAAAAGCTTTTATTATCTATTCCAGACGCTTCCATACGCGCTGTTGCTCGGCGTGGTGATTCTACCGATAGTGGTGGTGGAAGCAGAAAATGCTCCTAAGGTGGACGAAGACGTGGACTTGGAGTCCTTTGTCATCAAACCGAACGCGCTGTACGCGTCGCGGTTCAATGGCGTCGTCAACGATTGTGTCAGATGGGGCGCCATCTAGTGCTAAGTTGTAGAAATGTGATGACGATGTAACGATTCGCATTCGCATTTGCAAGAGTTGTGCGAATAATGAATGAAGTGTTTTGGCAAAAAGGTCGTCACACAAATGTAATTCGACTGCAGTTTATCGATGAATAATGTCTCCAATCGCCAATTTATATTCTCTGGCATGCTAGACCAAAAACTGAAAAAAACATTATTCGCGAATGTAGGTAAGAAATATTCGCATTTGCATTCGCGAATGTCCGATAATAACGTTCCTTACATCACTATTGTGTCGTATATTGTAAATGCAAAAAAAAATTGTATGTTTGTTTGTGTTGTATCCAATTACCAGTTGGATTTCGGTGGAATTTGGCACACACATAATTAATGACCTAGATTAACTCCTAAAATACTCATTACCGCAGTAGAAGGTGGTAGAACAAATGTAGGTCGACCGGGGAAGTACCACCGCCACATCTATTTGTAACATGAAGCATTCATTTCGTTTCGATGGAAGGGTGTGGTTGCCGGCACACTTTTAAATGAGGCGTCCGTCTCAGTCCTCGGGAGTAGCAAGGCATCCGTGATTGGCTTCAGATAGAACCTACGTTCTATATGAAGTTGCTTACAGGTGTCCATGAGCGGCGGTGAGCACTTACCATCAGGCGGACTGCATGCTTTGCTACTTCATTATTGTAAAAAAAGACTACAGGCGAAATTTGGGAGTAACCTAATTATGTATGTAATGAAAAAGATGTAAATGACGCGCCATTTATTTGGCTAGCTTAAACGACAATACTATTTTACGTTCTACTTTAAACTTATGATCGCAAAGAAAATGTAAAAAAGGATAGCTATAGAGATAAAAAGGAAAATGTGAATTTTATAATGTTATGAATAATAATAAATGCTGTGAATTTTGAAAATTAATTATAATAAGTGAGTTATGTGCATGACATTTTCTTGTAAAACTGTGAAAATATTTTTAATAACTAGTGATATTCTGGCTATTCATCTGCCTAAATAGGGTCTACAGTGCGCTCACTTATATGAAGAGTCTTTTTATTGTCTCGTCAACCCATTATTGACTCACTGTTGGGCTCGGGTCGTCTCAGAATGAGAGAGTTTAGGACGTAGTCCACCGCGCTGGCCAAGTGCGTATTGGCGGTCTTTTTATTGTTGGCTCTAAACACTGATTACTAAAATAGAGGTCAAAATCTATATAAAATATCGACCATTTGTTACAATTAACTTTGTGCTCGTAGTGAAAACCGATAAGTCTGACTTTTGACAAATAGACAGCTATAATAGTAGAAAAACTGAGATCACTCAATACGTCTCCATTTTAAAAGCTTTTATTTCTAACACGAAGCAAAAATTAGACTTATATGCGTTTTCATTAGGAGCACAGATTTGGTACCCAAAACACAAGAAATATAAGCACATATAAGGACCACTAATCCTTTTTAGGGCCTCGAAACCTAAAATAACAGGAGGTCAAGTCAGGAGGTTATATATCTAAGAGAGTAATATGCACCGTTACCCTGAAAAATATTCCCAACCGTTAAAAAATAGTAAACGCAAAAATAATAATTTCATTATAGTTGTTTCATAATTTGTATTCCCTTATTTCTTTACGGGTATCGAGTCTAGAAGCACTCATTAGCAGTTAATAATTCAGGAATATAAAATGTGAAGAGTAAAGCTATTATAATTACCGAATAGTTTTATTTTACTGTTATTATTTCGATAATGTAATGTAATGTAATGATAATTTAATGTAATGTAACGTAATGTAACATAACGTAACGTAACGTAACGTAACGTAACATAACGTAATGTAGTGTAATGTAATGTGATGTGTTTAATAATAGTTATTGATTGATTGAGGTATGCTAGTTGATGCAAAATAATTTGTAATGTGCGTAATAACCCTAAAGGAGATTAAATAATTATAGAGTATTGTTCGATTTTTATTTGTTTCGTAAGAATTTCAAATGTGTTACCATCTTAATTACTGACTTCGTACCGCCTGAGTAAAGGCGGGAAAAGAAAATTCTCTTGTAACAAAACGAAAACTAATAATTTTTATCGGCCAATTTCGTAGCTTACTCGTATTTCATAAGTTGAGACAAGATTTTAAAGATTTTTTCCGCCGACTGCCGCTGGTGGTTGCCTTTATCTTTTGTGTGAAGTTGCTTACAAATGTCTGGCGAATAATAATGTCTTACAATTAAAAAACATAACGTCAAAAATGTCAACTGTCTTTGTCAAAATACCCGCTATTGCTTTTAAATGCAGCTCAGTTAATTAAACCTCTTTTTACCTTTAACACGTTAGCTGCGGCACCAATTTTTGCATACTTTCCGTTCCTGCGGCACGAGGTATAATCGGCCCGTACCGTGACCAGACGTTAGGGCGACACGCGGTCTATTAGACCCCACCTCCTTTTACAGACTAAAATCCATTTTCTGGCGCGAAATCAAAGATAAATGAGAATTTTGGTCCTTATTGATATAGACAGTGAATTGATGAACCCTAATCCACCGTCGCCCCGGGATCTGATGGCTAGTTTAGGAATTATTAGCAAAACAAAATATGGGATCTTATACACCTCGTAACGCACTGAAATAGGGTAAATTTTCGCTGAGATTAGTGATGGGGAAAAATAATATCGACGTTTTTAAACTGTCTTAACTACGCAACCACTTGACCGATTTTAATCAATTATATCTCATTAGATCGTTTTAGCTGCTGCTAGAGCTGTGATAGCCTAATGGTTGTAACTTGCCCTCTCGATCGGGAGGTCCGAGGTTCAAACCCAGGCACGCACCACTGATTCATGTGCGTATTAGAAATTTATTATCACTGCTTTTCGGTGAAGGAAAACATCGTGAGGAAACCTACACACCCGAGAGTTCTTTAAAAAAAAATGGTTCTCGGAGGTGTGTGAAGTCCACCAATTCGCACTTGGCCAGCGCGGTGGACTATGGCCTAAACTCTCTCATTCTGAGAGAAGACCCGTGCCCAGCAGTGGGACAATAATGGGTTGACGAGAGATCGTTTTAAGGGCAAAACCTGGCAAAACAACACAAAGCTATCAAAGGATACATTTTTTTTTAATAATCTAAATTGTGCTTGGAGGCGCCATAAAGAAAAAAAATCGGCCAAGTGCGAGTCGGACTCGCGCACGAAGCGTTCCATTCTATACCATTAAGAGGCACCTATTACAGACAGGAAAATAATGGATCACGGTTTATGCATAAGGTTTATCTATCTATTTGTATATGAAAATCTTAATGCGGTTCACAGAATAGAAAAAAAGGCAACCAGAAGTAGAAAAGAAACTGTCCTATTTATTCTGCCTCGGGCTTTAAAAATACACTTATTAGAACTTGAATTAACATTAAAAAATCAGTATCAATATACTTTTTTTTATAAAAATCTCAATATATACGAGTATGTTGTACTTATTTATGGGTGTTTTTCATTGAAACAGGGTAGACAATAAGATTTTTTGCACTGAGTGCACTGAGTCAAAATCTTTTTGTCAGCTTCACGAGATGGTAAAAATGTGCGTAGTTTTTGGTAACAACCAACACATCTTCTCCTTTTTTCACCCTTTTCGAGGCAATGGCGTGCGCTTTCAGGTGCTGAAAAATAACAAAAATGTAAAGATAACGTAATAAAACTGACATTGTTACTTAGGTTAGATCGTAGATGAGAATAACAATGATAATGTAGGTATAACTGCATCAAATGAATGTGTTTGTTTTATACTTAAAATGTTGAAAGAGTAGGTAACCTAGACAAAGAACTACTGAAATATTAATTATATTACTTACCTGTTTTGTCAACGGCTGCTTTGCGTTTCTTGTGGAGTTTTTAACAACCTACAAAAATATCAATTAAGTGTTGAGTCCTAATAATAATAACATTATTATCACGATATAGAATAATAGGTAATTCTAGATATGTTGCAAAGTATAAGGTACGTCAATAATCGTTATTACCAATAATATCTTTAGGTATAATATACTTAAGTAATAATATCTTACACTTACTTTAGGTACATAGCTACCAAGATAAGAAAAAACTAGGTACTTACTGAAGATTTTTTCATTCTTACCTGTTTTGGCTCTGTTTCTGAGTTTTTTAAAATTAACTTCTTCCGACATCGTTTAGACATGTTCGGCGCTGTAAAAGGACGTGCTCTCCAATCGACGTGATGCACAACACTGGTCGCGGGACGTTTTAGCCTCGTTCCGCACTGCATTAAAATTATATTAATTCAGTGCGGCACGAGGCCTAAGACATCCGGTACCAAGGTAGGTACACCACCGAGTACGGAACCATTAGCGCATCTCAAATATATATTTATCTCTTTCCTACACTGGACCAAACCAAAGCTATGCCATTCGCACGACAGAGAAACTCACGTTTTTCCTTGCCGCACCACAGGGAAGTTGCATCAAGGGTGATTTAGGCCTCGCTTCGCACTGAACGTGTTAAAGGATATATTTAAAATAACTTCAAAATCAACTTAATTGAATTTAAGAAATGTTCGTGCTACTTTGGACCATATGAAGTTTAGTTTTTGAGTTAAATTACGGTCGAATTTCGACCGTTGCGACGGGTAAGTAGTCTAAATAAAAACATGAATACATAATATACGTTTAATTATTTTTTTGTTTAGTTTAATAGGAGTAATAGGTAATAGGTCTTTTCTTGAAGTATTTTATTTGAGTTAATTACTAATGAGAAGTATTAAAAAGGCGATTCTTTGTAAAAAAATCAACGTTTATTTACACAAAATGAAATCTTAATAACTTTAACGTTAATTTCAGTCTTAATATTTGCTTTGTTTATTAATTACGCAAAGAATAATTTTAGCGTAGTTAAATCTTGCAAAAACTATCATAGAAAACATAGTGACTCTTAAGAAAATACTATTTTAAAATAATTCTAGTACTTAATCACTGGTCATAATCATTATTAATTCCCATAATCACAGATTTGTTTAATAATTAAATAATCTTAAAATAAATAATAAGTCAGACTAATAAATCTTTTAAATAATCAACTTAAATTAATTAGACGTCGAATAATAAATCGCTCCTTCAATTATTTAAAAATAAAAATGATTACATGACAATGTCGACAATCTTGTCTCGTCTCGAGTCTCCACTCGAAAGTCCCGGGACACAACACAAGACTTCCTGGGACACAAACACTAGTCTTTACCTGACAATACCCTTCATACTAGAACCAGACAGAACTTAACTCTTTTGGCTTATCTACACTAATATGTAACAACAAGATTTTCTTCGAATGAGAGGCTGTTCGTTCAATACTGATACTACTGGATCGATTTACATGAAATTTTGCATGGGTGTTGCTTATTTCATTGGCTACTTTGTAGGCTACTTTTGATTTCAATATTTTAAAATATTGAAAGATTGCGTCTATTATGTGTAACGTGAAACATTTCTTGCTTTTCCATGGAAAGGTGCGGTTGCCGGCACACTTTTAAATGAGGCGACCACCATAGTCGTCGGGAGAATTCATATAGAACATGGGTTCCATCTGAATTCAATCACAGATGCGTTGCTACTCCCCAGGAATATGATGGTCGCCTCATATAAAAGTGTGCTGGCAACCACACCCTTCCATCGAAACGCAAGAGATGCTTCACGCTGGAAATAGGTGTGGCGGTGGTACTTCCTCGGTCGAACTGCAATGGTTCTACCACCTTTAAACATATAAACTGGATAAGCGACATGGAAAAGGTGATGACCAAAATCTTCAGTTTTATATAAGCACTTAAAGAGTCGCGCAATTTGTTCCGGGTTCAATTGCTGGCCAGAGTTTAAATTCATGTTCTGTGTCTGGTTGTTTTGTGTATTCGTCTTGTGTGTGTCAATGGTACCCACGACACAGGAGAAAATCCTAGTTCGGGGCTATGAGTGAAGAAAGCGTGTATGTGTGTGTGTGTGTGTATCTAAAATTCTTTACAATAAATTAATAATATCTACGTCTAAATAAAAAAAAAAATGTGTGCGTGTACGAAGTTACACTCGTAAGAAGTGAAACTTCTATATGACGTTATTTTTCAAAAAATAATTTATTATATGCAACTTTACAGAAATTGGTTAAATAAAGTTAAATTAGATAAAGTTTAATAAAAGGCTTTTATTAAACTTTATCTAATAATCTAATCTATAATAATCTATCTAATATCACGCGTGGTAGGCATAAGAAAAAGATGGCGCGTAACGAAAAAATGTTACACTAATTTTTTTTCCAACCCCGATAAAGAAGTTTCACTTCAAAAACCGCGATGTGCGTTAAACTATTTAATAACTTGCATGACAACCTAACTACGATTGATAGAGACAGAAACAGAATTTTGAAAAAAAAAATATAAAAGAATATTTAATTAAAAGAAGCTATTATAAGTTATCAGAATTTTAGATAATATTAATGACTCGTCGCGACCGGTCGCGAGAATGATTCAGGAAATCACAGACCGAGAGCTGAATAAATGTAACGTGGACAAGCTTTTATATGATAGAAAATGGTACGATGCAACAAAATGATGGATTGGATTACTACAAAGCTTTTTTTCAGTGCATTTAAATAAAAGCTTGTTTTTAAAACTATTGAAGTGAAACTTCTTTAGGCGCATGAGGGTAAAATTTTTACAGATGAAACGTCACGCCGGTATGCAACGGAAGTGTCGGAAAAGAGAGAGAGAGTGATCGAGACCGATTGAGAGAGAGTAAGACAGGGCGAACTTAGCATGAGCAACTAGCCGTGGAGTGAGAGTAGGGAGCAAGCGAATGAGAAAGATTGTGAGAAAAAGTGAGACAGAGCGAACGTCGTATCACGCTTTTTTCCCTTCCTCTTAATCTTGGAAATTTAAAGTTTTAGATTTGTATAAATATAAACAAGATTTATAAATTAGTTCGCCAAAGAAGTTTCACTTCTGACATGTGTACTTTGTACGCACGCATGTTTTTTTTTTAATATTATTACCTATATTAGCACTCAAAGTTGAGCCAATTGAGCTTGAAGCAATGTTTCGAGGTTCGATAAAACAAAATTATATAAAGCGCGCGTTTATGAAAGGGACGTAACATGTTTGTCCTTTTAGCACAAAGTCCTTCACTTTTGAATGTGCTAGACTAGAATTAGTTTTAGGTGCATTTAATTCTATGCACTGAAATTATGCATTCGGTCCCTTTCGATTTCCTTACGCGATATGCACCTACATTTTATAATTTATTATATTATAAATGCAAAAGTTTGTCAGGATGTAAGTATGTGCGCATACTTTTTATCGCGAGGAAATCCTCCTGGATCCCCTTTCAATCGAAGGAGCAAAAAAGGGGTATGTCAGACTCTAACCGAATAAAACTCTGAGGCGTTCTTCAGGATGGGCTTTGCCGGATCGCGAGAAACTTAGCTTAGGATGGCTTTACATTTGCGTCCTGACAACATCGGCCGGCTGTTAACGCCAGCCACGTCTCGAGAGGAAGGGGAATCCTCTGAGTGCCCAACATACTTCAAGCGTATTCGGGAACGTCTCATCAAGGCAAACGTCGCGATGGCACCTGCTTGTGAGCGGATCTATGTACCGAGAACACCGAGTCAGACGGAACGACAGGGTTCCAAATTGCCAACCCAACAACTCCTAGACGATTGGAAGAGTTGCTTCATTAGTCCGTAGCCCAACGCTAGGATGTACCAGCTCAGCTCTCCGTCCATTTAATTTCTGCTGTGTGGGCAGGCGGGCCTACGATGCAACGCAAGGGTCCTTGCTTCCAAATTCCATTGCAAAGACTCCAGCACGAAAAGAAACACGTACTGCTTCAAACGAGATCCGTCGATAGCCCCGTATCACCCTGATAGCCATGACTCTCTGGACGCTAGTCAGCAGAGCGACATTTCAACGATTTTGGGCATCGCCCCAAATAGGAGCCCCATATAAAGACACGACGTTTCTGGTGCGGCGGCCTTCTACCCAAGGCCGCCGACGTCCTCAGTAGTAGTAGGTCCAGGCCTTCGAAGTGGGACACATATTTTATGACCTCTGTTTACATATAGGCACATTACCTTGATAGACGCGACCAGAGCAGGCGAAGCGGCGTGCATAACCTAGTACATTAAATTCGTATTTTGTCAAATCCAAACAGGACAATAGCGGAAGACATTTCAAATGTAAATCACATCAAAATAGACTAACGCTCTAGTTTACTCAATGACAGCTAAGGAAACAACGCAAAACATTTATACATAATTGCAGCAAATAGCATAAACATATATCCGTATCCTTTGCAGTACAGAGCGGGTGATGTTAGCTATAACACGTAAGAGGAATAAGTGGATTATAAATAATTAAATATCGTCGTTCGAACCAGTGAAGATGAAATACGCGATTTTAATGCTGTTTCTTGTTAAATCGGCCGCGTCTGTTATTTATACAATCAATGGTAAGTCTTATTACTTTCTTTAAAAAATATTGTTAAATTAGTATACAAATCCCGATTGCTCAAAAATGGTTTTCTTTCATTGGTTTCAATTGTTTGTTTGTAAGCAGTCAGGTTTGTATTCTTTATAAATTAATTTCATTTTTTTTATTCTGCTTAAAAATAGTAACATAAAAGTGTAACAAAATTTATATTTTTGTAACGGTATATTTACTACCTTTCATTTGATATCTATATTGTTAAGATAAAGATAAATTTCCTTTTCCTCCCTACTTTCTCTGATCGCAGGCGCCATATGAAAAAATATATAGCCCATGTCTCTCTGCAAACTAAATCGATTCCAATAATGTGTCATATGTTATAATCCATCGAGCAATTAGGACTGCATTGCGTGCCAAATAAATGGACATTCATCTTCGATCATTTATCGAAGACATTACTACATACTTTTTTTGCTTTCGGGCAAACCTTAAAAAGGTTGGGTACTTTTGGGAGCCGTGGCGCCGTGGGAGCGACGCTTATGTGGGATTTTTAACGCACCAAAACCCCGCGGTGGCCGTCCTCGGCGCTACTCAGGACTCAGGAATCTTCAAAGGTACGCAACCGTCTGATCGATATGCGACCACGCATACCGCCGTCCTTCCCGGGGTCGCCTGGCTGGACGACTCGACTCTTGCCGCTCGCAACCCCGGAAGCCCCCTTTTAGTGGAGACTACGACACTCTTACGACAGCCTCATACCGTTGCCCTATTCTGATCCCGCAACTACAGGGACGTACATACTACTAAATATGTTTATATATATGATTTTAGACTAGTATTAGCGGAATTGATACATTTTAATAATCAACGGGTACTCACGATATGCGGTTTTTGAATTCTTTAAGAATTCTTTTTGCCGATATTTCGACCCTGTTACATAGACTGTGGTCACGGCGAAACTGCGGTGGCGGGGAGAAACCGTTGACAAGCACTATTTGTAGATTAACCTATCTAGCCTTCGTCTAGTTCGTTTTTCTTTTTTAGAAAATATCTTGTGATTCATTGATGCTCAACAGCTTTAAAACGTCTAACGTTGTTAGACTGGTGATGTTACGCATTAGCTTCCTCTCACTCACCCTTCAATATTTGCTATCTTCAACAGCCAGTAACCCAAACTTGCGGCCAGATACTACTAATCATCATAATAATGAGATATCGTAGATCATAATAATGAGAAAAAAAATCTATTTCTATTTCTATTCTGATCCATAAAAAATCAACATACGTTATGGACAAATAAATATATCGAAATTATACCTGTTTATACCTAGCTGCGAAGAGCTGTGGCCAAGTGCGCAACGACAACTACGATTTTTACATTTAAAATTTAAGTCTTTATACCTATTGCCGTGAAGTGATCGATATTTTATTTCAAAGTTGATTAGTGAATTTTTTCCCGCGAAATAAATTAACAATAATTTGATTAAACATATTAACGGCCACATTTTGATCGGCAACCTGGTAGATTTTTATTCTCCTAATCATAAATATTTTAGCACGTACACGATAACTACACAAATTTGCAGCCGGATCTTAATCTATACGGAGGAATGGTAAATGACAAATTAATATATTCAATTAAATGTAATATAATCATATAAAAATCTAATGTAATTAAATATAATTTTATATCATCTGTTATGAATCTGGGATCTGGGAGTATGCCCAAAGCATCCATTCATTATTTATTGACTTTTTAAAAGCTTACGATAGCATAGACCGTAATTCATTATTTAATGTAATGAGAAATTTTAACATACCAGTCAAGCTGATAAATATGATTGAAGCTGCAACTAAAACTAGTAGGGCTGTTGTCAGAGTTGGAGGGGAACTAACAGAAGAGTTTGAGATTGTCACCGGGCTAAAGCAAGGGGATGCCCTGTCACCTGTGTTGTTCAATTTAGCACTCGAACACGTCATAAGGAAAGTGTTAGAACTTGAAGGCGGAGTACAACTGAATGGGCATCACAAGGTTATAGCTTATGCGGATGATCTGGCTTTACTAGGGGAAAGGAAAGAGCAAGTGGTGAATGCGACGATAACTTTGGAAACCGAAGCAAGAAAAATGGGTCTTAAGATAAACCATAGCAAATCCGAGTATCTCCACATGCGACGTTACAAAAACCTCAGAGTTGCGCGGGACAAGCTAAAGGTTGCGGACGTTACATATGGAGGAGTTGGAAAGTTTAAATATTTGGGTTGCACAATTACGGACACTAACAGGAGGGAAGATGAAATAGATATTCGCGTGCAAAACACTCTTCGCTGTAGTGCAGCCCTACACAAGGTGTTAGTGTCCAAGATTCTCAGCAAGAGGACCAAGATCCGCATATATAATACTGTAATTAAACCTGTCCTAATGTACGGTTGTGAGACATGGACACTAACTCAAAAAGAAGAACAGAAACTGTTAGTCACAGAAAGAAAGGTGCTGCGAAAGATTTTAGGACCAGTACAGACTGCCGAGGGAACGTGGAGGCAAAGGAAAAACCAAGAGATTCAAGACCTGATAGCCGAGCCAAACATCATCGGAAAAGTAAAGGCTCATAGACTCCGTTGGCTCGGACACCTTGAAAGGATGGAGGAAGATCTCGCAGTAAAACGCGCATACGTGGGACGGCCGAGTGGTAGATGCCCAGTCGGCCGTCCCAGATATCGCTGGAAAGATGAAGTCATTAAGGACCTGTGCGAGCTTCAAGCAGATAACTGGCTGGAGATGGTGCATGATAGGACGAAGTGGTCTCTCTTAGTATCGGAGGCTGAGACTCATTTTGGGTCGTTGCGCCATCGCACCTCCACCTCCACCATCTGTTATGAATGTATATAATTTGACCATGTAGTCTGAAATGATGATGTAATATAAAATAATTTGTACGCCATTATGTGGCAAATATGAGTTCCAAAATTTAAAACGCTATCGCGCTATCGTAACGCCAGCCACCTCTCGGGAAGGAGAGCCACCTTTTAATGTCCGTCCTGAGAAGATCGTTAACGTATACACGACATCTCGCACACTAATAACAGGAGTTAGGCGTCGTTAGTTAGTTGTCGTGAGTACCATGTACACACACAAGACAAATAAACACCCAGATCAAGAACATGAATTTATTAATTTATTCAGATACCTGTCTGGCCGGGAATCGAACCCGGGATTGCGTGTCAAACCGGCATGGTAACCGCTGCGCCACGCGGGTCTTCGAAAGAGAAAGCCGCTCTCTTGCGTCCTGCGCGTCTGCGACGAATGCAGGGAAGCGTCCTCCTCTATGACTCTCCGTTGCATTCACAAACATCACTGCTTCCCAAAAGGATCTAACTTATCTTAACTTCAAACAACAGTTTAAAAACCCTGCCTAGGAAATCCACATGACAATTAATTTGATATTGTATTACCGTATTACGTGAACACAACAATTAGGCGCATGAAACAGCAACGGTTCCGTACCCCTCACCTTGCTTCTGTCCCAGCGCATCCCTTAGTGACATGCGTGTATCGTCTCGGTGTTTACGTTAGCCAGCACGTGTTTAATGTTATTTCGTTATAATGTTAGTTTTAGTAGTGATTGCTGAATTTTTAAAGTTATTATTAAATTAGTTGATTATTCGTCAATAAACCTCAAAATGGGTAGGAAAAGACTATCCGTAGAGGAGAAAGGACTCTTACATTCGAAATATGATTTTTTTTAACAAGAGAAGACGCATGGGCTCAGTATTCATGTCTTTCAAGTCGAAAATCGAGTGTGTGCTGCAACAGGCATCAGTATCTCACACAAATAAAAAAAGAAAGAAAATATTCCATGTCTGCGAATATATTAAACTCATGAAAGTGCTTCAATAAATACACGACTATTGAACATCACTATGGAGTGTGTTTTAATAATGGTATACCTACATACTCTTGGTATTTGGTAATAGAAACTTCGTATCGGGATGGTAAATCCCTAGTTCTAATGACGTTTAAACTGTCATGCGCCTAATTGTTTTGGTCGAGGAGTACGTGACATACGTATCAAATAGGCTAAAATTGAGGAAACTGACACTAAATTAGCCATAACATTTTTGTCTATTGTTTTGTTTACCTACTTATAAAGTTGTAAAGTAAAACTAGTTTCCTGTTTCTGGTTTTGTGACGCATCATACTTAATGTATTGTCCCACAGCTGGGCATCATCTCTAGGTGAGAGGTTAAGGTTATGTTTTACTCAGACCATGGCGAATTGGCAGCCTTCATACTATGAGAACTTTATGCAAGAACTATTAGGGATTTAGATTTCATCACATTTTTCTTAAAAATAGCGATTTTTAATATGTAACGCACATACATTTAGGAGTTCAGATCTCATTTAATTTTCATTCATCAACGTAGCAAGTAGTGTTTAATTTTTTAACACGCACATAAACAAAGGTCTGGATTTGAATTTCGAACCCCCCAATTGAGAAGCCATTTTTTTATATAATTTCATAGACATTTTTATAACTAAGTCAGTTCTTTGTAGTTCTTCGTAAATGCATTTCAACAGATGCATTTATCTCAAAACTTGTAGAACAGGCATTTGCCTTGTATAGTGTGCCAAAGAAGTAAACATAGTCATGTAACGAATATATTCCATCCATCCATCAGCCTTTGAAAGTCCACTGCTGGACATAAGCCTCCCCTAATCTGCACCACTTCGGCCGGTCCTGGTCCATCCGAATCCAACGGTTACCCGCCTGTTCTTCAGGTCATCAGTCCACCTGGTCGGGGTCGGCCTGCACTCCTTTTGCCCAGACGTAGTCTCCATTCGAGGACTCTTCTACCTCATCGGTTATTTGTCCTATGAACGATATCTGGCCTGCCCATTGTCATATTAAATTGCAGTTTAAAGTCGATGAGTCTAGTCGACCCTATCTAGAACCGAAATAAACCTGGCGACGACTGTTGCCATCATATTTAAAAAAATCGCATTCGCGTATGTTCGAATGATAACATTCAATACATCACTAATACATTTTTTCTTTCTTTTTTATAATAATGAAGGAGCAAACGAGCATGCAGTCCACCTGATGGTCAGTGGTCGCTGCCACCCATGGATATCTGTAAGACATAGTCACTAATACATACATAAATACGTTCGAAAAACGTTACCTACCCGACGCAGTCGGTTAAAATATTAAACATCACCTTAGTATCTTTATTTATTACATTATTAAGTTATATGGCAGTGCATAAATAATATTAACTATAACGTAAACGTCTTTGAACTGTGACCGTTGTAAGCTGCAATTAAAGAGTTGTAATGCTTGCTATTTATTTTATAATACCTGTTTGTTTTTCCTGTTAATGACATTGTAACGGTGCTTGTCTATATCTAAGATGTTATGATTAATTTATACTTTAACTACTTAGTTGACCCGGCGAACTTCGTTCCGCCTAAAAGTTAATAAAGATCGAAATTTAACAATGTTTCTCTACTATATTATACATTATACATGTACTAAACGTGAAAGCCTTTCTATTGAATCATTCTATCTATTTAAAAAAACTGCATTAAAATCCGTAGTGTAGTTTTAACGATCTAAGCATTCATAAGGACTTACAGCGGGAAGCGACTTTGTTTTATACTATGTAGTGAATAATGATAGGTACGATTATTTATATTTAAAAAAATATACATGACAAATACATAACCTCTTTCCTTTGGGACGTCGGTTAAAAATAATTATTTTTAAAAAAATGGGAAGGAGAGATGAGGTCAAATAGTATTATCAAAAACATCTCAATTTTGCATTTATAAATAATCCATACAATTTAAAATATAAATAAATCCTATCCTACTAATATTATAAATGCGAAAGTTTGTGAGGATGTATGTGTATTTGTTATTCTTTCACGCAAAAACTACTCAACGGATTAGGTTGAAACTTTACAGTAGTATAGGTTATACATCAGAATAACACATGGGCTATAATTTTTAATGATTTTTTTTATAAGGTTATAATATAACGAGAAATATCAGGTTAGTCGGAAAAAAAGTTGTGCTCTGAGAGTTATCTTCGCGTACGCTGCCTAAACCGTTGGAGATATCCAAATATAATGTATGGTGGGATTGTTTGGCTCACATAGATCTAAATAAAAGTCCGCGACAGCATATGTCTATATTTTATGTATAACCCACAATAACTCTTTTTATACTTTGAAAATTTTAAAAATATGAAGTTGATGTTTCCATGGGTTTTATACAAACTAAATATTAATCCTTATCAAAATAAATGATTTCAAAAAATCAAGCATCTAATAAAGATTGAATCTCTCTTTTACACCATGTAAATTGGATAAGTAGTTTAGAAGATATTACGAGTATAACATATTGCGTAGTCAATTGATTGACCGGCAGTACGCGCCGTGCGCCGCTGCCGTATACAACGAAGTTGTATGATATTAATATTTGAATGGTTATAAAACACGGAGTAAAATGTGAAAGGTCAATGACGTCTCTGTAGTTCCGGGAATAAGGCTACAGTATCCCCTGTCTGTGGTAAGAGGCAACTAAAAGGTTGCGGGCGGCTAGACAGATTGCTCCAAACACCCAGTCAGCAACTTCGGGAAAGATGTCAGCATGTGTGGTCGCATGCTATCGTGAGAGCCAGTATGGACGGAGCTTGAACCGTCCAGCCAGGCGATCCCGGGAAGGACGGTGGCATACGTGTGGTCGCATATCGTGGTAAAGACCAGATGGAGTGGTGGGCCCAGCCGCTTACTTGGGAGGAGCCCGATGGGGCAATGCACTCAGAGGACTCCAGTTGCGTTCCTTTGAAGATCCCGGAGTCCTGGTGCTATAAGAATCCCAGATAACCCTGCGTCGCTCCCACGGCGTACCTTTTGAAGGTTTCTCCCTCGACAAAAAAGAAAAAAAGTCAATGAGAATGAAACAGCGGAAAGGTTAAATATGTTATTCAATCGTCATCGACCTTTTAATGTAACACAACTCGGCACATATGTCTGATTAGCAGTAGTTTAGGTCGTAGTTGACCACGCTAGCCAACTGCGCGTTGGTAACCGTCACGGGTTTTGAGACCCTTTCTTAAAACTTTTAAATTTCAGAGTAAGCATTAATATCTATTGCCGACAAAACTAATTCAAATTAATATACGTGCCTGTGATTTGAAATTTGAACACACTGATTTAGGCGATTAACACACGGCACCGCGCACCGCCGCGAATAGCGGTGCCCCGCGCGGTAAGGCGATTTACGCACCTGTACGCGCGGATGGACCGATCATCAAAATAAACTTTTCGACATCGAAATGCATTTTTGCTTCAACGATGATCCGCGCGGTTAGGCGCCAGCCCGTGTGGGAGGCGCCGACCCCCCGCACTGTCGTTCGCGCGGAGACACGGTGGTGATGAGAACACCGCTGGACCGCGCGGCCAGTCGGTGTACGTTTGTGAGGAATCAACGGATTTATTAGACCCCAATACAACATGAGATCCGCTTCACCGCCTACCGTGGCAGTACCGTATGTTAATCGCCTTAGGACGTAGGGCAAGGGTTCAATCTGAAGTAAATCACTGATGCGTTGCTACTCCCGAGGACTATGATGATCGCCTCATATAAAAGTGAGCCGGCAGGCACACCCTTTAAACGAAACACAAGAACTGCTTCACGGCAGAAATAGGTGCGGCGGTGATGCCTCCCTGGTTGAACCATTGCTCTACCACCTTGCAAACTTTATGTGGCAGACTAAATTCCACGCGAGCGAAGCCGCGGGCAAAGGCTAGTAAAATTATAATATAATAAAATTATAATATACTAGCTTATACTTGCGGGTTTGCCGGCTTACTTCATGTCGACTTAGGTCATGAATATCCTATGTATCCTTTGTCGCCGATAGTTTTTGTGTGAGAGAGTAATGAACACATATACATACATGTCTTTACAAACTTTCGTATTAATAATAACGATAATAGTAATGTAACGAATACTCGCATGTTTTAGATATTCGCATTCGCATTCGCAATCACAAGAATTGGTGCGAATGTTTAGTGAATATTGAATCGCAATCCTTCGCAAAAAAGGTCGCTATCTATCCAAAACTAAATCAATACAGTGTGTCGACTTAAAAAAAACATTCGTTATAATCTAGAATTCGCATTCGCATTCATAAGAATTGGTGCGAATGTTTTGCAAATATTGAATTGCAATATTTCGCAAGAAACGGTCGACAAATCTATCCAAATTGAAATCGAAATGCAGTTTGACGACCTAAAAAATGGTCGTTATAATCTAGATCTTCGGCTCCCTATACCAAAGACTGATTAAAATACATTCGCATTCGTATTTGTATTCCAAGGTGGTAGAACCAGTGTAGTTCAGCCGGGAAGTACCACCGCCACACCTATTTCTAGCGTGAAGCAGTTCTTGCGTTTCGATAGAAGCGTGTGGTTGCCGCCTTTCACATGAGGCGACCATCATAGTCCTCGGGAGTAGCAACGGATCTGTTTGACTTCAGATGGAACCCATTTTCTGTATGTAGTTGATTACAGATGTCGCAGAGCGGCAGTGACTTACCATCAGGTGGACTGCATGCTCGTTTGCTACTTCAGTCAGATAAAAAACAAAAAACCCGATTCGCGAATGTGCAAATAATGGCTTTCATTACATCACTAATTGATTAGATGAAATAGGTCTATATATAAATTGTTTGTCAAAGGAATCATATTGTTTTTTTTTTACAGAAACAGAATACAGCAAGATGCCGCCACTGTTCGCCATGGATGATTACGAGGGTTGTATGCTGGATGAGGGGGCGGTGTACTGTGTCGTGGATGTGGTCCTCTTCTCCAGGGGGAACTCTAGTCTTATGAGGTTTATACAGGTGAGAGCTTTGTATTTAGCAGGTTGGAAATATATAGAAAAACCATATTTTGCAGAGCAGTAATAGAGCCTAATGGTTGAAACTCGCCCTCTCAATCGGGAGGTCCGAGGTTCAAACTCAAGCACGCACCGTTGATTTATGTGCGTATTAGAAATTAATTATTACTGCTTTTCGGTGAAGGAAAACATCGTGATGAAGCCTACACACCCGAGAGTTCTTTGAAAAAAAAAATAAGTTGTCAGAGGACTGCACATAAGTCTACCAATTCGCACTAGGCCAGCGCGTTGGACTGTGGCCTAAAACTCTCTCATTCCGAGAGAAGACCTGTGCCCAGCACTGACATCAAAAAGGTGACTGGTCTAAAAGAATTGATTGTCTAAAGTTCCGGTCGATTGTATTTAAGCAGTCGTCTGTTTGTTGTGATAATAATTATTTTAATTTAACAAATATAATAACACTTTTTAATACTAATTGGATCACATGAGGTTAGATAAATGAACCGTATAATAACAAAGACGTCATTGACGTAATAAGTCAATTATAAAAATAAGGGGACTTTTTAATCGTCTTATTATTAACTTCCATTTCTTAAAACAAATATAATTACTTTTGTTTTAACAATAAAACTATTATTTTAATTAGATGCTAATTATTATTTATAATAACTTACTAGAATAGAGGTAATTATCTGGAGCAACTAATAAAAGAATATCTTTAGAAATATTAGGGTTCCGTATTCAAAGGGTAAAACGGTACCTTATTACTAAGACTGTCCGTCTGTCTGTCACTAGGCTGTATCTCATGAGCGGTGATAGCTAGACAGTTAAAATTTTCACTTAATTGATCTCAAAGACCTCATTTTTGTTTTAAGGTCCTCGCAATTTTATATGGGTGGCCTTAGTCAGGACTGCACATATTTTTTTTGTTTTTTTTTTTGAAGTGAAACTTCTTTAGGCGCATGAGGGTAAAATTTTTACAGATGAAACGTCACGCCGGTATGCAACGGAAGTGTCGGAAAAGAGAGAGAGAGTGATCGAGACCGATTGAGAGAAAAAGTGAGACAGAGCGAACGTCGTATCACGCCTTTTTCCCTTCCTCTTAATCTTGGAAATTTAAAGTTTTAGATTTGTATAAATATAAACAAGATTTATAAATTAGTTCGCCAAAGAAGTTTCACTTCTGACATGTGTACTTTGTACGCACGTATGTTTTTTTTTTGTAATATTGAAGTAGCAAACGAGCGTGCACCGCGTGAGCAGTCCACATGATGGTAAGTGGTCGCTGCCGCCCATGGACATATGTAAGGAACTTCAAAAAGAACATGGGTTTTTTTTGAAGTCAACCACAGATGCGTTGCTACTCCCGAGGACTATGATGGTCGCCTCATTTAAGTGTGCCGGCAACCACACCCTTCCATTGAAACGCAAGAAATGCTTCACGCTAAAATAGGTGTGGCGGTGGTTCCTCCCCGGGTGAACTACATTGCTTCTGCCACCTTTTAAATTTTGTTGGGTATAAGAGTTAAATTTCTTGAAAATATAAAAAACGCTTTCTACACTCATAGCCCCACAGTAGGATTTTCTCCTGTGTCCTGGGTGCCATGGACACACACAAAGACGAATACACAAACACCCAGACCCAGAACAAGAATCTAAACTCATCATTCAGATACCTGTCTGGCCGGGAATCGAACCCGGGACTCACTGCGTGTCAGACCGGTACGGTAACCGTTGCGCCACGCGGTTCGTCAATACGCTAGAAAAACATTACCTTCTCTCTGACGTAGTCGGGTCCTAGCTCTAATTAAGTTTGTAACTGACATAATTGCGTGGTCGGCGTCCGCTTGCATGACGCTCCCTACGATCTTGCGCAAGCTAATTGTCATTGTACAATTGTCGGTAAATCCACACTGGTCTCACTTTTTCAAGGTGTCGAACAACCAGTGTAGTTCGACCGGGGAAGTACCACCGCCACACCTTTTTTTTTTGTTTTCGAGGGGGAAACTTTCAAAAAGTACCCGACGTCGTGGGAGCGACGTGGGTTATTTGGGATTCTTACCGCACTAAAACCCCCCCGGTGGCCGACCTCGACGCTGTGAACTCTGGGAACTCCACTTGACCGCCGCCGGTGTCCTCAGCGTGTGCCCCATCGGGCTCTTCTCTGGTGGGCGTGAACTGCTCACCGCACCTTCTGGTTTTTACGGCAACATGCAACCACACATGCCGCCGTCCTTCCCGGGGTCACTTGACCGGACGGTTCGAGCTCCCACTCTTCCCGCCCGCAACCCCGGAAGCCTCTTTTAGTCGCCTTTTACGACAGGCAGAGGGTACCGTTGTTGTTCCGAGGGTTGTTCTATTATCAATAGATATCGCAGTGTATGCGATGAAAAAAAAATAGAGCTAAATTAATGACACTTTGATTCACATTACTCAAGTTTTGGTAAAGACGTCTTATATATTACAGTAGGTAATAAAAATAGCCTATGTTGCTCAGGGATAATGTTGCATTCTAATGGTGAAAGAATTGTTAAAAACGGTTCAGTAGTTTTTAAGTTAATTCATAACAAACACAAAAATACAAAGTATTCCTCTTTATAATATTTGTATAGATGTAGTAGTTTGGGACCGAACAATACGTTTCGGTAAATAATTAAGTGTAGCGTATCCTACCGTATACTTGCTTCTTGTTTAGCCAAATGGAAGGCTACTGGAGCTAACTTTTACTAAAAAGACAAACCCACTGAGTTGTTTGCCGGATCTTCTCAGTTGAGATCGTTTTCAGATCCGGTGGTAGTGTAAGAAAAAAACACATGCGGCACACGGGGACTGTCGCGGTAAAGCTATTGCATAGCATTTTTTATCAACTTATACAATTATAATTATTTATTTATGCAGTATTTTTTTTCGTTCATATTAATTCAAGTTTATTTCTTTAAAACTATATATTTTCTCACAACCAGCTGGTTACATATTCGTCCGATTTCCGAGCAGCTCGTCGCTGTCACTTCTCGTCAAATTAGCTAATAAAATTATAAATGTAGGTAAGTTATTGAGTAAGAAAAATCTTAAACGAGTAAATGCAGTATCATGTGCGATTTACTATTACCGAGAAGTTACAATTAGCGGTTGTAAAACAGGTTTATGAATGATACCGCCTCTCGCTTTAATTGCTTGTTACGTGGTTTGTGGATTTACTTCGTTGTTATAATATATATAACGAAGAGAAGTGGGATACTTCGGGCGAGCTTCTTCACCACTCATCGTGGATTCCGTTTGGAACGCGGCCAGGGTTACCAAATCTCAAAAATGTATTCTCCTAAAGCCTTCCTTAAAAACCCCTAAAATCCCCCATAATGAATTATTAAATGGAATTCTTCGTGGCAACCTGACCTGATGACGAAAAAAATGGTCTTCGGGTGTAGTGCATGACCTTTTTTTTTCGTCGTGAGGCATGATTATATATCCTGCGGGGAGATTTCCCTTTAAAACACCTATATGTTTAAGTTATAAAAACCCCTGAAAATACCCCTAAAAAATACCCATCCTACTTATTTATCCCCTAAATTTGGGGGAAAAACCCCTAAGTCGGGAACCCTGAACGCGGCGAAGTCGGACGTAGGCTGGCACACTTGTGTTCACCGTGATTTTATGTCACCAATGGTCCCCGCCGACCGCTCTCAATTCTTTTCCATTAACAATATGCATTGACATTGCGATGTCAGCTTCACCACAGTGTCGCTCCCTATCCGAATACGCCCAAATCAATTAAGATTTGACGTTCCAATCTCCGACATATAGGTACATACATAGTTATTATTACTTTCGTTACATATACTTATTTATAGCGTGAAACAGTTCTTATGTTTCGATCGTAGGGTGTGGTAGCCGGCACACTTTTAAATGAGGTGACCATTTTAGCCGTCAGGAGCAACGCAACTGTAGTGAACTTGACATAGAACTCATGTTTTATATGAAGTTGCTTGCACATGTCCATGGGCGGCAGTGACCACTTATCATCAGGTGGACTGTATGCTCGTTTGCTACTTCAATCAGATAAAAAGTGTTTAATGTGGTAACGATCATAGAATTTTGATTTTTCTTACATAGTATGAAGTGTAAGTGGAATTGAATCCCGGGATTTTTTTTATCCACTACTTGATAGTTAAAACACCTTGCGATCATGAAAGAATCTTTTACGTAACCTAAGTACGTATTTCAATACAAAACCTTGACTTCGAATATTAAGTAAAAATAAAAATCAAGCAGTCAAGCAGCTTGTATAGTTTTGTAGAATAAAATACACACAAAAACGTCAGCCATTGACGTCGATTATTGTCGTAATGTATCGCTCGTAACCTCTCTTATTCATGGGTCAGGAAAAATTCACTCCAAGCGTCATTTCAAATTTTGTAAGAATTAAAAAAATATATACAAAATGCAATATAATTTTGTATCTTTATAAGATCAGACACATTTGTTTGAACAACGCTGATGATTTTAATGCGAAGGCAGACACTTAAAGTGATCCCTTGACCCTCGGGTTAGGTTAGGTTAGGTTAGTAAATGTATAAATGTATAATTTGTCCTATTTTGTACACGTACATAAATTACTTGAATAACAACTATTATAACGACCTCGACATTCAGATCAAGTAGCAGGTTTACGTTTCATATTACATTTATTTAGCATTATTCGGTCACAGATCAATGTGAACGACATTTTGCACTGCTCATAATGCAAAGCATTAGAGAGTGCTTTACTACCGAAACATCAGTTTAGCCCCGATTCCGCAACGATTTATTTATTTGCACTATTGGTAATCCATGTAATCTCCTTTATTTGCATACCATTTTATTTATAATTTAAAGGAGATTAATTGTGTCCATGATAAAAAAAAAATATTTAAGATAATAAAACCGGAAAAAACTATTAGATAGAAAAAGAAAGATTCCCGTCAATAAACATTTATTTCGAAACACGATAGTTTGCCTGAACATTTATTACTTTATTATTTATTTAATCCGTTTTTTTTTTATTAGCTTGAGATCTACTATGCAGTGATTGGTATTGAAAATGGTTATCATATATACTGTCGTTTAATAGTTATTAACGAAAAACTAAAAATCAATCAATTATCAAATTATATAAATACATCATTTTATATTTATTTTATTAGCTGTATCAAAGGAACCTGTCTAATGTTCAAGATAAAATATTTTTACTATCTCGAATTATATTCTTCGCGAAAATTTATATCATGATTTTTTATTATTTTCAGAGCTATTCAGAATATAAAATCAAACACTATAATCACACACAATTACACAGAGCTGTGTGTATCCGTAGATCATGTGGAGAGTTTATAAAAGACAAACAAAATATAACATTGGACCAAGAAGCGGTCCTTGAGAGATGCCTGAACGAATCTCTATGGAAAAGCTATGAATTAGAAGCAAAGTTAGCGAAAGTACAGTATTGTAAGAGAAAAGAAGATAAAAGAAGCTTTGATGTTAGTGACTATGTTGTAGCTGTGATATATTTAACTATAATAGTACTTAATGTTATTGGAACCTCCTATGATCTCATGTTTTATCGCAAGGATAGTGAATCAGGTAGGTTGTTTTTTTACTTTGATTATTAGTTTATTGGTTTATACTTAAAGTTATTTGAAATTAATGGTCATTGCTTGAAGGAAATAAAAGATTTCGTGAAGAAAGTTCCATCCAACCATCCATCCATCAGCCCGTTGAGGTCCACTGCTGGACATAGGCCTCCCCTAAATGACGCCACTCCAACCGGTACTGAGCCATCTGAATCCAACGGTTTCCTGCTGTCTTCTTCAGGTCATCGGTCCACCTGGTGAGACGACGACCTATGGGCTTTTTGCCTAAACGTGGTCGCCACTCGAGGACCTTTCTTCCCCATCGGTTATCGGCCCTACGAACGATGTGGCCGGCCCATCAAAGAAAGTTACAAACCTAAAATTTTAAAAATTATTCGCACTGGGCTAGCGCACTGAACTATGGTCTCCAAACTTTTTACCCAGAGAGGAGACCCATGCCCTAGCTATTGGACAATAATGGGTTGACCACGGAACCTCCTAAGATATCATGTGATATCCAAAGAAAAGTAAATCAGATTACTTGATTACAGATTTAATAAAAACGAAGCCTGAGCAATGCTGCATAATTTATTTAGCTTATTGGCTGCTCGTAATAAATCACAGGCATAACTGCTTATTAACTTTCAAATGACATAGAACAAGTCAATACAACATGTTTAGCAAATAATACTTTATACAAGGCATAAATCAATGCAATGATATTATATTGATCGTGGTGTACAGGTATCATTAAATTAACATATTGCATAGAAATTTATAGTACGCGTTTTTCTATTAATACACTCTATGTATATATTTTTTTCTGTTATGCATTTTAAACGTGTTTTTATAAGATTGAAGTAGCAAACGAGAATGCACTAAAAGCAACTTGGACTGGAACAGAGGTTTACCTGAAGCCAATCACAGATACGTCGTTGGTTAAGAAAACACTATAATCACCATTAAGTATTATAATTAATAAGTTGGTTAAGAAAATGAGATAGGTGTTTTTCTTGTCAAAATGATTCCTCGTTATTCTTTAAAAAAGTTACATTTATTTAGCTATCTCTATAAAATGAAGATGTTTTTTTACAGGAAATCCATTCTTAATGGCTTTTTCTATAAACAACAATTGGAAAAAAATGGTTGCTCCTAGTGGAGGCGGTTCAGAACCAAGGCTTGAAAGGCTGAAACTATTTCATGGATTGAGGTTTGTCTTTATGTTAAATGGTGTGTTTTTATGTTAAATTGTGGATAATATGTCATAACATTTTATCTTCTTCATTCTCGACACGCGTGGCGGAGCAGTTACCATACTGGTCCGACATACAGTGGGTTCTGGGTTCGTTTCCTGTCTAGACAGGTATCAATAAAGAATTTAGATTTGTGTTCTGGATCAGTTTGCGTATCCGTCTTTGTATGGCCATGGCACCCACGACACAGCAGAAAATCCTGCTGTGAATGTAGAAAGTGTTAATAATGTTATTAGACGTTTCGTAGATTGCACAAATTAACACGGTAATATATTTTAAGTAACTTTATATTTTATTGCTACAGGAATTTCTTACGTTATCTATCAGCTTTTTTAGTTACATTACAATAGAATCACAGATAATTTTCGCTACATATAGTTTTACTGTGAGTTTTGACTGTAGCGTCGTAGAACCACGATTTTATAAGCTACTAAGACTCAAATCATCCTGATAAAACCTTGTGCTTTCTCTACTGACCATATATATCACAGGAAATAATACAACATTCCTATTAATAATAATTCCTGATATTTTGAAAAATGAATGATATTATTTGAGTAATACTCTAACAGTTTAAAATGTGTTTACTATATATTTCAGGACTATGACCATGATCTGCGTTATTTTCTCCCACACCGTGTTAATTATGGCATACTCTTACATCGACAATCCGTTATACGTAGAAAAGGTAAGTTTAAAGTTAATTCTACATATACTACATGGGATATATATAAATAACTTCTTCATTATATCAACAGACAGGCCACAAAAAATAATATTTTGACTATATTACTTCTAAGAAATATTACTTCTTCTATATTACTTCTTCTAGAAAATAAGCGTGGGCAATAAAGAATTTGAATTTGATTTTTGTATTTCAATTCATTCATTAGCTTTTTGCAGTTCATTGCCCAAGCATAGATCTCCCTAATCGAGACTTTTCCCAATAGCCACTGCACCTTGTCAACATGTTGGGGACCTTAGTAAGTGTTGATGAAACATTTCCTGGGAGTTGTCTCTGAATCACCTCCTTCTCCATTGCCGAGATGGAGTAGTTAAACAAACACGCGACTTTGTAATATTTATTTTTATATTAAAGTAGTAAAAGGACACACAGTGCATCCGATGGAATTCAGTACTGCCATCCATTTACATCTACTACCAATATAATTAGAGTCCTATCTGTGAACGATCTTACATGAATTGTTATTCCTGAAGAGCGGGTAAAAAGTTAGAACATTAGTTTGTTATTCATTTTTGAAATGTATTTCACGCGTGGCAATGGCCTGGTCTCGGTCGAATCTTATAGCATTTTTAATTCGAGAATTGGTAGAATAATCTAAACAACGCTGGCTTCTTTTTCTATGTATCACCAACTTAACTACTCATTTCTAATTTCTTAAAGTGTGTCACTTTAATACCATATTTCTTCGCAGTCCTACGACGACCCTCTAAAGCAAATTTTATTCAATGGGAGCTTAGTCACCCACACCTTCTTCGTGATGTCCAGCTTCCTCCTCGCGTACAACTTTCAGCTGCATGCCGAGAAGCACAAAGTTACCTGGATGCTGTTTCCCAAAGGCATCTTCATGAGATGGATCAGGTGATCAAACATGCACTTTTTTTTGAAAATTTAAATAGGAGGCAACTTTATATTTATGGAATCCTTATTATTGATGTCTAACTCAAATTGTAAATTTGTAATTTGTGTAATACTTCTTTAAAATAATCTACCTTTTTATCAGATAAAAACAGAAAAAGAGCATGCAGTCCAACAGGTGGTAAATGGTTACTTCCGTACAAGGACATCTGTCAGCATCGTCATATAGTACAGGGGTTCTATCGAAAATAGATTACATAAGCGTTTCTCCTAACGAGGACCAAGACGTTTACCTCAAATATAAGTGAGCTGGCAATCCGACCACCGAAACGTAAGGACTGCTTCATGCTACAAATAGGTGTGATTGTCAAATTATACTTACCACCTTTTCTTTTGTGATGGGGAGGAAGCCTTCAATAGGTACACAGAAGACTTGGGTTATGTGGGATTGGGACCCCGGGATCTCCAACAGAATGCACCGGTGCATTGGTCCTACCACCTAATAACACTTTAAAAAGATGTGACGGTCCCTTCCCGGTCAAACTATAGTGTTCAACCACATGGTAAAACCTCCTATACCCTTGTCTGAAACTCTCACATCCACAGGCTCACACCAACCTACGCTCTGATCCTCGCCACGATATGCACATGGATGCGGCATCTGGGAGATGGTCCGATGTGGCAGCTGGTGGTGACGTCAGAGACGGAGGCCTGCCGCCAGTACTGGTGGGCGCATGTGTTCTACATCAACAACTACTTGTACAATGATGCTTACTGCGCCCCGCAGACCTGGTAAGTAAGATTATAAAACGTCTGTGAAAAGATTATCTAATAAATATTCAAATAGATCACGAGTACATAAACAAATTAAAAATGTGTCTTAATATGATTAATAATTACATTACATTTATTTTGGAGTATTACAAATCTTCGGTATCAAAATCATACTAATATTATAAAGACGAAAGTTTGTGAGTTTGTATATTTGTTACTTCTTCACGTCTAAACGGCTAGAGCGATTTTCATAAAATCTGGTAGGGAGTTAGCTGATACTCTGGATTAATAGGCTACTTTGTACTGTGGGAAAATATCTTATTCCCACGGGACAATCGATACATCGATTTTATTAACGCGGGCGAAGCTGCGGGATTCAGCTAGAATTAGGTAACTATAGAAAGTTGTCTTGAAAACGGCTGTATCGTTTTATTGAAACACACAAGTAAAATGTTATATCAGACTAGACAGATTTTGAAATACCTACAAAATAAATAAATACATAAACGATACTGTATCATACTCATATCTATTATATAAAATTCTCGTGTCACAGTTTTTGTTGCCATACTCCTCCGAAACGGCTTGACCGATTTTTACCAAATTTTTTATGCTTATCCAGTAGGTCTGAGAATCGGCCAACATCTATTTTTCATACCCCTTAAGGGTTGTCCACCCTTAACATTTTTTTTTATTTTTTATATGGCAAACAACGTTTGGACAGCTAGTACTTTATAAATATTTTCAATAGTAACTTTTCATCTAAGTTCTAAATAAGTGCAGTTTTTATAGGAAGAAAGTTAAGTAGGTCTCGCAATAACACATTTAAAATGGAGTCTTCGTTCGGTAGAAAGTCACAAAACTCATGTAATGGCTATTTAAATATCAGGAAAAAGAAGTTACAATAATATCATCGCTTCGAGGAGAGCAGCAGTGGATTAGATAGTAGAGCAGTGATAGCCTAATGGTTGAAACGCCCCTCTCAATCGGGAGGTCTGAGGTTCATACCCAAGCACACACCACTGATTTATGTGCGTATTAGAAATTAATTATCACTGCTTTTCGGTGAAGGATAACATCGTGAGGAAATCTACAAACCCGAGAGTTCTTTAAAATAAAAAAATCTCGGAGGTGTGTGAAATCCACGAATTCGCACTTTCCAGTGCGGTGGACTGTGGACTAAAACTCTCTCATTCTGAGAGAAGATTCGTGCCCACCAGTGGGACAATAATTTTTATACCCTATCGCTTCCAGGTATCTAGCAGCAGATACCCAGCTCTTCTTCGTGGGTCTCTTCGTGTGTGTATTCGTGAGGACCCCACGAGCCAGAAAACTGGTGCTATCCGTGCTGGTCGTTTTGTCACTGGTGATCCCAGCTCTCCACACTTACTTCCAGAACTTAAGCGCTGTGGTGATACAGTCTCCAGAGTAAGTACCTTCATCAAATATTTAAAACCACCAGGGGGTAGAACCAACCAAGGAATAGTTCGACCCGTGGTACCACCGCCACGCCTATTTCTAGCGTGAAGCATTTCTTGCGTTTCGATGGAAAGTGGTTGCCGGCACACTTTTTATATGAGGCGACCATTGAGGACTACCCTCAGGAGTAGCAATGCGTCTGTGATTGACTTCTGATAGAATCCATGTTCTATATGAAGTTGGTTAGAGATGTTCATGGGCGGCAGTGACACATCATCTGGACTGCATGCTCATTTGCTATTTAAATCAGATAAAAAAAACTGATCTCTGATGTAACAGAAACTGCCCGTAAGATATTTTACAAGCCTTAAGTTAAACTTATAATAAAATAAAATGTAGTAAAACATGTTTTATTTTTATCAAATTTATCTACTTTTCTTACAATGGTTCTTACATGGTTTATATAGCTGAGAACGTCTCTCGATTTAATGAGACTTGACTGATGATGTTTCACATAATTAATGGATGACCATAGACATATTGGTGATATCCGCATTCAGCATTCGCAAAAATTCTTGCGAATGTGAATATCTAATAACATGTGAATATTTGCAAATACGAATGCGGATATTCATTACATCACTAATACTTAATAATTATATTAAGATGATCATTTTTCAGAACCTATCGCAACCTGTACGCTCACGACGACACCTTCCGGTTGCTGTACATAAGTGGCCACACAAACATGTCTACGTTCGTCTTAGGGCTTATTGGAGGCTTCCTGACGTACCAATGGCAGACTGAAGAGAAGAACTTCGATAGATACAGGGTGTGTCTACATTTTTATAGCTGAAACTAACGATAAGGTAGAAGCTACCTGATGGTCAACAAGCAGAGTTTGCTTGTGGACGTTTGCAATACCAGAAGAGTCGCCCATGTATCGCCGACTTTTATTAATTTGGTCGCGCCGATCTTCACTGTTTGTATAGCAATTTGATTAATTTAAATTGCATTAAATTTGAATTGAGTAACAATATAGCGTAATCACTAAAGACCAAATAAGGTGAAATCGCTGCTTGGATAAAATAATAACACAACTCTAAAACCAAAGTAGAGCCAAGTAAAAGCTTGGTTGTAATAATAACACGACTCTAAAACCAAAGTAGAGCCAAGTAAAAACTTGGTTTTAATAATAACACAAAACTTTTAAACCAAAGTAGAGCCAAGTAAAATCTTGTTTGTAATAATAACACAACTTTAAAACCGAAGTAGAGCCAAGTAAAATCTTGGTTGTAATAATAACACAACTCTAAAATCGAAGTAGAACCAAGTAAAATCTTGTTTGTAATAATAACACAACTCTAAAACCAAAGTAGAGCCAAGTAAAAGCTTGGTTGTAATAATAACACGACTCTAAAACCAAAGTAGAGCCAAATAAAAGCTTGGTTTTAATAATAACACAACTCTAAAACCAAAGTAGAGCCAAGTAAAAGCTTGGTTGTAATAATAACACGACTCTAAAACCAAAGTAGAGCCAAGTAAAAACTTGGTTTTAATAATAACACAAAACTTTTAAACCAAAGTAGAGCCAAGTAAAATCTTGGTTGTAATAATAACACGACTTTAAAAACCAAAGTAGAGCCAAATAAAAGCTTGGTTTTAATAATAACACAACTCTAAAACCAAAGTAGAGCCAAGTAAAAGCTTGGTTGTAATAATAACACGACTCTAAAACCAAAGTAGAGCCAAGTAAAAACTTGGTTTTAATAATAACACAAAACTTTTAAACCAAAGTAGAGCCAAGTAAAATCTTGTTTGTAATAATAACACAACTTTAAAACCGAAGTAGAGCCAAGTAAAATCTTGGTTGTAATAATAACACAACTCTAAAACCGAAGTAGAACCAAGTAAAATCTTGTTTGTAATAATAACACAAGTTTAAAACCGAAGTAGAGCCAAGTAAAATCTAGTTTGTAATAATAACACAACTTTTAAACCGAAGTAGAGCCAAGTAAAATCTTGTTTGTAATAATAACACGACTCTAAAACCAAAGTAGAGCTAAGTAAAATCTTGTTTGTAATAATAACACAACTCTAAAAGCAAATTAGAGCCAGGTACAAATTAGACAATACTTTTAGTTTTTATCTTTTTAAAAAATTAAATTAAAACATAAAAATTAACTCCTCTATCTTTTTGCGAATAAGTACAATGAACAAAAGTTAATATTTTATCATACGTATTGATGCATTTATATTACGAATATCCATACGGAACCCGTATGACACATTTGATACGGGTTCCAACATTTATTTGACCGGCGATTCTAATATCTTACATGTCATGAAATAATTTGATACGATTAAAAGTAATTTGATATAGGGGTACCTAATTTATCTTATTACTTGTCAAAATTCATATTTATTTTTGACAGGCTTCAACAATTCAAAATACGGTCTGAGGTATCAAATGACTAATATTAATTATACTTCGTAAATTTCCACGGAAGACAAAGACAATAAATCCACAGAAGTAGGAAATAAAAGGATTAGGGAAACTTTGAACTACAAATTTATAAATATTAGTCGGTAAAATTTTCTGAATTCATTTATCGTGCATTGTTGATTTTTATTAATTGGCAAGTTAAATGGTTAAATTAGTGCAACGCGACACAATATAATAGTTTTTTTTGATCTCGAACTGATATTCGAGGCACCTGCAAGCAATTCCTCTAAAACTGAATCTGAATTTAGAGCAATTACTGCCATTTATATGGCACATACTTGTGATAAGCAGGTTACTTTATATTTTTTTATATTAAATCTCTTATCCACTTAGTATCTTTCTTAGCGTCATATGATTTTAGACTAGTATTATCGCGGAATCATCATATTAAGGAAGTCGAAACCACCTTTATCCAACATTACACCTGAAGAGCGGTCTGTGATTAGGGATTTGCGGGATAATAAGAACATAATAATTTTAAAGTCAGATAAGGGCAATGCAACGGTTGTTTTGGACGTCACAGATTACGAAAATAAGATTACAACACTTTTAAGTGATACCTCCACCTACAAGGCAGTCAATTATGACCCGACTGCAAGAGTGACACGTCAGACACACAAAATTATTCAAGAATGTCAAGCCACATTAGGGGAAGAAACCTACAAATACTTACTTAAACCCCGTATTATACAACCACCGAAACTTTATGGCCTACCTAAAGTACACAAACAAGGGGTTCCGTTAAGACCTATAGTTAGTCAAATTGATTCACCAACTTATGAATTAGCTAAACATGTAGCCGGAGTATTACAGCCCCTGGTAGGTAGGACAACATCTTACATAAAGGACTCCCGACATTTCATTAGTATTATAAAAGACATTCAGTTACAAGACGGTGATTGTATGGTGAGTTTTGACGTAGAATCTTTATTTACTAACGTCCCTATTACCGAATGTTTAAAAGTAGTTACTGATGTTCTTGTTGATAATAATATCCACTTAGATTACGTTAAATTGTTAGAACACTGTCTTCGTTCTGGTTACTTTCTATATAATGGTCAATATTTTCTTCAAATTAATGGTGTGGCGATGGGTAGTCCGGTTGCCCCAGTAGTTGCTAACATATGGATGGAGTATTTTGAGAAAAAAGCCATCACTACTGGCCCTAATTGTATTAAAATTTGGAGAAGATACGTGGATGATGTTTTTGCCATATTGAAGGGAGGAAGGGGACACTTGAACTCGGTACACACTAATATTAAATTTACTTATGAAATGGAAGACAACGGGAGGCTGGCATTCTTGGATGTTGCATTAAACACTCGCCCAGATGGTACATTTAGTCATGCAGTATACCGGAAACTTACTCACACGGATAGATACCTACATGGCACTTCACACCATCATCCTCGACACCTAGCATCGGTTGCAAGGTCACTCACAAACCGTGCACACGCATTATGTGACGATGAACACCTGCCACAGGAATTAAAACACATAGATGATGTCCTGCGCCGTAATGGCCACATACCTAGGACCACACAAAAGGACAGAAAACATTACACTACCAGTAGAGTTGAGCGACATTGCGCATACTTCCCATATGTAAAAGGTGTAACGGATAAGATAGGTAGAATTTTGGATAGAAGATTTAATATAAAATCTGTATTTACGCCCTTTAAAAAACTTGCGGCCTACCTACGTACACCTAAAGACATCATCCCGTACCAATGTCCCGGGGTTTATAAGGTTGACTGTAGCTGTGGCAACTCCTACATTGGACAGACTAAACGAGCCATATCCCAACGGATTAAAGAACACATCAGCGCAGTCAAAAAGAATGACCCGAAAAAATCTGCGGTAGCTGAACACATCCTTAATTCCGGCTCTAACCACTGGATCGAACTGCATAAACCTCAGGTGATCTCCGCTGAGCGTCATTACTTCCCACGTTTAGTAAGAGAAGCTATAGAGATCAAAAAACATCCTAAGAATTTTAACAGAGAAGATGGTTTTAAACTTGCACAAGCGTGGAATCCGGTGGTTAGTTTATGTAAATCGCAAATAGTGCAAAGTGTGGTGCGTAAGGATACAGTTAGTGTTGTGTGTCGTGATATGGAACCTAAAAAAGAAAAACGAACTAGACGTAGGGTAGATAGGTTAATTTACCACTAGTGCTTGTCAACGGTTTCTCCCCGCTACCGCAGTTTGGCCGTGACCACGATCCATGCAACTGGGTCGAAATATCGGCAAAAAGAATTCTATACGAATTCATAAACCGCATATCGTGAGTACCCGTTAAGTATTATAATGTTTCTTAGCGTCATTGCTATTGGTGTTTCACAAGGAACCTTTTAAGTACTATTATGAAAGAGATGTTTGACTTTCGAGGAACCTTAAACACATTTCTATATATTTTTTATTTCTGTATATTATTTATTTCTATATATTTTTAAGCACATTTCTATATATTAGTTAAAGGGGCAAAGAACAGTTTAAAAATGTTTGCTATCTACAAACAACTGGAGTCTACTAATAACAATAAGTCAGATCATCTAACACTGATATAAGACAGAAATACTTATTTATGTTAGACAGTTCAATCGCAATGGAACCAGGGAGAGCATTATCTTTAAATATAACATACGTACAACAAAGATAGTTGACTTATTCGGATATATACAATTGATTTTATTTAAAATCTTAATATATATAAATTACGTGTCACTTTATTTGTCCGCAATGGACTCTTAAACCTCTGAACCGATTATAATCAAATTTACTCAACGTGTGCATTTTGATCCAACTTGAAAGATAGGATAGTTTATATCTTAATTTATAGGTTTAATTGCAAATGTTTATGTAACATTTCTTTAACCACAGCAACGCGTGGCCGGGTATGCTAGTTACTTATAAAGCCTTAGACTAATAAGACTAATTACAGAAGTTTTCAAATTACGAAATGTTGGTATCTTTAGAATTTCTTTTTATCATTTCTTCTTAAAATGGCTATACCAATAGTTGATTAATACCATAAATTGTATCTATTTTCAGAAATACAACTGGTGTGTCTGGTTGTTGTTCCCAGCAGGCGTTGCCGTCATTTTATCCGGAGGTCTATTTTACATCGACGGAAGCGACCCGTCTGACTTCTTCAGAATCGCATACGCTACTTTCTACAAACCGATTTTCCAAATTCTCGTGGTCTGTCTGATGATCAGCGTCATATTTAAACTTGAAAGTAAGTTGAATTAATTTTGTAGAATTCAATGCCTCATTTAAAATTTTACTACTTTTATACAATTGTAGGTTTTTTTACAACATATATGAATTTACATTACTATTTGACAATATGTACTATTGAAATCTTTGATAAAAATTTATTGAATAAGTAATTTATGCTATTTTCATTATTAACGAACTCTTTATTTAAAGTTTCTCTTTGAAGTACATTTCTAACTGATTCATTAAGCTAAATTTCATTTTTTTCATTCTAATAGATTAATTCAACTTCATTTCAAGAATTCGTCATCATCGTAGGATATTTGACTATTATCTTTAAACTATTAACTATAGACGTACCCAAATATATGTGTTCGAAGTGGTAAATATTTTTACTCGGAAAATTAATTGATTTAGCAAGAACCTCTAAACTATTTCCCCTCGTTTTAAATCTTCAATCATGGCTCTTTATCGTTTACTTTCTCTTCCTTATTTACCTTTTCTTTTATAATCATTAGATACTTATCATCAATTAAACGATGTCTCACAGATTTTATTTTAGAGCATTTCACTTTCCTTTTACAATGTTAATTTATCTTTCTGGTGATAAATTTTTGTTGTATTAATTTAATTTCACGTGGTCTTCCAGGTGTTTACAGAGGAATAGTAGAGTGGCGTGGCTTCACCTGGACAGGTCGAGTGTCGTACAGCGCCTTTCTCTGCCACACCCTGTTCCAACGAGGCTTAGTTGGAGCTCAGAGAGTTCCGACTCACATGAGTGATTATTACGTGGTAAGTTTTTTTATAGATTTAAAACTAAGCACAAAATTTTATCCACAGCATTAAGGTTTAGAGCAAAACATAAAGCTATGGTTATTTGACGTGACAACGTCTTATAATTCGATAGAGCCGCCTGCATGCACCAAAAAACATGACTCATGCGGCGTTACCTCGCTCTGAGGCGTTCCATTTAAGGCAAGCGAGAGTGCGGAATGATACAAAAATGCAACCATTCTATCAGTATTTTCTTATGACGTTGTCACGTACAACTATCGTCAGTAAACCGACTTTACGGACAACCGATTTTTTTATTTGTTTGAGGTAGCAAACGAGCATGCAGTCTACCTGATGGTAAGTAGAACTGCCGCCCATAAACATCTGTGAGCAACATCACACGTAACAAAGCTTTTAAATCTGAAATCAATCACAGATCCGTTGCTTCTTCCGAGGACTAAGATCGCCTCATATTATATGCCGACCATAACACTTCCACCGAAATACAAGAACTGCTTGACGCTAGAAATAGGAGTGATATCACCCCAGAACCATACATACGTTCTACCACCCTTTAAATTGAGTCACTAATAATAATATTCCTGATTAAACGATAGCATATAAGGAAAAACAGAACTTGAAGTAGATTCTAGACGCATTCTTGTTAAAGAAAGCAAGCTCTCTATAAGTAATGTTAAGTAATCGTATATTTTTGTTACAGACTGTGATCCTGCTAGCTACAGTGTTCATGTCTTACCTTTCTGGCGCCTTATTATGGTTGCTAGTGGAAGCGCCACTTGGGGGGGTTACGAAGGCTATCATGGGGGGCAATGGAAAAAAACAAGATGTAGAAAACAAATAATAAAATGTCTTGTTTATTTTTAAGCTTTTATTTCCTTTTTGCCCCTTGTTAAACGTGCGAACCATCTCCAGAAAGTAAATGTACTTATACGGTTATTAGGTTGCAAATCCCTTCATGGAATTAAGGTTATAACATCATTAGTTATTATAACGCTGTAAAATAAGACACCAGAAAAATACTTTTATCCAAAATTTTATTCTCAATTCTTTTTCAATAATGACAGCTCTGCCACGTCAATCATCGCACCTCTCCTCTCCTCACCTCACCCCCTCGCCTCACCGCACCTCCTTCGTCACCACATCGCACCTCCATGGTCACCGCACCACGTCACATTAATGCATCTCATCACTGCTGCATTACATTATACAATGACAATAATGGTAAATAAATTCAATACATACATGTACATATGTGTACATACATATGTGTACATTAGTTAGTTAGTCACACTGCTGGGCATGGGTCTTATCTCAGAATAAGAGAGTCCTTTAGTGAGGGCTTTAGTCCGGTAAGATCCTACATAACCCGCGTCACTCCCACAGTACTAGGTAGCTTTTGAGGGTTTCCCTCGAAAAAAAAAATCGTCTTTCGTCAACCCATTATTGTCCTACTGCTGGGCACGTTTCTCAGAATAAGAGAGTTTAGGCTATAGTTTACCGCGCTGGCCATGTGCGAATTGGTGGATGTAACCATGTACATTACGCGATAACAAAAACATGTTTCAGATGAAAAGCAGTGTTATGGACCTATATGTATTAGATTTGCGAGTAAGCATCACGCTCGCCTCAAAGATCACAGGCCTTCAAATCTATTTTTATATAGTTTACGTTAAAATAGCGATTCTTATATGCAATATCTACACTTCGCTAGATTCAAGCAAACGCTGCAGTGTGCCTGATGCTAAATGCTTACTGCCGCTTATAGACATCAATAATTACAAAGAACTTCAATGTTATTACTAATATTTTAAATGCAAATTTTGTGAGATTGCATGATGTTGATTTGTGTATGTAAGAGAACGTACCCAAGCCACATGATCTATTGAAGTTATACTTCTATAGGTGCGTTTTAAAAAATCATAAGTGAAATTTTAAGATTCGTCACACAAAAGTCACAGTATGAAGTTGAAATGAAAATATGGATGAGAGCGAGAACGAGAACGAAAATGGATATGAAAATGCTATGCAATAGCTTTATCAAACCAGTTTGGCAGTCCCCGAGTGCCGCAGATTTTTTTTGAAGTTATATTTATGAAAAAATGATGAGAATAAGGCGAAAAATGACCAATTTGCACTTGGCCAGTGCGGTAAACTATAGCCTAAACTCTCTCATTGAGAGAAGACCCGTGCCCAGCGTGGGACAATAATGGGTTGACGAAAGACGATTTTTTTTTTCGAGGGAAACCTTCCCAGCTACCCAGTACTGTGGGAGCGACGCGGGTTATGTAGGATCTTACCGGACTAAAGCCCTCCCGTTGGCCGTCCTAAGCGCTTCGAGGACATCTCCGGAATCTCCAACGGAACGCAACCGGAGGCCTCCAAGCGTGGTGCCCCTTACGGGCTCCTCCCTGGTGTGCATTTGCGCCACCATACCTTCTGATATTTACGGCGGCATGCGATCACATACGCCTTCGTCCTTCCCGGCTTGACTGAATGGTTTGAGCTCCAATTCTAGTGGCCCGCAACCCCGGAAGCCCCTTTTAGTCGCCGCTTACGACAGGCAGGAGATACCGTAGCTCTATTCTACTCCCGGAAAAATAGGGACATGATTGTAATAAGTACTGTTTGTGCGTTTGTCCGAAGTGTTAGAACTAAGTAGGTATACCAATTTGTAAGAAGAAGCAACCCGGATACGTTAGTGTCTTAATCATTTGGCTATCAATAAATAATGCAATACAATAATCACAGTTATTTTGGTACAAACGGATGTGCTTATCAAGCCCTCAAGCATTTTACAACGTAAAACTTCATTCATGCGCAATTTGTTTTGTAAATAAACAAAATACGGATCTTCCCTCGTGTTTTCACTGATTATATTATCAAAAACATTAATTATATCGCTGAATACTATTTGTGTTTTTGGCTGCGGGTTACGTCACCCATTCACTGTATAGCTGCTTAATTTAGATGCGATCATTTAAACTAGACGACACGATGCAACACGATCAACGATCTTAAAGTTTAAAAGAGACTTTGTTATTTGATGTGGGATTATCGTAGCATGATTGTAAAAGGAATAACCTACGGTTTTTATAAGATTAGAGCAAACGAGTATTTTTCCACCAGATGGCACCTAAATGGCCACCGCCGCACAATCTATAAAAAACTTATATTACAGTGGTTTTACCACAAATCACAAATGCTTTGCTGCAACAGAGGGATAAGTGTCTATTCACATAAAAGTGAATCAAAAACAATATCCGTCCACCAAAAGACAAGAACTGCTCCAAGGTAGATTGATTTAGCCGTGGTTCCTTCCCGGTCGAATTATACTCCTTCGTCTTGGTTAGTATTCACCTCGACTCGCATTTTTAAATCCTACTAATATTATAGTCCATAAATGGCTTTTTATAGTCCATAAATGTACGAACGAACGTAAATATTCTTAATGTCTTAAGACCGATCCATTCCAATTACCGGAATGGAAGCAACCGTGCAGTTTAGTGACTAACGATTAACTTTTTTTTATACTTTAACCTAACTATAAGGCAGACAGGCTACTTGATGAAAAGTAGTCACCGTCGCCTATGGACATTCGCAACACCAAAAGAGTCGCCAATGCATCGCCAGCTTGAAGGAGAGCTCTTTTCGTTCCTTGAAGAACCCCATGTCATGAAGCTCAAACTACTGCCAATTGCACTAGATGTTGGCCAATTTGGTTAATTTCAATTTATTTATTTACAGGAAAAGGTTACTTTAAAGATAAATCCCATAATTAATTGATATCAGAGTCACTGCTGATATCCATTTAAACCATTTTAATACAACAGAAAACTGATTCCATCGAGTTAGTTTGAATAGTCAGTTACTGCGAATAGACCAGAAAGTTAAATAGTTAAACCTATATTATTATTTAAAAATGATGTAATTATGTTTGCGATAATTGTAATGCTCATCAGTACAAGTGAAACCGCACGCAAAAATATGTTACAAAAACGCATTTTCACTGGACTTTATCTGTAATAACCTTATTAGATAACTATTTTTAATAAAGATTTAGAGATTATTCGATAACACAATCGATGTTTCGTGTCTTAATCGTCCCGTAGTGGCATAAATACGCTCGGTAGCTTATTATGAATTGATAGACGCTTCAGTTCGTTTGCAAACTTTAACAATGTCGGACGCAGAGACTCTACTCCGCCAAGTGATGGAAAAAATCGCCAAGGAGCAAGATTACAATGATTATAAGGCGGATATATCATTGTATCTCAGTGGGGGCGCCAATTATACCTCCCAACTCTTCAAGTTAACACTTTCGGCACCTAAGAAGGATGACTTGAAATTATTCGCCAAAGTAGCTGTTCTCGGTGAGAAACTCCGATCGCTGACCACGATGCAAGTTTACGAAACTGAGATAATGTTCTACACTGAAATATTGCCAAAGTACCGAGAATTCGAAGAACGGTACAATTTTCCGGAGGCTGAACGATTGATTTTACCCAAATATTACGGAGGAAGCACTGAGTATATGAAAGAGACGATCGTATTAGAAGAACTCACGTGTCAAGGTTACGAGCCCTTCAACAGATTCACATGTTACGACTGGGAATACGCTTCTAAATGTATCAGTGCACTCGCAAGAATGCACGCCATGTCAGTCCGCTTAGAACGGGAAAGCTCTGAAGATTTCCAAGACATGGTAGAGAAGTTAGCATTCAAGTTACCTATGAATGATATGAAAGATATGATGGAGAAAGCGGTAGCTGGAGCTATTGGAGCGACCGCGGAAGAACATAGGGGCAGACTTGCGAAATACATTCAGGAAAATATGACAGAGGAAAATATAAATAAGTTCTATAATCCTGATAGGAAAGTGGTTTTGAACCATGGAGACTTCAGGCCCAGTAACGTCTTACATAAAACTAATGAGGTATGTACATCCTACTGTTGTTTTCATTGACGTAAAATTTCTGTTAATACATTAGTTAAATGAATCTAAAATAAAGTTGCACTAACAAATATCGCTGATGTTGTTATGGTAGTTCCATAATTGTACTATAATACCCTTTTTTGAGTCAAAGCTCGATAAGTCAAAAACTGCCTAAACTTTTAAAAATATTCTGTTTCCTATAAACAAATTCCTATTTTCTCTATTTTAATCTAAAATAAATTGAATCTCTGTTGCTCGAACATAGCAACGTCTAATTTTAAGATCTTAACGACTCGATTGTTGGTATGTATCTTTAACTTTACAACTCAGATGTGTCTCGTAAAAAATTTTTTAACTACGACTCCACAGACGGATCGTCCGTGCCTTTTTTAGCTTAGTTTTATTTTTGTCTTTACATCATTGTCACAGCTCCACTATGAGCCTTCGCCGTCGACATCGCCCTCAACTAGGTAACAGTGTAAGCTGGGCCCCAGTTGTGTGCGGTGGCGGCAGCAGCGGCTTTACAGAAAACCTTATCTAAGCTTATTATGCTGGACCATACAAATTCGTTAAAGTGCATAAGTCTGAAACTCTATAACTCGAATTGTTTGGTGTCTTACTTCAAGTTCAAATTACATTCACGAGGCTGAAGGCATTAGAATATAGGTACTACCAACATCTTACAGAATCTTGATCTATATAGATATATAAAGTAGTATATATAAAGTTGGAGCAGTGACAGCCTGATGGTTGAATCTTGCCTTCTCGATCGGGAGATTTGAGGTTCAAACCCAGGCCCGCACCACTGATTTTTCTAAAATGATGTGCGTATTAGAAATTAATTATCACTGCTTTGCGGTGAAGGAAAACATCGTTAAAAACCTACACACCCGAGCGTTCTTTAAAAAAAAAGTTCTCGGAGGTGTGTGAAATCCACCAATCCACCGCGCTGGCCTAAAACTCTCTCATTCCGAGATAATACCCGAACCCAGCAGTGGGACAATAATGTGTTGACGACGATACATAAAGTTGGTCAAGACGTTTAAACTTTGGATTTTACCTCGAATGCCATCCAACAAAAAGTGGTCGTAGCAGCAAATTGAAGAAAATTGCAACAAAAAGATACAAATGAATTACAAGAAGTTAATTCTAGTTAACAACTTAATGGAGTTGTTTGTTCCAATGAAGATCATCGTCATATCCCGTTCAATTATACTCAATTGTACAAGTCTACTAGCTTGTGTGTCTAGAAACTGAACTCCCTACGACTGCGTCAGTAGAAGGCTTTTTTTCTGATTGAAATGGCAAAGAAGCATGCAGTCCACCTGACGGTAAGTGCTGCCGCCCATGGACATCTGTAAGCAACTTCATATGGAATATAGGTTCTATCCGAAATCAATCACAGATGCGTTCCTTCTCCCGAGAACTGAGATGGTCGCCTCATGTAATGTATGCAGGCAACCACACCCTTCCGTCAAAACGCAAGAAATGCTTCGCGCTAGAAATAGGTATGGCGGTGGTACTTCCCCGGTCAAACTGCACTGGTTCTGCCACTTGGAAAATAAATAAATAGTGTAATATTATTTTATATTACCGAATAGTAGGTATCTGAAAATTTGATAAAAAATCATACAAAGTACAACAAACACCCACTTATAATAAAATGCATAATGGCTTTTTTATCTTTTACATACGCATACATTATCTGGGTGTTATTTTACTGTGGACATTCAAAGAGAAGTTGTACAGTAGTTATGCTCAAAGCGACTAGCACAACCCGCGACTTCTTAATTTTCTTCTTTTTTGACACTTTTTTCAAAACTAAATATGAAGTAATATCAAAGCACAGTCAAACTACTAAGAATAAAATAGGGAAGTACGTTTGTATAATAGATCCCACATAACCCACGTTACTCCCAAGACGTCGGGTTGTTGAAGGTTTCCCCCTTATAAACAAAAAAAAAGGTCGTAGAACCATTGTACATCTACCAGGGAAATACTACCGCAACGTTTATCCCTAGCGTGAGGTAATTTTTGCGTTTCGGTGGAAGATGAGGCAATAGTCATAGATAGTCCTTGGAAGTAGGAATGCATCTGTGATTGAAAATTTTAATTTACACACAAAAAATATACAAAAAATATTTACAATCTCGAAACAATAAAATGCGTTATTGGCTCTTGTACATCACAACTCTTACTCTCGTTTCAGAACGGCGAATTAGAAGTTGTTCTGATAGACCATCAAGTACTCCAGAAAGGTAATCCAGTAACAGACCTGCTGTACTTCTTCATCAGCGGCTCCGACGAGGTCTTCAGGGAGAAGCACATGGACCAGTATTTCAATCATTATTACGAGGAGTTCAGCAAGACCCTGAGAAGACTAGAGATAAACCCAGAGGAGGTTTATAAGAAGGAAGATTTCGAGAATGATTTGAAATGGGTAATTTTGTCTTTTTTTAGACTAATATTATCGCGGAATTGACACATTTTAATACTTAACGGGTACTCACGATATGCGGTTTTTGAATCTTTTTCTATGAAACTATTTACTTTTACTTCATAATTTTTATGTTAATTTCCAGATATTGCCACTCGGATTGATGATCGGGATTATGTCTCTCCCATTCATAACCGCGGAGGTGAAGGATACCCCAAACCTTGAGGATGGGATTGACCTCCATAGTTTTAATATGGAGGTGAGTGACGTCTTCCGGCAGAGGTTCAACGCCCTGGTGAATGATTACGTGAAAATGGGTTTACTGTGAGCCCTGTGACGTCATCATCACGATCTCTGGATAAATCGGCTAATACAACGAATATTAATGGAACAGTATTCTAAATTTTCGTTTAACATATAAGTATTAATTAGCTATGTATTATGTTTTTTTTTATCGAAGTCCATAATTATAGTCATGTAATTAATGTACTCGTTGTACGAGAATATTCCCTTTTTATATATTTTTTGTAAAGTATATACTTGATAGTAGAGATGCGCCGAATATTCGGTTGTTATTGGGTATTCGGCGTAATCGGCATCTTTTTCACTATTCGTATTGGGCCGAATTATTCAGTTTTGGTGCCGAATATATTCGGTTCGAGTGTTTTATTTTTTATTTTCTCGGCTACTCGTTACGGTATAGTACAAAAAGACAAAACTTTTTACGTAATATTAATGTTATAAGTCAAAGAAATCCTATAAAGAGTGTGTGGAATAAAGATAATAATATAAAGCAATTAAACCTCAATCAAATTAGCATTTTTTTTACTTTTATTAATTTTTAAACCTGAAAAAATATATTATTTTTTTATGAAAACACTGTCACAGTTGTTTCTTGATAGAAAATAGTAAATCGAATAATTCGGCCGAATATCCAATTGGTAAAAGTTAAACCGAATAGCATTCGGTGAAACCACTATTCGGCGCATCTCTACTTGATAGTTAATAATAATTTTATCATATTAGTGTATTGTCATCGGTGCTCAATAAATCTACAAAGTTTGAACGAAATCTGGCCGTTTAAAGTGGGTCAAAATCGCGCCCAAAGAAGTCGGTTACAAACATACAAACAAACATAAAGGTGAAGCTAATAAAAAGCTAATAAAATTTAAATTGAGCAGTAACTGAGTAAAGCGCGACATCCCAATCTAGGGTCAGAGGTTCGAATACGGCAATTAAATTATTGCATCACAATTTTTTAAGGAACAATTGTGTGAAATCAAACACAACTGAGAATTACAAATAGTTCTCGGAGATTTATGAAGATTAAGTCCTTCATCCCGAAGACCCGTGCCCAGCTGTCGGACAATAATGGGTAGCAAAAAAACATAGTTTAAATAGGCATAATATGTTTACTTTGTTACGTGTATATTTTTATTTTTTTGTCTGTCTGTCTACAACCTAATTATTAGAATGTAAATTTTTCTGCTATAGGTAATTGTACATAAGATGATTTAAAAGATCATAAACAATAAAATTATTACTAAACGTTTCTTGTTATACATTTACTTATATTAACATAAAAAAAATTACAAGTCTTTCAGATACACGCTGGAAAACTTGTCGTATCTCAAAAAAAAAACGAACTAACTAACTCAAGTTATACTCGTATAGGTACATTAATGTTATAATAGATTAGGTGTAGATTCCAGTTTTAATTTTAATATTTTTTCGAGTAGTTACAACATAAAATACTTTTTTTTTATCTGACTGATATTCGAGGTGTTTATATATGGTGTGTATGTCTTTGTTTAAGTCCATAGCACTCACGACACAAGGAATTCCCAGCGTGGAGGCTATGAGCGTAGAATGAGTTACATTATAGTACCGCTGAGCAGTGATAGCCTAATGGTTGAAACTTGCCCTCTCAATCGGGAGGTCCGAGGTTCAAACCCAGGCACGCACCACTGATTTATGTGCGTATTATACATTAATTATCACTGCTTTTCGGTGAAGGAAAACATCGTGAGGAAACCTACACACCCGAGAGCTCTTTAAAAAAAAAAATCTCGGAGGTGTGTGAAGTCCACCAATTCGCACTTGGCCAGCGCGGTGGACTATGGCGTAAAAACTCTGTCATTCTGAGGGAAGACCTGTGCCCAGCAGTGGGACAATAATGGGTTGACGACGACCTACAGGGGAACATGGAGTAGTTCAGAAGTTCCAAATCCGAATTCACCCCTTACCTATCGGTAATTTTTCGCTACAAATCAAACAAAACAAATCGTTTTGAATGTTCTTATGTTACGTTTATTAGGTAAGAAGTAATTTATAAAAATCTGCTGTAAAGTCGGTTTACTGACGATAGTTGAACGTCACAACGTCAAAAGAGAATACACATGGAATGGTTGCATTTATCAAAAGATTTGTTTGATAGATATTTTACATGGATATAGAGAAGGAGGTAAATGGAAATCACAATGGAATTGACAAGTTATATTTATTTGTACGCATAAATACAATTATGACAATTTTTTGACATAATTGTATTAAAGGGCCCACCGCTCCGTCTTTACGACAATATGCGACCAAACCTATCGTCTTCCTCCTGAAGTCGCCTGGCTGGACGGTTCGAGCTCCCACTCTTGCCGCCCGCATCCTTGAAAGCCCATTTTAGTCTCCTCTTACGATAGGCAGGGGATACCGTAGCCCTATTCTCTCGGGCAACTACAGGGATACGATTGTAATACCTTTTTTTTGCTCTCTCGAGAGAAACCTTCAAACGGTATCCGACGCTGGACTCCGGGACCTCCAAAGGACCGCAGCCGGAATCGTCTCAGCGCGTTGCCCCATCGGGCTCCTCCCAGATGGGCGGGTAGGCCCACCGCCCCGTCTAGTCTTTACGGCGGTATGCGACCACTCATATCGCCGTCCTTCCCGGGATCACCTCACCGAACGGTTCGAGCTCTCACTCTAGCCGCCCGCAACCCCGGAAGCCCCAATTAGTCGCAGGTAGGGTATGTCGTAGCCCTATTGTGATCCCTGAACTACAGGGCGCACGATTGTAGTACATACTGTTCGTGTCTTTGTCTGAAGTATCGGAACCAAGTTTACCTATTCGTAAGAGGAAACAACCCGGATACGTTAAAGTGTCTTAATCATTTAGGTATCAATAAACAATACAATACAATAATCATAGTTATTTTAGTACAAACGGATATCCTTATCAAACCCTCAAGCATTTTACAACGTAACATTCATGCGCAATTTGTTTTGTAAATAAACAAAATATGGATCTTCCCTCGTGTTTTGGCACTGATTAAATTATCGAAAACATTAATTATAGCGATAAATACTATTCTTGTGTTTGCCTGCGAATTACCTCATCCGTTATATCTATATTATATCTGCTTAATTTAGATGCGATCATTTAAGCTAGACGACACGATGCAATACGATCAACGATCTTAAAGTTTAAAAGAGAATTTGTTAATTTGACGATTATCCACAACTATCGTAGCACGATTGTAAAAGGAATTACCTATTATTTTATAAGATTAGAGCAAACGAGTGTGTTTCCACTAGTATATGGTAAATGGCCACCGCACAATCTTTAACAAACTTATACAACTGTGGTTTTATCTAAAGACAAGCAAAAATGCTTTGATGCAACCGAGGACTACGATTCGACTCACATAAAAGTGAACCAATATAATTATCCATCCACCAAAAGACACGAACTGCTTCAAGGTAGAAATTGATGTAGCCGTGGTACTTTCCCGGTTATACTTGTTCGTCTTAGTTAATACCTCGACTATCATTTTAATTAGTCCATAAATTGCTTTTAAACGTACGTAATTAATCTGAAGTAGTTGACCCGGCGAACTTCATTCCGCCTAACTGCATGCTCGTTTGCTACATATATCAGATAAAAAAATACTTAAATCAGAAAAAAAAGTCTTAAGATTCCTTAAACTACTGCCAATCTCACTAAATGTTGCCCAATTTGGTTAATTTCAATTTATTTATTTATTTGCAGGAAAAGGTTACTTTAATGATATTAGTAAGATAATTGTTATCATAGTTACTGCTGATAGATATCTATTTAAATCATTTTAATACGACAGGAAACTGATTAAAACGAGTTAGTTTCTGGTCTCTTCCTAGTAATTACTGCGAATAGGCCACAAAGTTAATAGTTTATCATTATTTATAATAATACACTCCCTAGAACTAACTCTATTCGATATTTCGGTATTATGTTAAACTCCAAATCAACCTTAAAAAAAAATACAGACGAATTGATGACCTCTTCCTTTTTGAAAGTCGGTTAAAAACCATTATGATCATATGATTCAATGAGCGTATCGTCAGCTAGGATTTTTGCTTAAAACATGTAAACCTTTTAAAAACGCTTTTACTTATAAAATTATATTTTTCCTTAGTCCGATCTATACTAGACTTCAGTTCTATGGTCTGGAGTTCTTATCACGCATGTCACATACGTAGAATTGAAAGAATCCAGAAAACATTTTTAAGGACAGAAAACATTTTAGAGTACAGAACAGGGTTCCCATGTCTCTCTTATAGTGGCTCATTAAAGAAACATGAAATATTACCCTTAAATTTTCGACGGCAACAACGTGAGTTTTTTTACAAAATCTTAAATAATTTCGACTCCCCTGACCTTATAGAAAATGATAATTTAAAAGTTCCTTCGAGAAGTATTCGCCGACCTAATAATTTATTTTCTATTCCTACATCTCATACTAAATTTAGCTCAAACTCAAATTCAATCGTTGCTTGGCTTTCTGTAATTGACCCTTTCTGTAATTCAATTAGTACCTACATTTAAAAGAAAAATTACTCAATTATTATTTGTTAAAATTTAATTACTTTAAAAAAAATCTGAATATACATTAATTGTAATTAAATAACTTTTCTGTTATTATCAATATAATTAATTTCTCGTATAAACATTCCTCATTAAGCTTGTCTAATGTATTTTATAATAATTTTTAGCACTCTTAGTCTGTAATGTTATACTTATATTATATTAAGAACAATATTATGTAATACATGACTGTCTGTGTCCAGAACAAAATAAATAAAAAAACATATACTCACTAATAATTAAATTATGTTTGCGATTATTGCAATGCTTATTTATACAAGTGAAACCATATGCAAAAATATGTTTATATATAAATAATAAAATAAAATAAAAATAAAAAGCCTATATTTCTTACAGAAAATGGTAGTTAATTTGTTAGTTTTGTTAGTGACAAGAGTTAGTAATTACATGTTTACCATGTAATGGTTAGTATTTATAATTAGTAGTTGTAGTTAGTAGTTGTAATAATATATTTTTTTGTTTTATTTTTCTGTAAGAACCCTTCTGCAGGTAAAGGCCTCCTCCAATTTGTGCCAGTCATCTTTGGATTGCGCTATCTGCATCCAATCTGGACCCGCCGTACGCCTAATCTCATCCTCCCATCTGTTGTAAGGTCTTCCTGGTCGTCTTTTTATATACTTATAATAAATACTTATACGCATTTTCATTGAGCTTATATTTATCTTTATAACTTATTAGATAACTATTTTTAATAAAGACATTATTCGATAACACAATCAATGTTCCGTATCGTAATCGTCCCGTGTTAACATAAATACACTCGGTAAAGCTTATTATGAATTCATAGACGCTTTAGTTCGTTTGCAAACATTAAAAATGTCGGACGCAGAGACTCTACTTCGCCAATCGCTGGAAAAAATCGCCAAGGAGCAAGATTACGACGATTATAAGGCGGATGTCTCATTGTATCTCAGTGGAGGGGCCAATTACACCTCCCAACTCTTCAACATAACTCTTTCGGCTCCCAAGAAGGATGACATAAAGTTATTTGCCAAAGTAGCTGTCCTCGGTGAGAAACTCCGATCGCTGACCACGATGCAAGTTTACGAAACTGAGATAATGTTCTACACTAAAATAATGCCAAAGTACCGAGAATATGAAGAACGATACTTTCCGGAGGCTGAACGGTTGATTTTACCCAAATATTACGGAGGCAGCACTGAATATATGAAAGAGACGATCATTTTAGAAGAACTCACATGTCGGGGTTACGAGCCCTTCGACAGATTCAAATGTTACGACTGGGAATACGCCTCTAAATGTATCAGTGCACTCGCGAGACTACACGCCATGTCAGTCCGCTTAGAACGGGAAAACCCCGAAGAATTCGAAGACATGGTTGGGAAGTTAGCATTCCAGATACCCATGAACGATATGAAAGATGTGTTGGAGAAATCGGTAGCCGGAGCTATTGAAGCAACCGCTGATGAATATAAGGGACGACTGGCGAAATACGTTCAAGAAAATATGACAGAGGAAAATATAATGAAGTTCTTTAATCCTGCCAGAAAAGTAGTTTTGAACCATGGAGACTTCAGGCCAAGTAACGTCTTACATAGAACTAATGAGGTAAGTCAATCCTTTTATTTATCTACGTAAAATTTCTGTTAATACATTTTTTTTATATACAGTACCGAATGAGTAATAGGGTACTTCATATTAATTGCAATCTAGCCTTATAAGGTTAATGAGTAGTTTTAATCTAACTTAAACTGCTAAATATTTTTTATTGAAGGAGGCGTCCATTGACACAACACTTCTTTGTTCAAATATGAAGGTATAGACACATTGTTCTTGAGTTCTATGATTTAATTAAGTCACTATTTCAGTAACACTACACTATGTTAAATCACTAGCTCAAAACGCTTAGTCCGTTTGGGTCACTAGGTCCGTCGTATCGAGGAGCTGGATGGCCTCGATATTATCGTGATGATGAAGTCTTTTTTGATGATATTCTGCATTTTTATAAATTACTTTTTTGACAAAGTCTACTTGAAGGTCCCGATGTAGATCTTCGTTTCTTACATACCAAGGTACACTATCAATACCCCTCAATACTTTGCTTTGAAATCTTTGAGTTATTTCTACATTACTTTTTTTGATACAATCCCAGAGTAAAATACCATATATGTCCATACTGGCATTAGGACTTGTTTATATAATAATATTTTATTATATGTAGACAGAGAGGAATGATTTCCCAGCAGTCAATGCATAGCTCTGTATTTGAGCTTCACTCGCCACTTCCTCGTCCAATTTATTAATATAAGCATTTGACATTTCTGCGCTGCTTCAGCGTGATCATCCCCTACAGCTATGATAGCAGTATCAGAAAAAGATGCGAAGGTGTTATTTTCAGTTTCTGGGATATCACAGGTGTATAAAAGGTACAGGACCGGCCCCAATACACTACCTTGTGGCACTCCAGCTTTTATTTCCTTAAAATCAGAGTGTGGTTCTCCTTGTCTCACTCGGAAAGCTCTGTTTGAATTATAAGATATTATATTTCTTTTGGTAACAATGCTCTTAGCTATAATATCAAGCTTTCATGCCAGAGTTTATCAAAAGCTTGTTCTACATCTAAAAACTCTGCAGAGCAGACTTCCTTCTCATCTAAGGATTTCGCTATGATATTGATAATCCTATGAATTTGATCAATTGTGGAGTGTTTTTATCTGAAACTGAACTGGTGATCAGGTATTATTTTTTGTGTTCTAATATGGGTTTGCCTCGCTATAACGAGAGCTTCTCAGAGACCTTAGACATTATAGGTAACAAGGAGATAGGCCTATACGATGCAGCTTCATGCGGCGGTTACCCCGGTTTAGGAATCATGATTACTTCTGCAACTTTCCATAAGTCTTAAATAATGGCGCACTAACAAATATTAATGGTGTTAAACTACAGTAGCCTTTTAATTGTTCAATACCTTTTTTAAGTCAAACCTCGATAATCCGAAAACAGTCCAAACTTTCAAAAATATTGTGTTTTTTATTAGCAAATTCCGTACTATTTTTTTCTCTTTAAATCTAAAAATAAATTAAACCTCTGTCGCTCGAAGGTTTTTTTTACAAAAATCATTAAGTCCAAATCCCCCATTTGTCAAAAAATCTATAACTCGAATTGTTTAGCGTGTCCCTTCAAGTTAAATTTACAAAGGTTCCACCGCATGTAGCATACTTATCGAAACTAAAGGAATTTTAAAAATATATTTGCAACACCTTATAGAATTTTGATCCGTGTAAACTTGGTCAAGACGTTTAAATATTTAATTTTACGCCAAATGCCATCCAGCGAAAAAAGGCCGTAGCGACAAATTGAAGAAAACATGCAACAAAAAGATACAAGAAAATTTGAAGAAGTTAATTCTAGTTAACAATTTTAATGGAGTTGTTTGTTCCAATGCGGAGATCATCGTTGCATTCTGTTCAATGATACCCAATTGTACAAGACAACTTGCTTGTGTGTCTAAAAACTGAAACCCTTTGACGTGAGTTCGTCAGAAGGAGGGAGTTGTTTTTGAGTTTGTACGCTCGTACGTAGATATGTAAGTACATACGTACTTTAGGGAAATATGCCAAGTTTAGGGGATCGCAGCCGGGACAACGGCCCCGGGAACTCTACAAAAGTGAGACCCACACTAGAAACGTTGGAAGAAATTTTTTTTATTTTTTTTTTTAATTTTTAATTTCCTGGAAAACAGTAGTAAACAACTTGGATATTTAGATTACGCAAGTTTTTTTAGTCGTCATATTACAGAGACATAGGTGTCATAGATTAGGTGAACTCTTTATTCGTCAACTAAAATTTTACATTTTTTTTATCTAACTGAAGTAGCAAACGAGCATGTAGTCCACCTGATGGTAAGTGGTCACGACTGTAATCAACTTTACACAGAACATGGTTTCCATCTGAATTCAATCACAGATGCGTTGCTACTCCCGAGGACTATGATGGTCGCCTCATGTGAAAGTGTGCCGGCAACCACACCCTTCCATCGAAACGCAAGAAATGCTTCGCGCTAGAAATAGGTGTGGCGGTGGTACTTAATCTCTTAAACAAAACTGGTTCTACCTCCTTCAAAAGTGGGAACCACTTAAGCGGGTGTAAAATAATCTACTTATATGTAGGTATGTATTTTTTTAAGTTTCATGTACCAAACTAGCGTGTAGTCCAGTGGATGGTAAGCAGTCGCTGCCGCCTAAGGACATCTCTAAGAAATTTCATTTAGAACAGAGATTCTATCTAAAGTCAATGACAGATGCGTGGATTCCGTCCTTGTAGTTCCGGGATCAGAATAGGGCTACGGCATCCCCTGCCTGTCGGCCTGTCGTAAGAGGCGACTAAAAGGAACTTCCGGGGTTGCAGGCAGCTAGAGTGGGAGGTCGATCTGTTCGGTCAGGCAATCCCGGGAAGGACGGCCGTATGTGTGGTCGCATACCGTCGTAAAGACTAGACGAAGCGGTGGCCCCAGCCTCCCATCTGGGAGGAGCCCGAGGGGGCAACGCGCTCAGAGGATTCCGGTTGAGGTCGTGTCGAGATCCCGGAGTCCTCTTTATAGCGCCGAGGACGGCCACTGGGGGGGTTTTATGCGGTAAAAATCCCACATAACCCTGCGTCGCTCCCACGGCGTTGGGTACCTTTTGAAGGTTTCCCCCTCGAGAACAAAAAAAAAGATGCGTGGATTCAGAAGTTACAGAACCAGTTGAAGTAGTGTCACTTAACATAGGTCTCCCACCTATTTTCACCAGGGATTTAAAAAGTTGATGGGAAATGTTTAATTAATATTATTATTTTATCACTGAATTAGTATTAGATGATTTGACAAAAATCATCCAAATGCCCACTCATAATGAATTGGATAATTGTATTTTTATCTTTTATAAACGCTCTATTATAAATTATCTAGGTATTATCTAGGTGTTTATTTATTGCTTACATTTGTAGGGAAGTTGTGCAATACTTGTGCAATCACTTATGGCAGCCACACACGATACAGTATACTTGCGCAAGCTTGGACTTGTACAAATTCTCGTATTTCGGAGACGACCATAAACCACTCAATCATGCTGGCACAAATATCATTTCACTGATATTCGTACAAGCGTGCGTATCTGCTCCAATTAAAACAATATCATTTTTTGAAAGTGAGCTACCTGGTTGTGTTGTTTTATGGTATGTATGATGCAGTGGAATTAGTTGACTTTATTTTAGCTACGAAAAAACTGAAAACTCACAAGAGAAATCGAACAATATGGACTAAAGACTGGTTAAGAAAAAGAAAGCATTATTCGTACATCAGTTTGTTGAATGAATTGAAATTTGTACCCAAAGACAGTACTGAAACTTGCGCGCGCTCCCACACACGTTCATGTAAACTTGCGCAAATGCAAATTTGCACAAGTTGGGAATTGAAATTTGGAACTTTTTAAAGAACTTGTGCAAGGGAACAACTTGCGCAATTATCTTCCAATACACGATACAGTATACTTTAGCAAGTACAGACTTGCGCAAGTATACTGTATCGTGTGTGGCTGCCATTAATGCGTATAATAAATACATGATTCGTTACGCCCAGAAGTCAAAAACCTAGAATTATTTATTTATTATTTATTATTTATTTATTTATTTATACAGACTTACGTCTATCATTACAGGTAGCACCCAATACGATAGCGTAGACAATTATTCATTTTTTAAAAGGTTAACATTCTTTTCTATTATTATTAAATATAACTATATATTATTGTAAGATAAAATATTAAAAACAACTTTCGCGAATTCACTCAATTCATTATCAGTGTTATACCACTATATTATGCAAGTATTTCGCTAGATCACGACGAAACTACATGTGTCCTGCATGAGCGCCGACTCCGGAACTATGTACTAAGTACCTACTGTGTATGTTCTAAACCATCATCCATCCATCCAGCCATCAGCCTTTCACGTCCGCTGCTGAAGATAGTCCTCCCCTAATCTGCGCCACTTCGACCTGTCCTGAGCCCTCTGAATTAAATACATGTTCTAAACCAACATGTATTTAAATTATTTTTTACATTTTTGTGGCATGAAAGTCGGTTGTATTTTTTGTTTAAATTATTTTTACCATTTTTAGTGATGATATAAATTTACATTAGAAACATTAATACAATCTCAACCATACATGACAAATTGAACATAAACCTAAGACGTAACTTACAATACTTTTATAATTCGTATTAACTGAGTGCAAGTGTGAGTTCTCTTTTCTGTTTTCTCTAATCGCAAGCGGCATATAAAAAATTAGACAGCCTATGTAAATCTACAAACGGAGACAATTCCAATGATATCTGTCGGCGGGACACCGCGTATTTATGAAAAACACGTCGCCGAAAATAATTATTTTAGTTATTTTAAAGATCGAAAATTGTTTGTTCATTAAATTAGCAATATTTAGTGATTTTTAGAATTGTAAATTAGTTTACGCTCCCTAAATTTGTTATTGTCACCTCACTTAACTTTATTATAAAAAGGCGAGTGCCTGGCGGTAGAAAAAGATTCATGTTTAATCGTCGAAGCGATCGGACCTCCTCAACTATAAATAAATCGAATAAATTTACTCCTATGTTTTACTTAAAATCTTCAAGAATGGACAGTAATGAAGACTCCTGGCCATCCTGGTATCCACTTCGTTATATCCCATAAATTACGATCCGTTAAGCCATTTGTAGCGCGAGCCAAAGCAATAGGCAAACATACAAACGAACATACGCTCGTAAAACAACTCCCTTCTTCTGACACAGGCCGATAAAAATAGCACGACTTGAATTATTATTTGTTGAAATGATTGCTTTTATTTACCCTACTTAGATAAACTTTCACATGAGGCGACCATCATAGTCCTCGGGAGTAGCAACGCATCTGTGATTGACTTAAGTGGAACCTATGTTCTGTATGAAGTTGATTACAGATGTCCATGGGCGGCAGTGACCACTTACCATCAGGTGGACAGCATACTCGTTTGCTACTTCAGTCAGATAAAAAAAAACTTCCGAAGAATAATATAATATTCATACAAAATTATATACCTAAAAAAAATGCAATCTCGAAACATGATACTAATAAATTGCGTTAATGTCTATTACTCAGATTTACAACATTAATGTACAAAACACTTATTCTCGTTTCAGAACGGCGAGTTGGAAGTTGTTCTGATAGACCATCAAGTACTCCAGAAAGGTAATCCAGTAACAGACCTGCTGTACTTCTTCATCTGCGGCTCCGATGAGGTCTTCAGGGAGAAGCACATGGACCAGTACTTCAACCATTACTACGAGGAATTCAGCAAGACCCTGAGAAGACTAGAGATAAACCCAGAGGAAGTGTATAAGAAAGAAGATTTCGAGTATGATTTGAAATCGGTAATTTATGATTTTTTCTTAAGAAACCATAAATGTATGGGTACAACCGTCTCCATTAGGAACATAATTACTCAGCTTTTTATATTACTATTAACTAGATATCCAAGCGAGTCGGTTAGTCTTTAAATAATATAATTAAAAGTCGTAGACTCCTTTGCGGTTTCCCGGGGAGAAGAGGACATCACTACTGCACAACCGGGACTAGGTGTTCCGACTTATGACCCTGTAGTCCCAGGACCCGGATAGGGCTACAGAATCCCCTGCCTGTCGTAAGAGGCGACTAAAAGGGACTTCCGGGGTTACGGGCGGGAAAACCGGGAGCTCGACCTGTCCGGGTGGGCGCCGTCGGGATGGGCGGTGGCATGTGTGGTCGCATGCCGCCGTAAAGTCCAGAAGGTAGGGTGAGCGTTTCACGCCCACCAGGGAAGAGCCCGAAAGGGGCATCGTGCTTGGAGAACTCCGGCTGAGTTCCGTTGGAGATCCCGGAGTCCTCCACGCAGTGCTGAGGACTGCCACCATTTAGTGCGGTAAGAATATCACAATAGCGCGGCCGACCTAACCTCATAGGAGATGCCTTTCGGTCTGTCGCAATCCCGGTTTAACCAGCTGGCTTGGACTCCAGCAATAGCAATAAAGACCAACCACCCTTCCCTTCGAATCCATAATCTTTTTGTACTGGCTGAGATTTAGCCTCGCATAAAAATCCGGTGAAGCTGTAAATGTCGAAAACCTTTGCGGCTCGACTCCGGGGGCACGAACGCCACATGAAATTTGCTAAAAAACGACTAACGCTAATCTTATTTGGGGAATAATACAAATGGACATAGACGGCAGAGGTCACTTGGACTGTGACCTCTTTTGCTACTTCTATATTTTAATTGTTTTACGCTAGATATAATATAGTGGTATCTCTCTGGTCTGGTCACACTAGTTCTCACTACTTTTCAAATCAACTTCAATTCTTCCATCAGTCTTTTGAGGTTCACAGTAGGACATAGGCCACAAATGGCGCCACTCCATTCGGTGCTATATCTTCTGAATCCAGCAAATCTCCGCTCTTCAGAAGAGCCATCTGGTTGAGTATCGACCTACAGTCCTTTACCTAAACGTGGTCGCCACTCGAGGTCCTTTCCTCCCCATCAGTTATTGGTCCTTCAAGCGTGTAAATTACCTACTGTTACATAATATTTTTTATATTTCCTTCCCAGATATTGCCACTCGGATTAACCATCGGGATTATGTCTCTCCCATTCATAACCGCGGAGGTGAAGGATACCCCAAACCTGGAAGATGGGATTGACCTCCATAGTTTTAATATGGAGTTGAGTGACGTCTTCCGGCAGAGGTTCAACGCCCTGGTCAAAGATTACATAAAACTGGGTTTATTGTGAATCCTGAAGACATGATCTCTGGATAAATGTGCTTGTACAAAGAATATTGATGGAAACAGTATTCTAAATTTCCGTTTATAGATATTACTAGTACCATATAGGTATTACTTAGCAATAGTATTTTAGTTTTTATTGTAGTTGATATTTCTAGTCATGTAATTATCCATTGTACAGGAATAATTTTCAGGCAAAATTTTTGCACCGCTGATTTTTTTAAAGATAAATTGTGTGAAATCAAACACAACTGAGAGTTATAAAAAGTTCTTGAAGGTATTGTAGACTAAGCCTCTCATGCCGATCGAAGACCCGTGCGCAGCAGTGGGCCAATTGGCCAATTGGGTTGAAAATAACAGGATTTAAATAGATAGTATTACGTGATACGTGTATTTATTTAATTTTGTTACTTTAGTAGATATATGTTGTTAAATTTTTATATTCGTGTCTACGAGGTAATTACAATGTGAGCTTTTTCATTATATTTGTGTATAAAAGATGTTTTTAACATTAAAAGTAATTACTTGACAGTAAGGTCTTTTTTTTGTTCTACATTAACTCATATTTATATTAAAAGTACTAGCTGTGCCCGCTACTTCGTCCGCGTGGAATAGTTATTTTGAGCATAATTTATTTTTGCAAACAACCTCCTCAGCTTTATAAATTATAGCTGTTACCCACGACTTTGTCCGTTTCATTTTCTATTATTATTTTAGACAATTTAGTTTTGAAAAGAACATAGCTAACTCATATAGCTCATATATAAAAAAATAATTGTGAAATTATTAGAACCTAAAACAAAATATCCTTAAAACAAAATCAAATAGTATTTAAAAAGTATTTTTACACGACGATAAAACGACGCAAGATCTCTAAGATATCAATATCTTCTAAGATGTTCATTGAAATTAAGTGATGTCAAAGACAATTTTGTTCACAATTAAATACTCTTAATCAACAACATATTTATTTGGATAAAGATTAATATTATTACGTTTATACAACTCTTAACTAATTTCGACCGAATTTGATTACCATGAAAACGGTTCTAGTGAGTTAATCTTAAAAGACAGACATATACTGTCGCGGACATTTTTTTAGATCATTTCAAGAGAAATAATTCTTTGATACATATATTTTTGGTATCTTGTACCGTTTTCGCAGCGCACGCAACGGAAGCCCTCCAGGATGAATAATTTTCCTCGCTTTTTTCACATTTTCCATTATTTCTTCGCTCCTAATAGTTGCAGCGTGATGTTACATAGCCTAAAGCCTTTCTTGATAAATGGTATATTCAATACAAAAAGAATTTTCAAATTCGAACCAGTAGTTCCTGAGATAAGCGCGTTCAAACAACCAAACAAACAAACAAACAAACAAACAAACTCTTCAGCTTTATATATTAGTATAGATATAGAAGTATAGATATTGGGATATACTTTTTCAACCAACTCCTCCACATTTAAACGAAGATGTATCGATATGAAGATTGATTTTAACTTTTCCGGATAACAAAGAAATCATTAGAAAATTGGAATATCACTGAACAGCGACATATATTCTAAGTTCATATTTTGTTTCATGTGGTCAAAGATAAGATCTTTTAAGAGGTGCATCGAGCTATTTTCGTGCGCGTAAATTGTTCTTTGTAAAGCAGAAGACAGAATCAAAACACTTTTACAATTCATACGAACAGGGTGCACCCGCTCGCAGGGCGCTGCCGCACCCTGCTCGCTTATTTTTTATGTTTTCTTTTATGTTCCAACCTAACCTAACCCATCCTGTTTAAAAAGCTACAGCTAAATCCAACTCTTAATAATAACATGACAATACTCCTGCATTTTTAGGATTTAGGTATTCAAAGTGACACTTTTCATCATAATGTTCTCTCAGGAACGGGTCGTAATGTATTGTAATCAATAAGTACCAAACTCATACGGCTTAAGTAGGTTGTGTACTTAGATTATCAGGGTTGATGAATTGAAGTTTAATTTATTAATCACATTTCAGTTTAATGAGCTATCATTAAACTCATAATATATACTAAAAACAACCGTAAGCATTATGTGACTACCTTTTATAATTTAGGCTTGCACTATCCCGCATCATCAGGGAGGAGTTGAAGGTAAAAAAATATCCCGTGTCTTTGCTTAGTATTCTTATTACTTATACGTAAGCACTTGCGAGCCAACTTCTATAGCTTGGGCTTGCAGTACCCTGCATCATCAGGGCTGAGGAGCTTAAGGTCGAAATTGTCATCATGTGTCTTTGCTTAGTAATTATATTACATACCCGAAAGCATTAAATGGCCAACTCCTATGGCTTAGGCTTTCAGTACCCTGCATCATCAGGCTTGAGGAGTTGAAGATCGAAATTTTCATCTTGTGTCTTTGCTTAGTAAATTACATACCCGAAAGCATTAAATGGCCAACTCCTATGGCTTAGGTTTTCAGTACCCTGCATCATCAGGCTTGAGGAGTTGAAGATCGAAATTTTCATCTTGTGTCTTTGCTTAGTAATTATATTACATACCCGAAAGCACTAAATAGCTAACTTCTATGGCTTAGGCTTGAAGCACCCCTGCATCATCAGGGTTGAGGAGATGATGGTCAAAATTTTCAACTTGTGTCTTTGCTTAGTAATTATATTACATACCCGAAAGCACTAAATAGCTAACTTCTATGGCTTAGGCTTGAAGCACCCCTGCATCATCAGGGTTGAGGAGATGATGGTCAAAATTTTCATCTTGTGTCTTTGCTTAGTAATTATATTACATACCCGAAAGCACTAAATAGCTAACTTCTATGGCTTAGGCTTGAAGCACCCCTGCATCATCAGGGTTGAGGAGATGATGGTCAAAATTTTCATCTTGTGTCTTTGCTTAGTAATTATATTACATACCCAAAAGCACTAAACAGCTAACTTCTATGGCTTAGGCTTGAACCACCCCTGCATCATCAGGGTTGAGGAGTTAAAGGTCAAAATTGTCATCATTTGTCTTTGCTTAGTAATTATATTAAATACCTGAAAGCACCAAATGCCCATCTCGTATAGTTTAGGCTAGCAGTATCCTGCATCATCAGGGGTGAGAAGTTGAAGGTCGAAATTTTCATTTTGTGTCTTTGCTTAGTAATCATATTACATACCCGAAAGCACTAAACAGCTAACTTCTATGGCTTAGGCTTGAACCACCCCTGCATCATCAGGGTTGAGGAGTTAAAGGTCAAAATTGTCATCATTTGTCTTTGCTTAGTAATTATATTAAATACCTGAAAGCACCAAATGGCCATCTCCTATGGCTTAGGCTTGAAGTAACCCTGCATCATCAGGGTTGAGGAGTTGAAGGTCAAAATTTTTACCGTTCATCTTTGCTTGGTATTTTTATTACATAACCGTAAGTACCAAATAGCCAACTCTTACGGTTTAGTCTTGAAATACCCTTACATCATCAGGGTTGAGGAGTTGAAGATCAAATTTTTGTCCCACGAATTTGTTTATCAATCTTATTATATATCCATAAAAACAAATTGACTTACTTCTACGGTTCAGGCTAGCAGTGCCCCTGCATCATCAGGATTGAAGAGTTGAAGGTCAATTTTTTTAGGAAATATCCGCTTAGTAATCTCATTCTACATTCAACCCAATTGGACTTGGCAGGAAATTGAGTTATTCATCTATTTATCGCGCACATCGTTAATGCAAATATCAGACTTATGCGCTTTTCTTATGGATGCCATTGTCAAAAGTGAACTAAAAATAAATGGGACCCCATGACACGCACTACCTTTCAAATGAAAAAAAAATCATCCAAATCCGTTCACCCAGTGCGGAGAAATCGAGTAACAAATATAAAATTTTAAAGAAAATACAGACGAATTGATAACCTCCTCCTTTTTGGAAGTCGGTTTAAAACTACGTTTTAACATAAAAATCAAAGCGAAATACTAAATTTTATTGAGGTAGCCTCAAAATTGACTGACTTTCATACAAACTTACATATCCTATTTGGGTTAAATTGGGGGGGGGGGGATGAGAAAATTCATTCTTAAATGACGTCTACGTCATAAAAGGCACCCCTAGTAAAAATCATATTCGTATCTTTAGCAGTTTATGCTCTACAATGTTTATTCAATAGATGAGTGAGAGAGCATCCTTTCGTTTTTATATAAGTATATATAGATATAAGGATATAGATTTGTATAGTATCAAATAACATAGGTACACACATAACCAATAAAAATACATAACAAAGGAATACATTTTACAGACCATAACATGTTTAGTTTCAACCAATTCAACTATGCAGTTACATATCTTGTTAACATTATCGAACACAGAATAACTACTGCGTAGTTTTAAATTGACATAACTTTTTTATTTATAAACCGATTTACATAAAATAAACACTAAATGCTAAGTGAAGTTTCCCACAACACATCGGTGAGAATTATATTCAAATTGGATAAGCCGTTTCTGAGATTAGCGTTTTCAAACACACAGACAAACAGACAAACAGACAAACAGAAAAGATTTCTAAAAACCATTATTTTGGGTTCTATATCGTATTAAAGACCCCTAGAAATGGTTTTCACCTAAATTTATTCCATGTACAGACAGCAACCTCTTACAGATTTATTATAGTATAGATTAAAAACCACTTTCTTACATTACACACGCAGTATTACATACTTGTCGTATCTCGAAAATACTAATACCAATTTAAGATTCATAAATCTTACCATGGTCACAGTACAAATATGTATGTCTACTGTGGTCTTACTATGAAAACACATAATGTCAAAAATGTCAGATTTCTTTGTCAAAATACTCGCTATTGCTTTTAAATGCAGCTTAGCTAATTAAACCTCTTTTACCTTTAATTTTGAACGCACCTGTTCAAAATAACTTGGTAATTATTACAATTTATTTGAATTTGAGAAATATTCGTGCTACTTTGAACAATATGAAGTTTAGTTTATTATTTTAAATTACGGTCGAATGTCGACCGTTGCGACGGGTGACTAGTGTAAAATTAAATGTTACCATGTTTTGGTCTGTTTGAGGAGTTACGTTCAACAAACTTACTTCCAAAAAAAAAAACATGCGTGCGTACAAAGTATACATGTCAGAAGTGAAACTTCTTTGGCGAACTAATTTATAAATCTTGTTTATATTTATACAAATCTAAAACTTTAAATTTCCAAGATTAAGAGGAAGGGAAAAAGGAAGATAGGTTAGGAATTTAATTGTCATTAAAATAAAAATATTACGCTATGCGACAGAAATGCCATCTAAAGTTCTAATAATTACCTAACTAGTAAACGAATACACAACCAATAGGGCGTGTATTCTTTCTCGATATCCCGTATTCTCTCTCTCTCTTGTTCAATCTTTCTCACTATAGCTCTCTCCCACCTCACACTCCATAGCACTATGCGTGATACGACGTTCGCTCTGTCTCACTTTTTCTCTCAATCTTTCTCACTCGCTTGCTCCCTACTCTCACTCCACGGCTAGTTGCTCATGCTACGTTCGCCCTGTCTTACTCTCTCTCAATCGGTCTCGATCACTCTCTCTCTCTTTTCCGACACTTCCGTTGCATACCGGCGTAACGTTTCATCTGTAAAAATTTTACCCTCATGCGCCTAAAGAAGTTTCACTTCAAAAATACAGACGTATTGATAACCTCCTCCTTTTTGGAAGTCGGTTAAAAAGTACTACTCGACCAAAACAATTAGGCGCACGACAGTTGAAACGTCATTAGAACTAGGGATTTCCCATCCCGATACGAAGTATATTCTATTACCAAATACCAAGAGTAGGTATGTAGGTACACCATTATTAAAAAGTACGCCATAGTGGTGTATGTTCAATAGTCGAGGATTTATTAAAGCACTTTCATGTGTTTAATATATTCGCAGACATGGAATATTTTTTTTCTTTTTTTATGTGTGTAAGAGACTGATGCCTGTTGCAGCACACATTCGATTTTCTACTTGGGAGACAGGAAAACTGAGCCCAATACTCTTCTCTTGTTAAAAAAATGTTGAATGCTAGAGCTTTTCATCTCCACGAATAGTCTTATTTCTACCTATTTTGAGCTTTATTAACAAATAATCAACTAATTTAATAATAACTTTAAAAATTTAACAATCACTCATTAAACTAACATTATAACTAATTGTTGTAAACGCCTAATTGTTGTGGTCGAGTAGTATAAAGTTACGTGACGTGAAAACTTCGTCTACGAGTTTAATTTACAGTTAGATTATTTTCACCGAGAAGATACCTCAGCTACATATTTGTAGCGTGAAGCATTTCTTGCGTTTCGTTCAATGAGTGTAGCTAGTTGCCGACTTACTTTGATATGAGGCAACGGCCTTAGTCCTTGGGAAAAGTAAACAGCTTCATATAGAACATAGGTTTTATTTGAAGTCAATCACAGATGCGTTGCTACTTCCGAGGACTAGGATGGTCGCTTTATATAAAGTGTGCCGGCAACCACACCCTTCCATCGAAACGTAAGGAATGCTACACGTTAGAAATAGGTGTGGCGGTGGTACCTACCTCCCCGGTCGAACTAGACTCGTTCTACCTTTTAAATAACTAAATAATAAACATGAAAGTTTGTAATTTGTATCACATAAGATGGTCGCGGTAGACGTGACCGAAGCAGCCAAAGCCGCGAACATAGCCTAGTGAGAAGTAATAATACAATCACAATTATTTCTGTACACAATAGAATTGAGAGCCTGATGAGCATATCTGCTCATCAGGCTCTCAATTCTATTGTTTTTCGAAATCTTAAAAAAATCTAATCAAAAATTTTAGAGAAACAGACTATATTTATTATTAAAAAAATCAATTTTAATACCACGTAGCATAATTCATATATACCAGGTAAAAAGGTTTTTGCAATAGTAAAATTTAGGAAATTTTAGGAGAAATCTAAATACGGCAAAAATATTCATATTTTTAAAGTATTAAAGTCTTAATATAAATTTTAAAAGGTAATTTTATTTTTCCTACATTGAAAAAATATATAGACTAATTAGTGTGTTTTCGACATCCATTCTGTGAATAGCTGTGAATTTTGTCATCCATTCGGTGAATAGCTGCTAAATAAGCGATCATTTAAACTTGACGACACGATCCGACACAACAACGATCCTAAACGTTTAAAGTGCAAACTGTTTTTATAACATTACGGCAAAAGAGCATGTGGTCCTCCTTGTGGTAACTGGCTCGTGGTAAAAACTCGGCCTTTCATTTGAGGGCCTGAGATTGAGACGATTGATATAAAATCATGTTAGAAATATGCATATTAGAAATTATCACCTCTTTACGATAAAGGAAAGCACGGTGAAACCTACAATCCTGAGAGTTCTTTGAAAAACCGCTCTCACACTGGTACGAAGTCTACGAATTGGTACTTGAGCAGTGTGATGAACGTTTTAGCAGAGGGATTATAACGGGTTATGGCCGCACACTAGATTTTTTTCCTGTCACAGTCACTCATACGAATACCTAACACGTAGACCCAGAAATCTAAACTTATTATTCAGAAATATGTCTGGCAGTGGGATCGAACCCTAAACTCATTGCGTGTCAGACCAATGTTGTGAGTGCTCCAATACAGGGTTCGTCAACCGGAAAAATATAATAAAGATTGGATTAAGACAATCATGAACTTACTCACTAGCGGTCCCCTAATCTACTTTCCGCACTAGGTTTGCTCAATTTTGTGGTTTAAAGACGATTTTACAATCTAAAGTCCTATGCGCGTTTTAAACATCATTTTAATCACAGAAATCTAATAAATATTCTAACTGTAATTAGTCTTTTATCCCTATTTTTATGGGACAGAAAAGTAGTAAGAAGTTGAGCATATACTAAGATAATATACCTCTCGCAAAAGACATGTGTCTAAATTCTAGAAAGTAACTTCTGGGATAAAAACTACCACGTTGATAGTTTTATAATCAACCGTAAATCAACCGATAAAACTTTCAGAGCAACCGAGAATGGGAAACTTATATAGTTCATTATTTACTATTCTTTAATGATGTCATTATGACTGATGATTTTAATGGACTTATTACTATGATTCAAAAGGACGAAACCACGGACAAAAATACTTTATAAAAACGCAATGTCATCCCACTTTATTTTCAACAACATTATAAAATAATTATTTTTTATAAAGATAAAGATATCTTTTCAAAATACGATAAAAGTTCCATATCGCAATCGTCCCGCAGCAACATAAATACGCTCGGTAATGCTTATTGTAAACTAATAGACGCTTTAGTTTGTTTGGAAACTTCAACGATGTCGGATGGAGAGTCTCCCCTTAGCCAAGTGCTGAAAAAAATCGCCAAGGAGCAAGATTACGATGATTATAAGGCGGATATATCATCGTTCCTCAGTGAGGGAGCCAATTACACCTCTCAACTCTTCAACATTACACTTTCGGCCCCCAAGAAGGATGACTTGAAATTATTCGCCAAAGTAGCTGCCTACAATGAAGAAATCCGATCGCTGGCCATGATTCATATTTTCGAAACTGAGATTATGTTCTACACTACAATAATGGCAAAGTATCAAGAATTCGAAGAACGGTACAACTTTACTGAGGTCGAACGGTTGGTTGTACCCAAATATTACGGAGGCTGTATTAAACACGAGATGGAAACGATTGTTATTGAAGAACTCACGGTTCAGGGTTACCAGCGCTTTGACAGATTTAAATGTTTTGATTGGAAATACGCTTCTACTTGCATCAGTACTCTCGCGAGAATGCACGCCTTGTCAGTTCGCTTACAACGAGAGAATCCTGAAGAGTTTGTAGATGTCATTGAGAAGTTAGCGTTCAAGATCCCCTTGAACAATATGAAAGACATGATGGAGATGGCGGTGGCTAAAGCTATTAGAGTGACTGAAGATGAATATAGAGAAAGACTGGCGACATTCATTGAGGAAAATATCACAGAGGAAAAAGTAATAAATTTCTACTACCCTGAGAAGAAAGTGGTTTTGAACCACGGAGACTATAAGCCCAGTAACATCTTACACAAAACTAATGAGGTATGTACATCATGTTTTTGTTTTTAACTATATTAAAATTTTGATATCCTAAATAATTTTGCTATTTTGTTACAAAAAATAGCTGAAGTATTTTTAAAAATAACTTAAACCATAACAACTTCTGTTCTAAGAAAACTTAATGGACAAGTCCATATTTTTGACGTCAAAGTAACCATGTTAATAAAATGAAAATAAGAGAGTATTAAAACAAAAAAAAATAAGCCAATCCCAAGTTATTTCTAGTAAACAATTTAATCATTGTATCAATCACAGATAGACAGTTATTGACCGAGTTATTGTAAATTTTGTAATACCTTATAAATATCTTATGTATTATTATCTCTAGTAAACGGATGTAAGTATTATCGCGTTTATTTCATGTCGACATTGAAGGGGGAATTGATAGAACGATTATCCAATTAAAGTCCTCGCATGCTTGTAGCTTCACGCTGAGAAGTCATAGAGTAGAATAATAACAATATTTTCAAGCCACCTTGGAGCAATGTATAAGAAGAAAAAGGTTTCACAGTGTGTGCAATAAAGCAACCTCTTTCATATATTGCAATCCGTATATATAATGTAATAAAAAATCTCTGTGTCTGCAAAAATGCTTACGTTAACTGAGAATATTTCTATAAGCTTTACAATTCGTGTCTGTCTTACTGTGTGTTTGAAATCGCAAAGCAAAATTTGGACATGTTGAAAATATTTAATTTATATAAGTCTCATGTATTTCAGCATAATCCGTATCATGAAGTTATATTAAGAATTTATTTTATCGAAATCCATACATAAAAAATATTACAATTTAGCTAGAAAGAAATTTTCTAACATCGTTTGACCATGTTCGTGGTTCTTATTAGAATAGGCGATAGGTCATCATACCTTAATAGGTAAACAGTAAGGAAAATGATCGAAAACGTAAACAATAATCCTTTTTTGAAAAAGGAAAACGGAATAAACTTGTGTTAAGGTTACACGGTGCAGGTCGTCGAAAATACCTTAACAAGTTTTCCATCCATTCCATATGATAAAGATCATCAGTGTATGGTGATCTTTTGGTGGAGATACTTGTCGGCGACTCATCTAATTAGATTAAGTTCCCTTATGTACGATAAGAATAAGATTGTATTACGAATAATTAATATGTTACGAATTTAGTTAAGAGAAATGTTTTTGAAGTGTTCATTACGATAGGATCACAATAGACTTAAGCTATGATTATAACACGATATGAAAGAGATGCAAGATGTAAATAAGAGATAGAGAATAGGTTTACGTAAGATTTATGGAAGTTTATGTAAATTATATGTTTATTGTAATTTTTGATAGATTCAGTTAAGATATATTGTTATAATTAGTGTAGATCGATAGGTTAAGAATTCCTCTACATTTTTATGTACAATAGATAAGGATAAGGTTTAGAGCTTAGGAGTTATTAAGGAAAATAAGTGTAGGATAAGACAAAATTGCTATGTTTTTACGATGTTTTTTATGAATAACTTTTTTGTCCTTCTAGATATAAGAATGAGAATTGTATGGCTTTATAGATCTTTTTAAGACGAATGTAACGATGTATGACACATGTATGTAAGATTTTGGGAAGAAATAAAGAATTAGCCGGACATGGGTCAGCCAAAGTGAAAATTAGATCGAAATATTGGGCAATAGGGGCTTAGAGCCGTGCGGCTCTCTTTAAGGTAATGCCGAAGGGCAGCGGACCAGGCGGGTTTTTAGCTGCGAACATGGCCTCCAGAGAGAAGCAATACCAAGAAGAAAAAGAAGAAAGAAGACTCTGAAGAAGAAAGAAGACTCTGAAGACTCAAGACTGAAGATTGAAGACTGGAAACTCTGCAGGACGGAAGGACCTTCTGCAGCAGGAAGAAAGAAGATTCTCCGCGAAAGAAGAGCGAAGAATATTAGGGCTAGGCAAGGGGGATTAGGGCTAGGCTTTGGCTGGTCCACTACGGCTTAAACAGATAACGTCATTCTTGTTTCTTTTAAAAACGTCTCCCCCCGCACCTACCCCCCGCACCCTCTACATCGACGCAGGAAGAGAACGGCGCAACTCCCCGACGCGAAGTACACACACGAGCGGGCTTCCGGCGCCGGACGAGCGAAAGTCCGTCCGTAACAACATCACGCCCGCACCCCTCCGTCGCGGTAAGAGCCGTCGGTGAGGACACGCTTTAGCCGACGGACGCGCCTGCGCACTCACGACAACGCACGTGGGGCGCACGGCACGCACGCCCCGCGACATCTGCTGGTCCTTCGAGCCGGATCTTCGTGTATTTCGTCGAGACATCGGGTTACTGACGTCGTCATGCCTGTCACCAGGAGCCAGAGGGGTACCTCGCCGCCGAACCAGTCGACTGCGCCCCGTGCTGAAGAAGAGGCACAGGGGACAACTGACTCTTCGGGAACGTCGGGAACCTCGGGCACAACTACAGAGGGAACGTTAACTACGTACGAGTCAAGAGTCACTTCAGAGACGGAAGTTGCTGCTCCTGCTGCTCCAGCTGCTGCAACTGCAGCAAAGAAGAAGACTCGCTCCGTCGTGTCCACGGGACGTCGGGAACGGGAAGCCAAGCTGGAATTGGCGCGCCGACAACTAGACGAAGCGAAAGCAGCAGCGGAACTCGCCCGGGCCCAATGGGAGTTAGCCCAGGTGGAAGATGAAGAGTCCGAAGTTGAAGAAGAGAATCCTGCATGGGACGCCAACGTGCAGACATGGGTGCAGTCGACGGTCGGTCGGATGTCCGAAGAGGTACGTCGGAGGGAGGTGCCCAAGGAGGGGCACCAGCAGGGCACGTCCAAGGAGGGGCGCGCCATCCAACCTCCAATTGCCGCCGTCAAGCCAGAGGACCAAGAGGAACCTTCAACGAACGGGATCAAGGATTTAGCGGAGGCCATCATCAAGGCAATCAGCGCGGCGCCACGGAGTGCGCCGAGCTACGTGCACGAGTTACCGGACTTCGACGGGAGGAGTGAAGAGTGGATCGCCTTCAGGACGGTGTATGAAGACACTGCGCCGATGTTTACGGATGTCCTCAACATGGCGCGGCTGCGGCGGTCCATCAAGGGTGCGGCACGGGAGGCGGTGAAGAGTCTCCTGTATTCGGAGTGCCCACCGGAGGAGGTATTGGAAGCTCTTCGTCGAAGATTCGGAAGACCAGAAGCCCTGATCCTGATGGAGTTGGAGAAGGTGAAGAACCTGCCACGCATCACGGAAGGTGCGCGCGACGTCTGCGTGTTTGCCAGCCGGGTGAACAACACTGTCGCGACAATTCGGGGGCTTCGAAGACCGCAGTACCTACACTCGCCGGAGATGGTAAAGACCATCGTGGATAAGATGCCGGCTGTAGAGTGTAGATTGTAGCGTCTCAATAAAAACTTCGTATTTCGCTCTTCAATCTTATTTATTGATGTATGCCAAGTACCCAACATGATCAACAATGCATTAGGCGTGCTTAAGTACTATTAAGATTCTTACATTAGCAGGGTATGGTAGTCAGCGGTACCGGCCTCTCCACCAATCACGTGCGAGCCACTTTTGCACACGGCACCACTCTGCATCTCTTTCTTTCCTATAGCGCTGTCTCTTTCTTACATCTATTGACATTGCGTATATTTAGAGTGGGATAACAATACATGCCTATCTTATTCTAACTTATTTTATGTATTGACGCCGTCGTCCGTAACATTCTCCCCCCGGCGCAGACACGTCGTAGCCTCTTTCATCCGTAGGACGACGAGCTTAGTCGCAGGTCTCTTGAATACGCCTCCTTGAGTGCGGACATCTGCAGACCGGATGATGCCGTCTGATCCCGGGTGCACTCGCTCGATGACTCCTCTCGGCCAAGTGTTGCGGGGCAGCGTGCTGTCGACCACCATGACGAGATCGCCTTCTCGAAGTTGCGGAACTACAGTGCTCGCTTGCCCCCGCGGGATGAGTGTTGGCAAGTACTCTCGAAGCCATCGCTGCCAGAACTGGTCCGCTAGCGCTTGCGCTCTTCGCCAGGTGCTGCGGTCCGCCTCGGTGCAAGGCCCCGTCCGTGGTAGTCCTGTAGATGAGCCGATAAGGAAGTGATTTGGCGTCAGGGCTTCTTCATCGTCGGGTTCTACGGAGACGTGCGTGAGTGGTCGTGCATTCACGCTGTATTCTGCCTCAGTGATTAATGTCTGCAGTACCTCTTCTTTGGGCGCCTTTTCTTTAAGCGTAGTGCTAAGTGCTACTTTTACTGAACGCACTAAGCGCTCCCAAGCTCCTCCCATGTGCGGCGCGCCCGGTGGTATAAAACGCCAGTCGGTGTTATATTGCAGACTGAAATCTCGTAGCACCGTAATCCAGGACTCGTAAACATTTCTTAATTCAACGTCTGCTCCCCTGAAGTTGGTGGCGTTGTCAGAGTATATGACGCGTGGCCAGCCTCTCCTGGCGGCCATCCTTCTTAGTGCCATAATAGCAGAGTCCGTGGAGAGTGATTGGACGATTTCTAAGTGAATTGCCCTCGTTGTAAGGCAAGTGAATAATGCACACCACCTTTTTTCATGTCTTCGTCCGATGGTCACCATCATAGGTCCAAAGTAATCGACCCCACAGTAGGTGAAGGCGCGGTGACCCGGTTCCAGCCTCACTTTAGGCAGGTCTCCCTTCGGTGGCGTTTTTGGAGCCGCCTTGTATACGCGGCAATACTGACATTCTCTAGCTATCTTCTTGACTGTAGGCCTCAGATGTAGAATCATGTATTGCTGTCGGAGTTCATTGACGACTCGTTCGTTATTCGCGTGACCCGCCCGGCGATGATAATTCTCGATGAGCAGACGAGTGAACGGGTGCCGTCCGTCGAGTATCGCTGGCTGGTTCGAGTGCGTTGTACTATTTAGAGCACCTATTCTGCCTCTTGCCTTTATTATGTTGTCGTCTAATACGGCGTCCAACTTCTTTAATCTACTACGTCGTGGTAGCGGCTGATTCTGTTTTAGCCTTATTAACTCTTCTTTAAAGGAGTCTCTCTGCGCTCTCTGAAGCCAACGTCGTTCAGCCGCTCTCAGGTGTGCGACTTCTAGATGTATATTATTTTTCCTTTTGGCTTTCAGCTTCTCAATGAAGAGTTGTGTTAGCGCAGTAGTTCTTATTAATTTTAAGTAACTGGAGAACCTTCGGATATCGGGCAGTGAGTCCTCTGGGTAAGTGTCATCTTCTGAATAGGCGTAGCATGCCACTTCCTCGGTCTCGTTATCCTCGCTCTCCTGTGGCCACTGGTTTGCCGGTGCCCTAAGGAATGGGGGCCCCGTGAACCACCTATCGTGACTGTCGATCTTATTGCTCTGAAATCTGGTGGCGTCGTCTGCCACGTTGAGCGTGGTAGGCACCCACCGCCAGTCAGCCGCTTGTGTGAGTTCGGCGATCTCTGCTAGGCGGTGTGCGACAAATGGAGTGTATTTCTTTTTCTCGTTTCTTATCCAACACAGAACTGTTCTAGAATCACTCCAATAGGTTACTCGTCTGGGCTTCCAAGTATGTTCCTTTATTATCGTGTTTCCGAGTCGCGCCCCAATCAACGCCGCTTGAAGCTCCAGTCTTGGAATGGTGAGCATCTTTAGCGGAGCTACCTTTGCCTTGGCCATTACTTGGATGGTTTCTGTTAAGTCTTTGTATACGATCCTCCAATAGGCCACCGTTGCATACGCCTGTTCACTCACGTCGACGAAAATATGAAGCTCTATATGGGCTTGCGGCGTTAAGTTCATACTGTAGCACCTTGGTATAGCTAGCGCTGAGACATCTGGGAGTCGTTTTATCCATTCGTCGAAAAGATAGGCTTCCTCTTGCGGTAGTTCTTGGTCCCAGTCCACCTTCTTAAGCCATAATTGTTGCAATATTATCTTGCCGACGATGGTGTACTGACTGATGAGCCCCAGCGGATCGTACACTGACATAACTGCGCTTAAGGTTTCGCGCTTAGTAGGAGCTCTTAGTCGCAGCCTGACTTCATCGGGAACTCTCTTAATATCCGTGTTGAATGTAAGAGTGTCGGAGTCTGGGTCCCATCGAAGTCCTAACGTTTTCTCCTTGTGATGTGCCACTAGCTGTACGTCGACGTTCTGGGATCTCTTTTCTTCTGGAATGCTAGCAAGAACCTTCTTATTGTTTGAGTTCCACCCCCTCAAGTTGAAGTCGGCCCGCTGATGGATGTACATTACTTCTTTGACCATCTTAATAGCTTCGTCTTCTGATTGGAAGCTGTCTAAGTAATCATCCATATAGTGACGCTCCTTAATTGCTAAAGCTGCCTCTGGGAATTCTTGCTCAAAGTCTGTGGCGTTACGATTCCTCACGCTATGAGCGAGGTACGGTGAGCTGCTTGCTCCGAATATCATCGATACCATCTTCATTTTTCTTGGGGGATCGGTGGGCTTGTCCCGCCATAAAAACATTTGTGCTGGCTGGTCCTCAGATCTTATTTTAATCCTGAGAAACATTTCTTCGATGTCTGCGGTTACGGCAATTCTTTTTTCTCTGAACCTGAACAGTATTCTTGTGAGTGAAGTCAATAAGTCTGGCCCTTCTAGCAGGAAGTCGTTAAGGCAGACTCCTTTCACCTTGGCCGCTGCGTCAAAGACCATTCTCACTTTCCCTGGCTTGTTGTGGTTCGTGACGGCGAAGTGAGGTAAGAACCATTTGCGATTGCTATTCATTTCGCTGCCATCGCACTCGGTCGCGTAGCCCTTCTGTACAAGGTTCGTGACTTGAGCCGTATATACTTCCTTAAAGGCGGGCTCCTTAGTCATCCTCTTCTCTAACATGTGTAGTCTTCTTAAAGCTGACTCGTAGCTATCGGGGAGTGTGGTGTTGTCGGTCTTCCAAGGAAGGCCTACTTCGAAATAACCCTCCTTCCTTTTGGCAGTTGCTTGAAAAATATCGTTGGCCCTCTTCTCGTACTTGTTAACCCTCTCTTTGGTCGACACACCAAGGGAATCTACGTCGAAATAATATTCGACGAGCTTTTGTAATTGTGTGTCACTTGTGGAGATGTGAAGTACGGCTGCTTGGTCTTGATAAATCGCTCTTCCTGGTGCCGATCCATGCAACACCCAACCCAGCTTTGTCCAAGATGCGGCAGGTTCTGTTTTCTTGCCAGCGCGTAGCTGTCGCGATACTATTAAGTGCCAGTTGTCAGCCCCTATTAGTATGCGAGGCTTGGCTTCTCCTGTGCAGATCTTCTCTCGTATACTGCGCAGGTACGGATACCGCTCTAAATTATGCGGTATACGTTGTTGATGTAACTGTAGCCCTCGTACGGTGCGGGCTGTGACGGTGTATGTTTCTTGTTCTCTTAGACCTCTCACTTGGATCTCGATCGCCTTGCTCTCTATTCTTTTTTGCTCGTTGATACCTCTTATGTTCAAAGGCTGTTTCGGTCCGCCATCGGTGAGTTGGTTTGCTAATACTTCATCTATTAGTGTCACCGTGGACCCTTCGTCCAAGAGGGCGTACGTAATTATCTCCCCCCGTGGACCGCTGAGCTTCACCTTGCAGGTCTTGAGCAATACCGCAGATGTATTCTTTGCTGTAACGCTCATTACTAGTGCAGTTGAGTCGGCTGCTTTGCATTCGTTCAGAGTGCTGACCGTAGGAGCCGATTCCGTTGCCTTTTCCTTATGTAGAAGCGCATGATGTCGGTAGGTACATCCGTGAACTCCGCAGGCTTTAGCTTTGCAGGAGAATCGGTTGTGCTTCCGTTTCATACATTTGAAACACATTCTGTTATCCTTGGCCCATTTCCAGCGATCGTTGGTGTCGAGTGCCTTGAGTTTGGCGCAATCGGGAGTGTAATGTCCCTCGGACTGACACATAAAGCATCTTCTTTCATCTTCATATGTGATGCCTTCTGCAGTGTATACGCCTCTAGTAGCTGCCCGTTTTGGAGCCACTTCTTTTTTTACTGGTACTGGAACACCTCGTCTGGTTGTGTGGGTATATCTGATCATCAGATCCGCTTCGGCCATCAAGAACTCTGAGAGGACGATCATTTCGTTTTCTTCTATAATACGAGCTTCATTATTGGCTGCGTACTCCGCCCATTTGCTGACGAGATGCGGACTCAATTTGTCCATGACGTCTCGAACAAGAAGCGGACTCTGTAGGTAGCCTCTTCTGTCTATACTCTTGATTGTGTAGACTATGTTCTGAATCTTGACTGCGAACTCGTATAGATCAGTACTCGCACTTCCTAGCTTAGGGAGCTTCTTGAGTTCTTCCATTGCTCGATCAATTATAAATTCTGGCCTTCCATACTTCATTTCTAGCGTTCGCATAATTACTTCTGGACTGGAGGCGGTGAATAACTGCGAAAGTACAGTTTCTCGTGCTTCCCCTCGTAGGCTGTTTCGTAGACGCAGAAGATTTTCCGTCGGAGAGAATTTGAAGAGTCTCGTAGAATCTTCCATAGCGGCTTTATATGGTAGCCACTCTGCGACGGCTCCCGTAAAGATGGGTAGTTCTGCTGTCTGACGCGGCAGCGGCCTAGACGTAATCATTTTTTCCAATGCGTCGGCTAGTCGTTGAATGCCCTGGTACTTGGCGTTCTCCCCCCGTTGCTCTTTAACGGGGGGGTGAGCCTCTTGTGGCTCTTCCCTGAATTTCGGTGCTGATGGTCGTTGTTCTTCTATGCTTCTATCGACCCAGTCCCGTACTCTTTCATTGCATATGCTGGATTTGTACTCTGATTCGGCTTCTATCGCTGTCACTTCGGCGGCTAGTCGTGCCTTGATGAGTTTCTCTCTGATGCGCAGTCGCTTTTCTTCTAGCTCCGCGAGTTCCTTTTCTGCCTCGTATTGCGCCATCTTCATTCTTGCATCAGCGCTTTTTCTCGACGTGTTAGTGTGAATGCTCAACGCCGGTGACGTAGGTCTTCGTATTGGTGATGCGGCTTCACGTCTCATTGGAGTGCTAACTGGTTGTGCAGGCGGCCCCATAATGGACGTCCCTATTGACGCCTCTGGCGCGGTCTCTCTCGCTGCTCGTGGCGGAGAGTACTCCAATCTTTTCCCTTGGGGAATACTTCCTGCTACAGTTGACGGCGAGTCTTCATAAATGCGGTGCAGTGACGGTGCAAGCACACTCTTAGTGCCTACTGGTAACTCCGGCTCGCTGTATCCAGACTCGGAGCGAACACGGCTTCTCGTGTTCATAGCGACCGGCGTATCCAATCCGACGCGCTGCAGTCCTTACTCGAGTAGCGCAGATTCGCCTCTGAACCTGCCGTAGAGTAGATTCGCTTCTGAATCGCCCGCAGTACAGATTCGCTTCTGAATCCGTCGTGGAGTGCCAAATCTTCAGAATCCGGCTCGAAGGACCAAATTGTAGAGTGTAGATTGTAGCGTCTCAATAAAAACTTCGTATTTCGCTCTTCAATCTTATTTATTGATGTATGCCAAGTACCCAACATGATCAACAATGCATTAGGCGTGCTTAAGTACTATTAAGATTCTTACATTAGCAGGGTATGGTAGTCAGCGGTACCGGCCTCTCCACCAATCACGTGCGAGCCACTTTTGCACACGGCACCACTCTGCATCTCTTTCTTTCCTATAGCGCTGTCTCTTTCTTACATCTATTGACATTGCGTATATTTAGAGTGGGATAACAATACATGCCTATCTTATTCTAACTTATTTTATGTATTGACGCCGTCGTCCGTAACACCGGCGGTGCTGCGCTATCGGTGGTACGACTATGCCGCCGACAAGGAAGAAGAAGATCCAGACCTGGTGCTAATGATGAAGTTCCTCAACAGGGAAGCGGACCGGTGTGGACCCTACGAGACGCAGGAGACGGTGCATCAAAGGCAGCCTCCCTGGCGTCAATCCGAACACACCACGTCCGATCGAGTCGAGGAAGAAAGGAAGACCTCCTGTCCACACTGCCGAGACGAGCATCACCTCTACGAGTGTCGCAAATTCCTACGGCTGCCGGTAAGGGAAAGGTGGGACGTCGCTGAAAAGTCACGGATGTGTTTCAGGTGTCTGCGAGGGCGGCACCAGAAGGAGACATGTTGGCGTCCTCCCTGCAAGGTGTGCAACCGGTGGCATCACTTCGTGCTTCATGAAGAACGGGGGCCTAGCCCGAAGCCCGAAGAGATGAGGGAAATAGCGAACAACGTCATGCTCCCGGTGAATGCGGCAAGGACAGGAAGGGCATATCTGAAGATGGTTCCAGTCGAGCTGTACGGACCAAGGGGGGCTGCCAAGGTGCTAGCGTTGCTGGATGAGGGGTCAACTGTCACGCTTCTCGATGCAGCGGTTGCGAGACGACTCGGCCTCAAAGGACCTGTGGAAGCGCTCACCCTGGAGACCGTAGGAGGGAAGACCATCACCAAGGGAGACTCGATGAAGCTCAACATGAAGGTCAAGGGACTGCACCAGGAGAAGAAGAGGACCATCTCTGGGGCACGCACGATCGACGACATCAACCTGACGCCTCAGAGATTGGACAAGAAGAAGATTGAGCAGTGTGCTCACCTCAAGCCGATGGCAAGCCAGTTGTACTATGAAGAGGAATCACCCAAGCTACTGATTGGGCAAGACAACTGGGAGCTCATCGTGTCCAGAGCCACGCGCAAGGGGAAGCGAAGTCAACCCGTAGCATCATTGACCTATCTGGGGTGGGTGCTACACGGGTCCAACGGAGCAACGTCGAGACCCGTGAACTTCGAGACCAGCGCGCACTTGTCTTCTAGAGAAGAAGAATTCGGCCAGGACATCACACGGAAGGGGAATCTTCTCAACAGCGGAAGCAACAAGGAAGAGTGGCAGAAACCGCGCACCTTCAGGAAGAAGCCCACGGGAATGGAGAAAGGGGGGTCGACTGTGGGGGCCCAGCCCGTCGATCAGCGTCCGGATCCAGACCCAGCCAAGTTTGCAAGATGGACGCAACTGGTGGGGGCAACAGCGAGGTTACTGCAGACGAAGAATCAAGAGAGAAGATATACTCCCCTCAAGCACGACAAGATTATGGAAGCCGAGAAGATTGTATTAAGAAGAAGCCAAGAAGAGAGCTTCCAAGAAGAAGTACTCTGCGTCAGGGAAGGAAAGCCGTTCGAGAAGGGAAGCCGGCTTAAGGAACTGGACGTCGTCATGGAAGATGGACTGCTACGACTCCGGGAAAGAATCGACGCAGCAGTACACACGCGGCAAGAGAGACCTGTGGTGCTGGATAGCCAGCATCACATCACCGGGCTGCTCATCACGTACTACCATGAGAAGTTGGGTCATGGTAACCACGCAACGGTGATCAACGAGTTGAGGCGACGCTACTGGATCCTGGGACTACGGTCTGCGGTCAAGTCGACGGTTCATCGGTGTCAATGGTGCTGGGAGTGCCGTGGCACACAAGAGCTCCAGCAGCTGGGGAGGTTCCCGCTGGAGACCTCACGAGGGGGAGAACCGCTATTCAAGCCAAGAAGCCGTCACCAAACTCAACAAGGAAGACGTCATCACCGCGGCGAAGAAGATGGGCATCAGGTGGGAAGTTATACCACCTGGGGCCCTCAGCAGGGAGGGCACGTGGGATCGCCTCGTCTGGTCCCTAACAAGGACCCTGGCGGCAATCCTCCAGAGAAGGCATCCCAAAGAAGAAGTCCTGCACGCTCACCTACTGGAAGCGGAGCACCTGGTAAACTCGAGACCTCTCATCGAAGCCGACGAAGATACGAAAGAAGGGGCCCTTACTCCCAATCATTTCCTCATTGGGAGATCCTGCGGCACAAGATTGGGGACATTCACCGACGAAGATCTCACCGGCCAGCGGACATGGAAGACGGCGCAGCGACTAGCCGACCACTTCTGGAGCAGATGGGTGAAAGAGTACCTTCCTACTCTGATCCCGAGAAGAGTCGACGCAAGAGCTGCCAAGAGAGACCTGCAGTGTGGGGATACGGTCCTCATAGTGGACGCCACGCTGCCGCGAGGAGTCTGGCCAAGGGGTGAGGTGGTCCGAACCTATCCTGGACCCGACGGGCGCACAAGAGTACTGGAGGTGCGCACGGCAGGGGGCGTCCTGAAACGTCCCAGCTCCAAGGTGGTGCTACTGGTTCCGGCGCAGCGCGACGAGGAGCGAGCAGTCGTCGAGCCGAGCAGCGGGTCGGCGGACAGCGAGCCAGACTGCGGGGAGGCGGTCATCGCATCGGGCCAGCAGCACGGAGTCGCCGGGTCAGGAGTTGGTGCTACGCACGAGGGGGAGGATGTCGGCGACTCATCTAATTAGATTAAGTTCCCTTATGTACGATAAGAATAAGATTGTATTACGAATAATTAATATGTTACGAATTTAGTTAAGAGAAATGTTTTTGAAGTGTTCATTACGATAGGATCACAATAGACTTAAGCTATGATTATAACACGATATGAAAGAGATGCAAGATGTAAATAAGAGATAGAGAATAGGTTTACGTAAGATTTATGGAAGTTTATGTAAATTATATGTTTATTGTAATTTTTGATAGATTCAGTTAAGATATATTGTTATAATTAGTGTAGATCGATAGGTTAAGAATTCCTCTACATTTTTATGTACAATAGATAAGGATAAGGTTTAGAGCTTAGGAGTTATTAAGGAAAATAAGTGTAGGATAAGACAAAATTGCTATGTTTTTACGATGTTTTTTATGAATAACTTTTTTGTCCTTCTAGATATAAGAATGAGAATTGTATGGCTTTATAGATCTTTTTAAGACGAATGTAACGATGTATGACACATGTATGTAAGATTTTGGGAAGAAATAAAGAATTAGCCGGACATGGGTCAGCCAAAGTGAAAATTAGATCGAAATATTGGGCAATAGGGGCTTAGAGCCGTGCGGCTCTCTTTAAGGTAATGCCGAAGGGCAGCGGACCAGGCGGGTTTTTAGCTGCGAACATGGCCTCCAGAGAGAAGCAATACCAAGAAGAAAAAGAAGAAAGAAGACTCTGAAGAAGAAAGAAGACTCTGAAGACTCAAGACTGAAGATTGAAGACTGGAAACTCTGCAGGACGGAAGGACCTTCTGCAGCAGGAAGAAAGAAGATTCTCCGCGAAAGAAGAGCGAAGAATATTAGGGCTAGGCAAGGGGGATTAGGGCTAGGCTTTGGCTGGTCCACTACGGCTTAAACAGATAACGTCATTCTTGTTTCTTTTAAAAACGTCTCCCCCCGCACCTACCCCCCGCACCCTCTACATCGACGCAGGAAGAGAACGGCGCAACTCCCCGACGCGAAGTACACACACGAGCGGGCTTCCGGCGCCGGACGAGCGAAAGTCCGTCCGTAACAACATCACGCCCGCACCCCTCCGTCGCGGTAAGAGCCGTCGGTGAGGACACGCTTTAGCCGACGGACGCGCCTGCGCACTCACGACAACGCACGTGGGGCGCACGGCACGCACGCCCCGCGACAATACTCATATGATTTTAACGATCTAAGTACCTACCAGATCATCATATATCATGCAATTCAAATTCCACGAATTTCATAAAAAATCAAAACAATTTGTGGATTAACTTTGAAAAAAACCATGATTTATATTCAAAATTCCACTATCCATTTAATCTAATAACATTGTTTTCGTTTCTGTCACAGAACGGCGAGTTAGAAATTGCTGTGTTAGACTACCAAATGATCCACATAGGCAATCCGATGACAGACCTACTGTACTTTTTAATCTGCGGTTCCGATGAGGTCTTCAGGGAGAAACACATGGACCAGTACTTCAACCATTACTACGAGGAATTCAGCAGGACCCTGAGAAGACTGGAGATAAACCCAGCTGAAGTGTACACAAGGAAAGAATTCGATAATGATTTGAAAACGGTAATTTTAAGGATTTTTTCTTTAAAAGCGACCAAAAACAATTAGTACAGATCAGAGTTCCGATCATACTCATTAGTTGTTTTTCAAGCAAATACCCAAAAGACAGAATCTATTCTAGTCTATCCTTCATGTACATTTTTTCGTATTACAATATTGTTCAACTATTTCCATTCTATACTTATACATTTAATTAGTTTAAGGTGGTAGAACTTTTTGGGGTTCAACTTCAGCACCACCATCAATCCCAGCACCATTAGCTCTACAACCACTGCCATTTACAAAACCTCCTCTTTCACCTCTCCAACCACCAAAAACGTCACTCCTACCGCCACCATCATTTCTACCACCACCAGTTCAAATAACTACTGTTAGTTTATTTGATTTTAGACTAGTATTATCGCGGAATTGATATGGAACCTAAAAAAGAAAAAGGAACTAGACGTAGGGTAGATAGGTTAATTTACCACTAGTGCTTGTCAACGGTTTCTCCCCGCTACCGCAGTTTGGCCGTGACCACGATCCATGCAACTGGGAAATATCGGCAAAAAGAATTCTATAAGAATTCATAAACCGCATATCGTGAGTACCCGTTAAGTATTATAATGTTAGTTTATTGTTTCTTATGTTCTTTCCAGATGATGCCAATGGGAATAATGATCGCGATAATCTCTCTTCCATTCGTAACTGTTGACGTGAAAGACACCCCAAACATGGAAGATGGAGTTGACTTAAACTGTTTCGATTTGGAGTTGAGTGATCTCTTCCGTCAGAGGTTCAATTCCGTGGTGAAGGATTACGTGAAAATGGGGATCCTGTGATTACTGTGATGTTGGTTCAATGATTTTAGTTATCTGTGAAAAAAATCTGCAAGAAAAGGGAACATTAGTACAAATGTATTATATTTTTTTCATTGTATAGGACAGATTTCATGATTCCAATTAACTTATTTAATAGTTGTTAAGATTTAAATAAGCGCGTTCATGTATACGATTTTAGTTACTTATTATGTATATTTAAACACATATATTACTTGTTTTTTTATCTCACTGAGTCTAAATGTATATAACTGGTAAATAAGATGATTTTTAACAATAAAGTATTTACGTAATTGTAACGTTTTTTGTTAATTGTTAATTTAAAGCAGAACCGCAATCAGCATTTACACCTATATGTATCTATACAAATAAATAAAATTGAGTGTCTCTTTTTAAACATTAAATGAACACATTAGGTACTATTACTAATTAACTTATTTAATAGTTGTTAAGATTTAAATAAGCGCGTTCATGTATACGATTTTAGTTACTTATTATGTATATTTAAACACATATATTACTTGTTTTTTTATCTCACTGAGTCTAAATGTATATAACTGGTAAATAAGATGATTTTTAACAATAAAGTATTTACGTAATTGTAACGTTTTTTGTTAATTGTTAATTTAAAGCAGAACCGCAATCAGCATTTATACCTATATGTATCTATACAAATAAATAAAATTGAGTGTCTCTTTTTAAACATTAAATGAACACATTAGGTACTATTAGGTATAAAAAATCGATTACTAAATTCTTTCTGTCTGTCTGTTTATTCTGCCTCATCTACAAAACGTGGATCAATCTGAGATTTCATTAGCACTTTCGTTGGTACTACATGAGAACTTTCATTAAGTTGTTTTTTGGCATTTTGTAATTTATTAGAATACAATACAATATTGATGCGTGGGAGACGTTTGTTATAGGTTTTATAGGTGGTAGAACCAGTGTATTTCGACCGGGGAATTCGACCGACCACAGTCACACTTATTTCTAGCGTGAATTAGTTCTTGCGTTTCGATGGAAGGATGTGGTTGCCGGGATACTTTTATATGAGGCAACCATCATAGTCCTCGGGAGTAACGATGCATCTTCGAATGACTTCAGATAGAACCCATGATAGAACCCATTTTTTGTATGAAGTTGCTTACAGATCCACACAGACAGTCCATGACCACTTACTACTAGGTGGACTGCATGCTCATTTGCTACTTCAATCTTATAAAAAAAAGTTATAGTTGCGGAAGGAATAGTACCCCCTGACGGATATCATCCCACCTCGATGTCAACATTACCGTCTGAGTATCCCGCCATTCTAATCAATTACAACCCACTAACATAGAAAGCAAACGAGACTGGAACTTTCATAGAGTGAAACAATATACAAAATGTAGTCCAAGTTATCATGGATTGATCTGTATAAATTGAAAAGTTCCCATTTATGCGCCACATATTTTTATAATACACTATTACTTATTTGATGTATGTGTACCTAAAAAAGGCGTCTACATACATCAAATACCCGTTATCCCCTTTGGATCACTCGCAATATAATTAGAGTCACTTTTTCCCCACGAAAAAAAAAGGATTAAATTAAAATTACACCGTAAATGCAAAAAAAAAAAACATGCGTGCGTACAAAGTACACATGTCAGAAGTGAAACTTCTTTGGCGAACTAATTTATAAATCTTGTTTATATTTATACAAATCTAAAACTTTAAATTTCCAAGATTAAGAGGAAGGGAAAAAGGCGTGATACGACGTTCGCTTTGTCTCACTTTTTCTCTCAATCTTTCTCACTCGCTTGCTCCCTACTCTCACTCCACGGCTAGTTGCTCATGCTACGTTCGCCCTGTCTTACTCTCTCTCAATCGGTCTCGATCACTCTCTCTCTCTTTTCCGACACTTCCGTTGCATACCGGCGTGACGTTTCATCTGTAAAAATTTTACCCTCATGCGCCTAAAGAAGTTTCACTTCAAAAAACTAAATCAGCGGATGCATTAAGTCCTTTTCAAAAGTTCGGTCAGATTTAAAGATAAGTATTTCACATGCGTATGCTTCATACTTGGGATTGGTAAAAGAACTGATACAGGAGTCCAGGTCCAAATGAGAGGAGGCGAGCTTAGAAGGAGTCCAACACCAGCCACACTTCGGTAGAACACAAAACCGTGCTCATCTCGCCTACTGCTGAGCATACAGAGAAAGACAGAAGTCCGGGATAATGTTCTGCCGATCCCGTGACAGGTGTGTATTCAAGACTGGCATCCCCAGAATATAGTTTCTAGTATTCGCAGCAACTGTGAAGCGGAAGCGGAAGTGTGTGGCAGCCGAATCTGCAGAAACTGTGAAGCGGCGCAAGTATGCAGCCATTTCTCTGGACTACATATTTGTGCCGTTTGCATTAGAGACGATGGGACCGTGGGGGCCGGAAGCTAAACATTTTGACAAAGAATTGTCTTCGCGCCTGTATGACGCCTCCGGTGACCCGAGAGCTGGAGCTTACCTCGGCCAACAAATAAGTTAAGCAATTCAGCGAGGTAATGCTGCTAGTGTCTTGGCTACGGGGCAGCGATTTGGCTCATTTATTCTATTTATAATTTTAAATTTTAGTAAATAAATTGTAAATTTAGGTTATATAATTATTATAATGTTAACTAAATAAATACAAAATTGTTAAATAAAAAAAAAACGTATGTTTCTAGTATATGAAAATTAAGATTTTTGATCTTGGTTAGAAATTGACCATAATATTCTACCACCAAAGACTCAGATTTTATTGTAATGTGCGCGAACAAAGTCATAAGTTCTTCTAGTACGTTATGAAAAAGCATTCTCATTACACTTTATCTTCAACAATTAAAATACAAAACAATGTTCTGGATCTCAATCGTACCGCGGTAGCATAAATACGCTCGGTAATGCTTATTGCAAATTTATAGCCGCTTTAGTTTGTTTTCAACCTTCAACGATGTCGGATGCAAAGACCCCCCTTAGCCAAGTGCTAGAAAAAATCGCTAAGGAGCAAGATTACGATGACTATAAGGCGGATATATCATCGTTTCTAAGTGAAGGAGCGAATTACACCTCCAAACTTTTCAACATTACACTTTCGGGACCCAAGAAGAATGACTTGCAATTATTCGCCAAAGTTGCTGCCTACGGTGAAGAAATCCGATCGATAGCCACGATTCGAGTTTTCGAAACTGAGATTATATTCTACACTAAAATGATGGCAAAGTACCGAGAATTCGAAGAACGGTACAACTTTCCTGAGGCGGAAAGATTGGTTTTACCCAAATATTACGGAGGTTGCATTGAATACATGAAGGAGACGATCGTAATTGAAGAACTCACGAGTAAGGGTTACCAGCCCTTCGACAGATTCCAATGTTATGACTGGGAATACGCTTCTAAATGTGTCAGTACCCTCGCGAGAATCCACGCCATGTCAGTTCGCTTTCAACGGGAGAACACTGAAGAATTCGTGGACTTCATTGACAATATAGCGTTTAGGTTCCCTGTGGACAAATTGAAAGATATGATGGAGATGGCGGTGGGTAAAGCTATTGAAGCGACTGCGGAGGAATACAGAGAAAGACTAGCGAAATTTATTCAGGAAAATATCTCTGAGGAAACGATACTAAAGTACTACTACCCTGACAGAAAAGTGGTTTTGAATCATGGAGACTTCAAGCCCAGCAACATCTTACACAAAACTAAAGAGGTATGTGTATCGTATTTTTGTTTTAAACTTCGCTGAATAATATTTTTATAAGTTTTATAATTTTCATACACAAAGTGACTTGTGTACTTGTGAAAACAACTTGGACCAACATCTGATCTATGTTACCTTTGTCAACAAGTTTAATGAATTGATTTGTGCACCAGGTGCCATCGAACATTAAAATTACCATAATAATAAAATTAGGGTAAACGATACTAAACTGTCATAGCATACTACTTCATGAAGTCTTAAGTCATTTTAATAATTATTTGCTTTACGCCAAATTAGACCATTGCCCTAGAAGAAAAAAAAATAGTATCCAATAATTTAACCCCATTCGTTTAAAAAATTAAAAATACCTGTGTCTGTATATAAAGAAATATTTGGGTGATTGAAATTAAGATGGATATCGCTACAGCTTTTATCATTTTTGTCTGTCTTACTATTTGGAAATGACATTACACCAAAAAACAACCTATGCTGACTGTATCCGAAGGAATTGAAAATATTTTCATAGTCCATTCCATAATGTATCTTTTATTTAAATTGAACTAACGTTCAATTCAACAAGCTACGGTATATTAATTTTATAAATATTTGGTAGTAACATGATCCATGAATCTGAATTAAAACGAAATACAAAAACAAAATGATTTCAATTGTATTAGTGTAAAAATGTTTTTCGTTAACTTTGATAAACTTACATTATCTTTATACAAAGTCTTACAATCCCTAATCATTATTTGTGCATTTGCGTTTTCAGTATTCCCAAGTAAAAAAAATGTGACCAATTTCGTGAATTCGGAACTAAAAAATATTCTTCGCAAAAAACTCCTTTATTCGCAGACTATCGGTACAAGTAAAAAGTTCCTGTAATACTGCTGGTCATTTAGTTTAGTTTCTGTATTCGCGACATATAGGTGGAATATAACCTCTGCATATCTCCTATAACATAACCTCTCATAAGCATCTTTTACTATTCTTATAAATTATCTGGTTAGCGATTACTTTTCTACATTAATATTTGATTTCTTATCACAGAACGGTGAATTAGAAATTGTTGTGATAGACTATCAAGTAATACAGAAAGGTAATCCGGTAACAGACCTACTGTACTTTTTAATCTGTGGCTCCGATGAGGTCTTCAGGGAGAAACACATGGACCAATATTTCAACCATTACTATGAGGAATTCAGCAAGACTCTTAGAAGGCTAGAGATAGAACCAGAGGAGGTGTACACAAAGGAAGATTTTGATGATGATGTGAAAAAGGTAATTTATAGAACTTTTTTCCCTTAAAATGAACAAAATTAATCAGTACACGAGTTAATATAAAATCATACTGCCGACCCGCGTGGCCGAGCGGTTACCATACCGATGTGATGCGCAATGGGTTCCGGGTTCGATTCCCGGCTAGGCAGATATCTGAATGATGAGTTTAGATTCCTGTTCTGGGTCTGGGTGTTTGTGTGTCCATGGCGCCCACGACACAGGAGAAAATCCTAGTGTGAGGCTATGAGTGTAGAAAGCGTGTTTAGCGTGTATGTTTATACTCACTAGTTGCCTTTTAACCATCTTATCTATTCTTCATGTATTTTTTTTTATATCTGACTGAAGTAGCAAACGAGCATTCAGTCTACCTGATGGTAACTGGTCACTGCCACCCATGGACATCTGTAATCAACTTCATACAGAACATGGGTTCTCTCTGAAGTCAATCACAGCTGCGTTGCTACTCCCGAGGACAATGAATTCTTCAAAAAATATTTTATTGTATTACAATTGTGTAACTAGTTTTCCCTGCCACTAGTTTAACGTTTAATTAAAGATAGCTCAAACTAACTTTTTAACACAGTTAGTTTTTAGTACAGTTAGTAGTTCATTGGCGATCTTTTACTATCAGTTCGACTGCAACATAAATTCTTACTACTACATTATTAAAAAATCCGTGGAAGTCATAAGCACTGCTGACAAAAATGAAAACCTAAAAAAATTTACAAAAAAATACAAAGTAAACTATGACATTTTTACCTACCACCTACCACCAACACCACCATAACTTCCGCCACCTCCACCACCGTCACCACCACCCACCCCAGCACTATCACCTCCATCCCTACCAATAACAATTCTACCACCTCCAGAAGCACGGTTAATACCAACACCTTCTTCATTAGTACCAGTGGCTCCATCACCAACAGCGGGGGTGGTGGCATCATCACATAACTTATGTTCCTTTATTATTTCTTATGTTACCTTTCAGATGTTACCAATGGGAATATTGATCGCGATAATATCTCTTCCATTCATCACCGTGCAAGTGAAAGATACCCCAGACATGAAAGATGGGATTGACTTAAAAGATTTTGATGTGGAGGTGGGTGATCTCTTTCGGAAGAGGTTCAACGCAATTGTGAAGGATTACGTGAATATGGGGATCCTGTGATTTCTGTGACGATAGTATTCAATGATTTCCGTGAATACTCATTCATAGAACAAAATCCTAAATTTTCCGTTGTATGGGGATATTTTCTCGTGATATTCTCCCGATTGATGTAAATGATTGTTGATTAGATTTATATAAGCACGTTTTTATACGAGATTTTTGTTAGGTACTTTCTCTCTGTCTCTAAATGTAAATAAGATTCGTATCTATAAATAAGATGAGTATAACTGTAAATAAGATTATTTTAACAATAAAATATGAACGTAACTGTAACGTTTGTTATTTCCTTGCCTGGTCCTTTCTTTAGTCTTTTTATTTGGAGTAGGCCCTCCATATCTTGTGTACCTAGACAGCTCGGTCCTGGGTCGTCACTTCCAGAAGCCTTTATTTCTTACTTCTTAATCACTTTATTTAGATTTACAACAGTTTTTCGACGCAGACATTTCTAATTTACATTCAGTACGACGAGTGATAATTTGTTTTCTATCACATTTTTCTTTTAAAATTGCTTCCTTTAAATTGCTTTCAACAATTTTATTTTTTTAATAGTTAATGATTGATTTTAATTATATAATATAGTTGCCATATGTTTCGATGAATGAGTGAAGTACTTACCTCTTCTTTTTTAGGAGATAAGTCTGAAGCCTTACCCATTTAGCAAAAAAAATATCATCAATATCACGTCATATCCTTAAAAAAAACTGAAATCCAAATGTAAAACATTTAAAATTTAATGCGGAGAGAAGTGTGATTTACCTTTGAGGTAAATAAGCCGGATAAAAACATAAGACAATATTTACAAAATATTTTAAAGATTTTTTCTCACACAAGTATTTTTTGACCATAAGGCAACGACTTTAGAAGAAAGCTGAGTTTCACTAAATCTGTATTAATTTCCAATTCTGTATTCATCTTCAGTTTTATAAACATATTGGGGTACCAACGAGAATATCAAATAAAACGACAACAGAAAAATAAGTAAATTTGCTGACAAAATTCCTAATAATTTGGCCACTCATGGTATATAGAGTATATGATAGTAAGTGGTCACTTAGTACATTAATATCTGTAACCAAATGCATACAGAACAGGAGTTCTATCTAAAGTCAATCACAGACGTGTCGCTATTCCCCACTTCAGAAGGTCAATTCAATCCGTCAATTGAGCCGTAGTCCATTAACACAGCCAATAAGGTAATATTTTTTATTAATTAGTTAATTAAATATACATTGTTGCAGTTTAAAGTTACATTCAAGTTTTTCAATTTACTGCCTTTTCTTAATTATCATCACATCATACCACTCCAGCGCGGTATGAAGTCGTTTGAATTTTGAAGAATGAAAAGTTTTCTGTAAATTAAAAAAAATCAAAATGTTACGACTACTAAGTTTCATAATTCTTTTTAAGTGTTGTTCTACAATAATTTACCAGACAAATCGTGAGTATACTGCTTTGAATATAATAGTTTGAATTTTTATTAGAGATGCGCCGAATAGTGGTTTCACCGAATAACCGAATACCGAATATTATTCGATTTAACTTTAACCGAACATGATATTCGGCTGAATTATTCAGTTTACCATTGCTTATTAAGAAACTACTGTGAAAATGTGTTCATTAAAAAAAATAATTGTTGATTTGAGGTTTAAAACTAAAAGTTGTTGAGAAAGTAATATGTTTAGAAAAAATGAGAATTTGATTGAAGTTTCAAAAACAGTCTTCATAAGATTTCTTTAACTTATAACATAAATCATATCTTAAACGTTTTGTCTTTTTGTTCTACATCGTGATGTGTAGCCAAGGAAGTAGAAATACTCGAACCCAATATATTCGGAACCAAAACCGAATAATTCTGCCGAATACGATTAAGATTTTGGGTAACTAAGTCCTTGGCGGTTGTACCATGCACTTAGGGAATGAGGACCCGCGTGGCGCAGCGGTTACCGTACCGGTCTGACACGCAGTGGGTCCCGGGCTCGATTCCCGGCCAGACAGGTATCTGAATGATGAGTTTAGATTTTGTTGTGGGTCTGAGTGTTTGTGTATTTGTCTTTATGTGTGTCCATGGCACCCATGACACAGGAGAAAATCCTACTGTGGGGCCATGAGCGTAGAAAGCGTTTAAAGTTTTTTTAAAGGGAATCTTCAGGTTGTAGCTGGGATATCAAGAGCAAGGTACAGCGAAATTGAAACTCTGGGAGTTGATATAAAAGGCTTCAAGTCTCTATAGCCTAATCCAGGGTATTCCAAAGTGGGGTATGCCAACCATTATGGGTTCGCCATTCGATGACAGGGGTTCGCAACAAGATTTACGTAATAAAAATACAAAATTATTCCTAAAATTAACCATTTGTGGCAACAAACAAGCACACAAATCACATGAATACATCTCTTTTGGCACTTAATTTTTACTCTTTATTGAAATAAAAAATAAAAACATTATTTTGCTCAACAATTAATTTTATTGTTTTCTTTGGGGGGGAGGGGGTTAATTAGTTTAACTCTTTATTGAAATAAAACATTATTTTCCTCAGCAATCAATTTTGTTGTTATCTTGGGGGAGGGGATTTTAGTTAGTTAAGGGGGTTCGCTGTCACTCCGAAACTTTAACAGGGGTACGTGAAGCTGAAAGTTTGAAAAACCCTGGCCTAATCTATTTGATGACCATAAAAGGATTTTGCAAGTACTTGCAAATTTATGGTAATCAATTTTAATCGTTTGTTATAATGATAACTATTATATGTAGTAGGTATCAATTGTTAGCATTTTACTAATTATGTTTTTATGTTTTCATAGCTTTCAAAATTGTGTTGGTACTTTTATTTTATGAAGCTTGTACAATGGACAGGGTATTTTAATTCTTTCATAGTTAACATTTCGTGTACATGATAATATTATTCTTATCCTATGTGTAAATGTATCTAGTTTTATTTTGTAAAAAGCGATGGAAATCAATCTCAACCGCTTATAATTTATAAGTTATAAACATTTGTAATACGTACTAGAGGAGCCGCCAATGCATCGTTGGCTTTGAAGAAATGGTCTTTATGCTCCTTTCTACTCGAGTCATTGTGATCCGAGGAAAACTGGATGTAATTTTAATTCATGTCTTGGCAAAAAACTATCACAATCAGTTTGGTCAATGGCTGCCTTTAATGAATGTGCAGATGGAAGAAGGGTGCATTACCCTTCTGTTCTGATCTGGGTGAAATGATATATTTGAACAGTCATCGTTGTTAAACTGAACACGAAAGCTTAATTTAACTTTAAACACTATGTGTTTATTAATAACTAAGATAAAGGTGGTAGAACCAATGTAGTTGGACCGGGGAAGTAGACCGTCACACCTATTTCTAGCGTGAAACGGTACACTTTTATATGAGGCGACCATCATCGTCCTCGGGAGTTGCAACGCATCTGTGAGTTCAGATGGAACCCATGTACTATTTGAAGTTGCTTACAGACGTCCACGGGCGGTAGTGCCACCATCAGGTGGACTGGACGCTCGTTTGCTACTTCAATCAGATAAAAAAGAAAAAGAAACATAAACAGATGTACTTTTTGCAGAAAGCGAATATAACAAAATGCCACAACTGTATGAACTGGATGATTATGACCAATGCTTGTCGGATGAAAGTGGAATATACTGCGTTGCTAATTTTGACCTTTTTTCTCGAACACAGTCGGATTTGATGCAGTTCATTCAAGTACGTATTGTTTCATTGACTCCGAAAATATTTGAAAAATGTGTTTTGGCTGATTTTAATGGAATAATCAAGATTATAAAACGTTCAATTTAGGGATAAATCCACTTTAAAATAAGGCAAAACCTAAATGTTTTGCCTGGTCTTGTGGTAGAACCAATATAGTTCGACCGTGAATGTACCACCGCCACACCTATTTCTAATTTCATGTTAGCGCTTCTTGTATTTCGATGGAAGGGTGTGGTTGTTAGTAAACTTTTATATGAGGTGACCATTTTAGCCCTCGAGAGCAGCAACGCAACTGTTATTCATTTCAGATAACATCTATGTTCTATGTGAAGTTGCTTACAGATGTCCATGGGTGGCAGTGACCGCTTATTGCATGCAAAACAAAAAAAAATACATGCTGAATAGAAACATTTAATGTATTATAATAAATGGGGCGTTTGGTTAATGGGAAAAATAGTTCGAAAAAATATCTCTAAGATTGTAACGAAATTGGAATTTTTCTTTCATCTAATGAACTTTATGTAATCTAATATTTATTGTAGAATTATTCAGATTATTCGTTGAAACATTACAATCACACACAAATACACAGAGGTGTGTGCGTAACGAGTACATGTGAACGATTCTTGGAACAAAACAAAACGGACCTAAATGTGACCCTTGGGAGATGCCTTAACGAATCTATATGGAATAACTATAAAATTGAGACTGAAGTCGCCGATTTACGATATTGTAAAAGAAAGAATGAAAATAAACCTTTAGATACTGCCGACTATATCGTAGCAGTAGTATATGTCATCATAATAATGCTAGCCTTTCTAGGAAGCACATACGATTACTTATTGGCCAGAAGAGGTATTAAAAAAGGTAATACAATGTTGCCATCGGCTTACGCTATCTAATTACTTATTAGCGCTCTTTATCATAAATACCTTATGGCAATATACTGTAAAATATTGAAAGGAATTATTAGTCATTATTTTTATCACGCTAAAAATAGATACAATGTAAGTAAATACTTGATAAATAAATGCAGATCATTATATTATATTTTTCTACCTGTAGCTTTCACAGTTCAGATAAAGTTCAGTATAAATCATCATTTCGGGTTAACGCTAAGTTTAGAGTAGAGATTAAAGACTGAATAACCATGAAGCTTACACTTAGTCAATGGAATAGAGGGTCTGCTTTATTTAAGCCATACCGCCGCGAGATTGTAGTACAATTTTAACGAGAAAATGCTTTATTTCCTTAATTAAAATATACGTGTAACTCGCTCGACTTTTATTGCTCATCTATAAAATATTATTATGACTTTTTAAATCCTTGTTACTCAAAAATTTAATTCAATTTTATATCAATTAGTGTATACTTAACATTAGCATATTTCTTTTAGGAAATCAATATGTGCTCGCATTTTCCTTACACCGAAATTGGACAGCTTTATGGTCGACCAGACCTCTCCCTGATCCGAGACTGGAAAGGCTAAAGTTTTTCTATGGACTAAGGTATCTAGAAACTAATACCGTATATTTTTAAACACTAGACTTAAGAGCTGGTGTTATCTACTTGTGAGCAGTGATAGCCTAATGGTTAAAACTTGCCCTCTCGATCGGGAGGTCCGAGATTCAAACCCAGGCACGCACCACTGATTTATGTGCGCATTAGAAATTAATTATCACTGCTTGCGGTGAAGGAAACCATCGTGAGAAAACCTGTGTAGGTTCCGAGAGTTCTTAAAAAAAAAGTTCTCGGGGGTGTGTGAAGTCCACCAATTCGAACTAGTCCAGCGCGGTGGACTATGGCCTATGACTCTCTCATTCTGAGAGATGACCTGTACCCCGCAGATAATAATGGGTTAACGACGACGACGTTATCTACTTGTTCTGCTATGGTCTTCTAAGTACGATAGAGATATTTCTAGGAAGTGTTGAAGTTTACTAGAAACTCATCTGACCGCGGACTTCAGGGAGGACTCTAATTATAATTTATTACTAATGTCCAAAACTTGTGTTCGTACCACTAGCTATCAAGTAAAATGCGCTGATGTGTTGTGGTCTGAAAGATGTGGTAAGGGAATCATACTTTTTTTATTATTTTTGTCTAATCGAAGTAGCAAACGAGCATGCAGTCCACCTGATGGTAAGTGGCCACTGCCGCCCATGGACATCTGTAAACAATTACAGACAGAACATAGGTTCCATCTGAAGTCAATCACAGAAGCGTTGCTACTCCCGAGAACTATGATGGTCGCCTCATGTGAAAGTGTGCTGGCAACCACACCCTTCTATCGAAACGCAAGAAATGCTTCGCGCTAGAAATAGGTGTGGCGGTGGTACTTCACCAGTCGAACTACACCTTGAAATGTATTTAATTAATTTTCTGTTATGTTGAAGTTAAAGAAATAATATAAAATTTTATTATAATAATTACTAGGTAACAGTAACCTATTGGCGTAACCCACATGGCGCATCGGTTACCATACCGGTCTGACGCGCAATGGGTCCCGATTCGATTCCCGGCCAGACAGGTATCTGAATGATGAGTTTGGATTCCTGTTCTGGGTCTGGGTGCTTGTGCATTCCTCTTGTATGTGTCCATGTTACCCACGACACAGGGGAAAATCCTACTATAAGGCTATGAGTGTAGAAATCGTGTGAGCACGTGTGCGATTTCTTCGCAATAACATTAATATTTGTGTAAATGGCGGCTTATATATTATTTGATGTTTTTAAAACCCTATTTCTCTTTCAGGAGCACATTAATATTATTGATCATAATATTCCACACTACGATAGCGTTATTTATCACCTACGTCGATAACCCGTTAGAACTGGAAGAGGTAATTAGTAAAGTTTAATCATCATTATAACGTTTAATGTAACGGGTACTCATGATAACGGGTTTTCGAATTTCATTTTGCGCATATTTCTGTGGAATTTGAAGTACTGGGTCGATCGACAAAAAAACCGAAAACCACACATTATGAGTACCCGTTACATAATAAAATGAATCAAAATAAGTACAAAATCATATCATTATAACGCCTGCAAATTGCAACGGTTGAAATATTGAAACCCACTATGATAATAATACTGTGCCATTATGTTTACTTGGTAGAAGATGTGTGGTTGGACCGAGAAGGTACCACTGTCATACCTTTTTTCGCACTAAACAGCTTGTGTTCTTTGAATTGTGTGGATCCCGTCTCACCTTCCGATGAGATGACATCTTAGTCCTCGAAGTAGCAACGTAGTATCAGTAGTATCCGTGATTAAACAAAGACAGAACCTGTGTTTTGCATGAATATGATTATAGATGTCCATGGGCGGTTCGTTGCTACATGAATCGTGTAAGAAATCTTAGATTAGAGAGTGAATTCCATACCACATGTCTCTGAAGAATATAAAAAAAAATGTGTGCGTGTACTAGCGTACACTCGTAAGAAGTGAAACTTCTTTATGACGTTATTTTTCAAAAAACAATTTACTATATGCAACTTTACTGAAATTGGTTAAATAAAGTTAAATTAGATAAAGTTTAATAAAAGGCTTTTATTCAACTTTATCTAATAATCTAATCTATAATAATCTATCTAATATCACGCGTGGTAGGGATAAGAAAAAGATGGCGCGTAACGGAAAAAAAAGATGGCGCCTAACAGAAAAAGATGGCGCGTAACGAAAAAATGTTACACTAAATTTTTTTCCAACCCCGATAAAGAAGTTTCACTTTTGTTTTCCAACCACGATAAAGAAGTTTCACTTCAAAAACTAACATATAAATTACCCAAATTTCTCCTTCCAGTCATACAAATATTTATTTAACTACCCAAGTATAAACGGGGGAAGACTGACGTCACTTTTCTTCTTCATATCGAGCTTTTTCGTCGCATACAACTTCAGTATGACTGTAGAACACGCCGGCTTCTCGTGGAGTCTTTTGCCAAAAGCGATAATTCTTCGATGGGTCAGGTAATCCATACTAATATTATTAATGTGAAATTGTGTTTGTTCCTCTTTCACGTCGCCACATAGCTATTATATGATATGGTTTATATGTCGGGAGATAGGTAGACGGACGGTAACGTGGGCTACTTTTTCCACGCTCTCTCATTCCCATGAGAATATCGATGTTTTTTTAGGTGCTAGATATTTAGTAGTTCCAGACATTGTTAATAGATGGCGTTAGTAAAATTCATTTGCTAGTCACGCTATCAAATGCTAATGTTAATTCCCTTTGACAGTGCAGGCGAATCCGCGGGTAAAAGCTGGTATTGTAATACATATGCCGGATAGCAATCTTATTATGTATCAAAAAATGCAACTTTACACAAGAATCAAAATTTAAAAAAAAATCACAAATTTTAAAAATAAGCGTCTCCTAGCTTCATTCTTTGAAGTCTCCTGTCTGCTGCATCTTTACTCAGATGTGCAACTGCTTCACTTAAAAAATCGTATTTCAGGGAACAAAACGTAGGTACCTACAGTATACCGTCTGAAATCAGCTCCAGGAGACATTATCTTGTGTAGGTACATCGATTATCGATTGAAAACTCTTACGGGGTTGTATCTTATATTAATTACACGAACAAGTATTTCACACTGTTTATTCTGTTCTTAAACAACTGTTTATAATATTTTATACTTTTTCATTTTTGCGATCTACTTGCCGACATATTCTTAACCACAGCGTAACATTATAACAGAGTCTACCACAGAGTAGCTAACTTTAAATATCATACTAATCATACTTCATACTAACATTATAAAGGCAAAAGTTTGTGAGTGTGTAATTGTGTATGTTTGTTACTTCTTCACGTCTTAACGGCTAAAGCGATTTTCATAAAATTTGGTAGGGAGTTAGCTGACACTTTGGATTAACATATAGTGTACGCGGGCGAAGCTGCGGGATTCAACTAGTAAAGTAATACAGAGTTACAAAAACAACATGTTTTTTCAGATTGACACCAAGCTTGGCTCTCGTCCTAGCCACCATAATCACCTGGGTGCCGCGGCTGGGAGATGGTCCCCTCTGGGACGAAATGGTGACATTTGAGGCGACAACGTGCAGGGGTTCTTGGTGGACCAACATCCTCTACGTTAACAATTACGTAAGGGGTGAAGAAGTGTGCATGCTGCAGACCTGGTGAGGCTTGCAAATTATTCATGAGACATTCATATTTTTTAAACAATTGAAAAGACATTCAGTCTTTTCAATTATTTAAAAAGACTATAAATTTTTACTTTTAAAGGATTTCTCTAAATTTTAATTTAAATGTCAATTATTTCAAACAGTTAAGTATTAAAAAAAGAAAAAAATCGATTTTATAATCCTTATTTAAAGATGCTATCAACTATAATTGCTATCAACTTGCTATTGTAAACTGACATGTAATTAGTGCATGCATATTTCTTAATACTTTCACAATGATGTTATTCTAATCTACGTATGCACGGAACCTACATTATTTATAATTTGTATTTCTCATGTTAAATTGTATTCGAATGAGAAGGTGGTAGAACCAGTGTAGTTCGACCGGGAAAGTACCACCGCCACACGTATTTCCAACGTGAAGCATTTCTTGCCTTTTGATGGAAGGGTGTGCTTTTTTATCTGACTGAAGTAGCAAACGAGCATGCAGTCAACCTGATGGTAAGTGGTCACTGCCGCCCATGGACACCACTTACCATCAGGTGGACTGCATGCTCGTTTGCTACTTCAGCCAGATAAAAAAAAACCGTAACCGTACAATGTAAAAGTTGAAAATCCATAGGGAGGTATTCACTGCACTGTTAAGCAAGATACTGGAGCTCAATTTCATTACAATGTAATAAAATTATGATTGAAAAAAAAATACATCATAACAAAAAAGACAAACCCGCTGAGTTTCTTGCCAGATCTTCTCAGTTGAGGTCGTGTTCCGATCCGGTGGTGTGTAAAAAAAGTCTATCTAATCGAAGAGGTAGTATGTAATCCACCTGATGGTAAATGGTCACTGCAGCCCATGGACATCTGTAAGCGACTTCATACATAAAGAACATGGGTTCCATCTGTAGTCAATCACAGATGCGTTGCTACTTCCAAGGACTATGATGGTCGCCTCATATAAAAGTGTGCCGGCAACCTCACCCTTCCATCAAAACGCAAGAAATGCTTCACATTGGAAATAGGTGTGACGGTGGTACTTTCCCAGTCTACGCTGGTTCTACCACCTTTAATAAATAATTCCATACTTTAATAATTTGGGGCAATAAATTATATCATTATTGTTAAAAATACAGGTACTTAGCAACCGATACCCAGCTCTACTACTTGAGTATACTCGTCTGCATGACAGCACGAAGTCCGAGAGTGAAGATGATCGTCCTGCCTACCCTTGTAGTTGTATCCAGCATCATCGTGGCAGCAGCGACTTACTTTCAAAATCTAGGAGGAGTCATCTATTTCGCGCCCGAGTAAGTTAAGCTTTGAGATGACGACCCGCATGGCGGAGCGGTTACCGGTCTGACGCGCAATGGGTCCCGGGTTCGATTCCCAGCCAGAAAAGAATAAAAAATAAAAATGTTTTATTGGTTAAATAACAGTTACAAAACAAGACGCAAGGGCCCCTGTACTGGGTTGGATTCCCGTATTACTGGGCACCCCGCTCATCACCAGGGCAAGTAAATAATTTAATCAATTATAAGGATAAACAACGTTATTTATTACTAGCTGTACCCGCGGCTTCGCCCGCGTAAAAATGAGTGTATCGCAAAGTTTTTCCCGCACAAATGTCGACCCCGTTGAAATTATATGATAAAAAGTAGTCTATAATTATGTTATTCCACAACCTTTTCTATAGTGCAAGTCCTATCCAAATGAGTTTAGCCGCTCAGGCGATTACCCGGACATACAAAGAGTGAAGAAACGAATTTAAAGTATGTATTTGTGGTTAGGATCATAATTGTTAAGTAAAAATATTTTAAAAATTAGACAAATTAGAATTAGACGATTGTAAACCGCCTTTCTTTGAATTAATTAACAATCTTAGTGGTCACACAATACCAAGAAGCACCTTGTAAACCAAATCCTCCTCCACATTTAAACCAAAACGCATTGATTACAAAGATTGATTTTAACTTTTCTGTAGTATGTTTAAAAGTTCTCAGGGTGATGCTGCAGGGTGAAGTGCAATGTTTGTACTGGTCTAGTACAAAAAGACGCTACTTTTACAAACTCATTTATCATTCATGTCCTACTCAACACTGGACACTATCAAGTGATAAGATTATTCTAATAATGCACACGCATCGGCGGCCGGCATGTATTAGTATGCGCGAGCGGGACGGTTACCTACCCCTGCCGAGAGACACATCGCGATCTTTATTATAAAAGTATTTATTTGATGCATATAGTGTAAAAGCTAACGAATTCATTTATTTATGTAAGGATTAATACCGAACAGAAGAAAACACACTCGAAATTAACGTAATATTTTTAGTTAAAATATGGAACAAAAAAAAATTATTGTTACTTAAACATAAGATAAAGAGATATACTATCGTGAATTGATTTTATATTTAAGGTTGCAATCCCGTGTTTCGTAGCCCTTGACGGAATTATTAGTATTCAACATCAACATTTAATTTATCGATAGACTTCGTAGTTGCTTTGTGAATAACGCCACTTATCGCATTAAATGTAATTCAACATAGTAGTGGATAGATGGCGCAAGTATACCTAATATACATATAACTCATCGGTAATTCCTCGTAATTTTATATTGTGGGTAAATTAAATCAAATTTATATCATTAATTGTTATCGATTTATAGGTATGTATTATTTCTTAATGAACTAAGGATCAGGATGACATCAGGGCAAAATGGCTAATATGGCTATAGTTGGAATTTGGAATTAAACAAAAGTCGCGATATACCGAGTTTTACAGATATACCTATGTATGTTGTCGACTCAAAATCAATATTTTATAATGTTTATTATTGAGTTAAGTTTTCAATCAAGTCTATCTTGCCCCTTGACGGAATTTTATTATCGTACCCTTTGAAAGAAATTATATAATTTGATATCTCTAATAACTTTAAACGTATTTATTTGATGCATACAGTGTAAAAGACAATTTTGATCTTTATTAAAATTACGAAGCTAACGAATGCATTTATTTACATAAGGATTAATACTGAACAAAAGACAACAGACTCGAAAATAACGTATTATTTTTAGTTAAATTATGGAACAAAAAAATAATTATTATGAGTTAACCTTAAGAGATATAGATATGCTATCGTGGATTTATTTTATATTTAAGTTTGCAAACCAGTGTTTCGTAGCCCTTGACGGAATTATTAGTAATTCAACATCAACTTTTAATTTACCGATATTACTTCGATTACTTCGAAGTTGTATTGTAGATAACGCCATCTATCAAATGTTCATTCAACGTAATTCAACAGAACAGTGATAGATAGCGCAAGTATACCTAATATTTAACTCATCGGGAATTCCTCGTAATTATAATCGTACCTTTCGCATTATAAATACATTTTCATATTATAAACCCATATTATGGGTAAATTAAATCAAATTTATGTCACATCTATTTGAATGATAATTAATTGTTACCAATTTATATGTATTATTTTTGAACGAACTCACGATGACGTCCAGGCTAAATGGCCAATATGGCGATTGTCATTTGCATTGGAATTTAACAAAATTCGCGACATACCGAGTTTTACGGATATATGTTGTCGACTCAAAATCAATATTTTTTAATGTTTTATTATTCACATAAGTTTTTAACCAAATCTATCATACCCCTTGACGGAATTATTAGTACACCTTTTTGTCAAAAGCCAATATGGAGATTGTCATTTGCATTGGAATTTAATAAAATTCACAACATACCGAGTTTTACGGATATATGTTGTCGACTCAAAATCAATATTTTTTAATGTTTTATTATTCACATAAGTTTTAAATCAAATCTATGATACCCCTTGACGGAATGATTAGTACACCTCTTTGTCAAAAACGAACTACCATACAAACATTTATGCTCGATTTTAACATTTTCAACCCATTTTTTGAAATAAAAAGTAGCCTATAATGGATCCCATGGTCACCACTATCTGTGTACACAATTTCATAAAAATCGGTTCAGTAGTTTTGGCGTGAAAGAGTAACAGACAGACAGACAGACAGACAGACAGACAGACAGAGTTACTTTCGCATTTATAATATTAGTAGGGATTATAAGCATGAATGTGTTTGTGTGCGCGTGAGTGCGCGTGTGTGTGTGTGTCCATGGTACCCACGACACGGGAGAAAATCCTACTGTGGGGCTATGAGTGTAGAAAGCGTGAAAGCGTAGAGAAGGAGTGCTAGTGAGAAGGAGAATGTTTGAGGTCTACAAAGTAGTGAAGTAACGGATTTAAACGGATGTTCGTGAACGCGAATATCTCTTACCAACACTCGTGAATGCTAATGATTTCTTCACTTTTTGGTGTTGGCCTGACGATATAGATTTGCCAACCTTTTTTTTAATTTTTACAAAACGCTGCAGTTCAATATTCGAAAAACATTCCCACATTTTTTGGCGAATGCAAACGTCTCAAAACATGCGAATATTTGCAAGTTAAACAATCGCATATCATGAGTACCCGTTACATAATAAAATGTATAAAGTTCTCGATTAGTTTAAAATTATGTAAGCATATCAGACTTACAGTAGATCCGATGTAAGAGGCGCAGATATCTGTGATGAAGAGCACATCTAAAGGTGCCTGTCGGTCACCATACAAGCCTTTTTTTTGTTTTCGAGGGGGAAACCTTCAAAAGGTACCCGACGCCGTGGGAGCGACGCAGGGTTATGTGGGATTTTTACCGCACTAAAACCCCCCCGGTGGCCGTCCTCGGCGCTAAAAAGAGGACTCCGGGAACTTGGTCCGACCGCAAGCGGAATCCTCTGAGCGCGTTGCCCCATCGGGCTCCTCTCAGATGGGCGGCTGGGCCCACTGCTCCGTCTAGTCTTTACGACGGTATGCGACCACATATACCGCCGTCCTTCCCGGGATCGTCTGACCGGACGGTTCGAGCTCCCACTCTAGCCGCCTGCAACCCCGGAAGCCCCTTTTAGTCGCCTCTTACGACAGGCAGGGGATGCCGTAGCCCTATTCTGATCCCGAAACTACAGGGACGCACCATACAAGCCTAGGACGCACTGAAATCCTAAAACATAATAACAATAAAACAATTTTAAGTATTTAGTAACACATTTTTCGGTAAAGGAAAAATCAAGAGGAAACCTGAGAGTGCTTAAAAAAAGTACTCGGAAGTGTCTGAAATCCCCCAATTCGCACTTAGCCAACGCGGTGGACTATGGCCTATAACTCTCTCACATTCTGAGAGAAGACCCGCGCCCAGCAGTGGAACAATAATGGGTTGACGACAATATATGTATAAAGTTGGTCAAGACTATGCTCTAAAACTCTCAATCTGTGAGAAGTTCCGTGCCCAGGGTAACAATAATGGGTTGACGAAAGTAACACATTTTTATTTTACACAGATCTTTGAAGTATTTCCGAATATCGACTGATACTTTCTGGAAGCTACATGCTGTCGCACATGGCCATATATCCAACTGCTCCATCGGACTGGCGTGCGGATTCCTGACTTTTCACTGGCAAACGACCAAGAAAGACTTCACGAAGTATAAAGTAATATACATTTTCTATAGGACAACTATACTAATATTTTAAGAGGAAAACTTAGTATTTTTGTATGTTTGTGTTGTATACTTTTTTTTTATTTGACTGAAGTAGCAAACGAGCATGCAGTCCACCTGATGGTAAGTGGTCACTGCCGCTCATGGATATCTGTAATCAACTTCATACAGAACATGGGTTCTATCTAGTCATGGTCATGGTCGTCTCATGTAAATGTGTGCCGGCAACCACACCCTTCTATCGAAACACAAGAAATGCTTCATGCTAGAAATAGGTGTGGCGGTGGTACTTCCCCGGTCGAACTACACTGGTTCTACCACCTTCAATACTTTTAAACCGATTTTAAATTCTTTTACCATTCGTATGCTACATTATTCCTGACTAACATAGGCAATTTTTATTACTAGAATATATAAGGCGTCCTTTCTAAAACTTCAGTAAGGTGAAAAAAAAATAGCTTAGAAATACTTTCATCGCATACGCTGCGGTACATGGTGAGGGGCATGTCCAGGTGTAGAATGGTCTCAAATGTATAATGCTCGGATAGATTGTATTATAGTCTGCGCGAACGAAGTCGCGTGGATTCTGCTAGTCTTTTTCATATATTTTTTTTATAATAAAGAAGTAGCAAACGAGCATGCAGTCCTTCTGATGGTAAGTGGTCACTGTCACCCATGGACATCTGTGATCAACTTCATACGGAACAAGGGTTCTCTCTGAAACCAATCACAGACGCATTGCTACTTCCGAGGACTATGATGGTCGCCTCATATAAAAGTGTACCGGCAACCACACCCCGAAACGCAAGGAATGCTTCACGCTAGAAATAGGTGTGGTGGTGGTACCTCCCGGTCAAACTACAATGTTCTACCACCTTTCATATAGAACAGTACTTCATATAGAACAGGGATTCTATCTAAAATAAGTTACTGATGCGTTACTATTGAGAACTAATAAGCCTCATAAAAATTTGAGCCGGCACATCCTTCCACCGAAACGCATTGCTTCACGCTAGAAATAAGTGTGGCGTCGGTACCTCCCCTAATATCCTCCTCTTGATCAAATTACACTGTTTCTACCCTTAGATTTAAAACTCTTACTATTTTTTTGCAGATGTATGGCTGGCTAAACTATCCAATAATAGGAATACAAATAGGACTTGTACTCATGGGAAAACTGTTCTACTCAGATACTAACCCACCCTCAAGGCTCTTCCACATCGTCTACGTATCCATCTTTTATGCGCTTAACCACATCCTTTTCTCCTTTTTCATTATCAGCTGTATTTTTAAAATGGAGAGTAAGTATTTTGTTTTATCCAATACTTACAGACATATCACGGAAAGATTTTTTTTTTTATCGGACTGAAGTAGCAAGCGAGCATGCAGTCCACCTGATGATAAGTGGTCACTGCCGCCCATGGGCTTCTGTAATCAACTTCATACAGAACATGGGTTCCATCTGAAGTCAATCACAGATGCGTTACTACTCCGAGGACTATGATGGTCGCCTCATGTGAATGTGTGTCACCACACCCATCTATCGAAGCACAAGAAATGCTTCACGCTAGAAATAGGTGTGGCGGTGGTACTTCCCCGAACACTGGTTGTACCACCTTTAAAAAGACAGAAAGGGATTGAACTGGAAGTCATGACAAACTGAGTTTAATACTTGAAACTTTTTCTAAAACGCACTCTATATAACGAATTAAAAAGTTAATATTTTGTAAGAGAAAATCACAATCATTTTACGTCCTATAAATTAACGAAACGCTTAAAAACTCCAATAAACAAAGTGTTTTCGCACTATTTTGTTCGTACAAAAAACATGTTTTTCGCTTACGGTCCCTTTTTCTGCAATCGTATTATGTATTCTAGTTTAAGATTACCTAATGTTAATCCAAATATATAACTTGCTTCCAAAGTTACCACTCTCTGTTGCTAAATTTCAAGGCCATAGGAGACAAATAAGGCATCCAGGATATGACAGCATCTTCGTCCCTGTTGTTCCGGGATCAGAATAGGGCTACGGTATCTCCTGCCTGTCGTAAGAGGCGACTAAAAGGGGTTTCCGGGGTTGCAGGCAGTTAGAGTGGGAGCTCGAACCGTTCGATCAGACGTCCCCGGGCAGGTCAGCGGTATGCGTGGCCGTATACCGTCGTAAAGACCAGACGGAGAGGTGGGCCCAGCTGCTCACCTGGGAGGCACGCGATGGGGCAACGCATTTAGAGGACTCCGGTTGCGTTCCTTTGGAAATCCCGGAATCCTCTTTTTAGCGCCGAGGACGGCCACCGGGGGGGTTTTGTGCAGTAGAAATCCCACATAACCCTACGTAGCTCCTACTGCGTCGGGTAACATTTAAAGGTTTCCCCCTCGAAAAAAAAGGATATGACAGCATCTAGCTGCAAAATTAGACTGGCTTCACACTCATTATAACAAATTTTATCGTATTCAATATTAACTTACATTGCTAATCTGATATAAACAGTTTCTCCTTGAAGTTCTTGAATTCTGACTAATATTATCTTAAGTATTTATCAGAATTTACTTTACAATTATTTTTAACTATCTCAAAACCACCGATCATCGATATCTCCAGAACATAATCGATAATATATAAGGATAAGGTTTTATTTATTGTTATCTTTTTAATGAATTTCCCTATACTTTATATTTATTCTCAATATTTTGGACCCGATAACAGATAATCTTTCAGCGTATTGCTCACGCGGAAAATATTCGTCCGTTCAAAAACAATAATAAACTAATTAAACTTTTCATATGTAGCATGACATTACAATAAACGAAAACCGGCTGAGACCGATTCGGTAAGGGAGAGTTCCGTACCATTAATTACATCAAATAAATAATAGTTTAAAAAAACTAAAAAAACACGCTTTTTATAGAAAACCGAACTAAAAAATAGAAAATAAATTTAAATGAATTTGATCAAAAAGATAACGTTTTTTTGTATAGGAGTTTCAATTTTTAGAAAATTGCGCAACACGCTGTCGCGTATTTTGATTAAGCAAAAAAAGGATGTTAGTTGTACAAGAAGTTCTCCCTTACAACCTTTTCGTACTGTCTGTTGTTGTAGCGGCAAATGAAATACACGAACTGAGGAAATTTCGACTTTGTAGCTAACACTGTTCATTAGCTAACAGCTTAGTGGCAGAGCACAGCAGAGTCTTAGTACTTTAACGACCCGCGTGGCGGAGCGGTTACCATACCGGTCTGACACGCAGTGGGTCCCGTTTCGATTCCCGGCCAGACAGGTATGTGCATGACGAGTTTAGATTCGTGTTCTGGGTCTGGGTGTTTGTGTATTCCTCTTGTGTGTATCCATGGTACCCTCGACACAGGATAAAATTCTACTATGGGGCTATGAGTGTAGAAAGCATGTGTTTAGTAATAGGGTGTCTTTTTTACCCTTTCGGTACGGAATCCTAAAAAAGACCTGTGTCATGGGACCGATAACTACGTACTACTTTATTCACACGTCGCGATAACAAAGTGTAAATCACGGTGATAATTATTTATAGAATTATCAGTATTTCTATCGAATTAACATGTAATACTATACTTATATGACAACATTGATCGATTGTTTTTACAAAGCGCTACTACCGAATATGAAGGTTATTGAATGCTTAAAATCCATCGAGAATTTGATCATTGTATGTTTAGCGATGTAGGTGGTGATTTTTTGGTCGATAAACGTCAGGTGAGATCAAATAAACTCTAGTATACAGGTTGTGCATAGGGGTACTATGCACAACCTGTATACTAGGCCTGGTGGGCCTCCACGGTTCGGTTTGCACGCTCGTTTTTGCCACGGACGAGTAAGTTGTGCTGAGCTGAACTGAGTGTGTTGAGCGCTATGACATGCGGTTCTTCAAAAAAGATGCGAAAAGGGCTCTCCTTCACAGCCGGCGATGCATTGGCGACTCCTCTGGTGTTGCGAATCTCCACAAGCGACGGTGACTACTTTCCATCAGGTAGCCCGTCTGCCTTATCGTTAGGTTTTTTTTTCTTAACCTATGTTATCCCACAGCTGGGCAAAGGTCTCCCCCTGCCAGTCTTTTGAATATTTCACCAGATCGTCACACCATCTTTTCTTAGGCCTTCCTCTTCGGCGATAACCGTTTTAATGGGTGCCTACCCATTGTGTGACGATTCTGGCCCATCTGTTTTCCTGCATTCTGCTGACGTGCCCAGCCCAGACATCGTTAGGTTAAAGTATAAAAAAAAACTCTATCATTACATCATTCGAATAATTTTAAAATAAATCAAACCATACTACACTAAATACCGCCCTCACTACTTTTGTCATTAGTGATTCACAATTTCATCAGACGGCATCATATTTTCGCATAGTCTTTGTTTTGATACGCGAAACACGAAACAAAACGATACGATTGAAACACAATTAAAGACGCAAATCATCCATAATCGTGTTTTAGTAATTAATTATGAATCATGTTATCACTTAGTTGCTACGTTGAACGTCCAAAATAAATGCGAGTGAAATGCAATATCTTCTGTATAGGGGGCTCTCATAAGGAAGACCATGACGCTCAATAACTCCATACTCGACAGTCGTGGTAACTTATTAGGTTTGGTACATTAAATGATAGGAAGAATAAGTTCGTCCCTGTAGTTCCGGGATCAGAATAGGGCTACGGCATCCCCTGCCTGTCGTAAGAGGCGACTAAAAGGGGCTTCCAGGGTTGCAGGCGACTAGAGTGGGAGCTCGAACCGTTCGGTCAGGCGATCCCGGGAAGGACGGCGGTATATATGGTCGCATACCGTCGTAAAGACTAGACGGAGCGGTGGGCCCAGCCGCCCATCTGGGAGGAGCCCGATGGGGCAACGCGCTCAGAGGATTCCGGTTGCGGTCGGTCCGAGTTCCCGTTTCCCCCTCGAAAACAAAGAAAAAACAGGAAGAATAAGTTGTCCCATAATGTTTTCACTTTGAGCGGTGGGCAAACCGTCTATAGATTTTTAAAATTGTCAAAAAAAAATCTTTGATATGAAATTACTCGAATGCATCATAGGGCAAGGGTCGGTTAATTCCAACCCAAAATGATTCATATTTTCTAATTTGAATTTCGATTTGAAAAATTTAGTTGAATTTAAGAAATATTCGTGCTACGTAATTCAACTAAAAAAAATGATATTATCTAATAATATCATTTTTTTTAGTTGAATTACGGTCGAGTTTCGACCATTGCGATGGGTGGTTTCTTAAGGTAAAATCAGCAATATTTGTTTAACGTAGGTACCCATGAAGCTGTCCATATATAACTTACCTACTTTATGTAATTATATAATACTTTATGTAATTGTTTCCAGATATTATTCGTTATTTCTTCGAGTGGGACGCTCTAAGGTGGATGGGAAGAATTTCTTACAGCTTATTTCTGGTGCACTTTAGTGTCGTAAGAGCAGTGGTGGGTTCCCAAAGAAATCTAATACGTTTGGGATTACATACAAGGGTAGGTTTTATATTATCGTCCCTGTAGCCTCGGGGTCAGAATAGGGCTACGGTATCCCCTGCCTGTCGTAAGAGGCGACTAAAAGGGGCTTCCGGGGTTGCAGACGGCTAGAGTGGGAGCTCGAACCGTTCGGTCAGGCAATCCCGGGAAGGACGGCGGTATGTGTGGTCGCATACCGTCGTAAAGACTAGACGGAGCGGTGGGCCCAGCCGCCCATCTGGGAGGAGCCCGATGGGGCAGCGCGCTCGGAGGATTCCGGTTGAAGTCGTTTCGAGATCCCGGAGTCCTCCCTTTTCAGCGCCGAGGACGGCCACCGGGGGGGTTTTAGTGCGGTAAAAATCCCACATAACCTTGCGTCGCTCCCACGGCGTCGGGTACCTTTGGAAGGTTTCCCCCTCGAAAACAAAAAAAAAAGGTTTTATATTATAAGAGACCTTTTTTATTTATATTTTTCGAAGGGAGAAACCTTCAACCCGAAGCCGTGGAAGCGACGTGGGTTATGTGGAATTTTTACCGTATTAAAACAGCGCTGCGTAGAGAACTCCGGAATCTCCAATGGAACACTTTCACATGAGGCGGCCATCATAGTCCTCAGGAGTAGGAACGCAGCTGTGTTTGACTTCAGATGGAAACCATGTTCTGTATGTAGTTGATTACAGATGTCCATGGGCGGTTGTGACCACTTACCATCAGGTGGCCTGCATGCTCGATTGCTGCTACAATTAGATAAAAAAAATGTGTGCGTGTACTAGCGTACACTCGTAAGAAGTGAAACTTCTTTATGGCGTTATTTTTCAAAAAATAATTTACTATATGCAACTTTACAGAAATTGGTTAAATAAAGTTAAATTAGATAAAGTTTAATAAAAGGCTTTTATTAAACTTTATCTAATAATCTAATCTATAATAATCTATCTAATATCACGCGTGGTAGGGATAAGAAAAAGATGGCGCGTAACAGAAAAAGATGGCGCTTAACGTAAAAATGTTACACAAAATTTTTTTCCAACCCCGATAAAGAAGTTTCACTTCAAAAAGACCTAATGAGAAACATTTTTTGGAAAAAATGCGTTCCGATTTTACGGATATTCTTAAAGAGAGTGATTATTATAATAGGAACATAAGTTTTAAGTTTGGTTTCGGGCTATTTTTAGTAACTAGAGTTTAAATTATTTTGCCGAAATTTTGACTTAGGTATCTTTCGTTCTCACTGTTATAATAGTTATTTTTTATTTTTATCTGACTGAAGTAGCAACCGAGCATGCAGTCCACCTGATAAGTGATCACTGCCGCCCATGGACGTCTCTAATCAACGTAATATAATAATGTTGAGAAAACATTGATAGTGTGATTCAGAGTACTAATAACGCCATCTCTTGATGAATTTGGGAAGGTCGCCAGAATATTAATAAACAGTATGTATATTTCAGGTACTATACTCGAGCGAAGTGATACTTGGGTCCTTCGTGTTCGCGACAGCATTATGGCTGCTGGTGGAAAACCCAATAAACTCGCTGTTCAAGATTGCGATGCGAGGCAAGCAGAGACGGAGACCCTCGCTTAAAGAAGAGTGTGAAGTCAATATGCAAAATGTTGCAACTATTTCATGCAAATAACTATTGAAAGTGACGAAAATAATATAATTAGATATTATTTATGAAATATGTGTATGATTTTTGATTTCCTCACAGTTATAAAGTGAAACGATCTTTCCCGATGACATTTTTGAAGTGAAACTTCTTTAGGCGCATGAGGGTAAAATTTTTACAGATGAAACGTCACGCCGGTATGCAACGGAAGTGTCGGAAAAGAGAGAGAGAGTGATCGAGACCGATTGAGAGAGAGTAAGACAGGGCGAACGTAGCATGAGCAACTAGCCGTGGAGTGAGAGTAGGGAGCAAGCGAGTGAGAAAGATTGAGAGAAAAAGTGAGACAGAGCGAACGTCGTATCACGCCTTTTTCCCTTCCTCTTAATCTTGGAAATTTAAAGTTTTAGATTTGTATAAATATAAACAAGATTTATAAATTAGTTCGCCAAAGGTAAACGCCGCTCGAGGATTGTTTGACCTAAAATTTTAAGCTTTATATAATAACTACGCTAACTAACAACGCTCTATTTAAAACACTTTATAATTGTTGAAGGTGGTAGAACCAGTGTAGTTCAACCGGGGAAGTACCACCGCCACACTTATTTCTAGCGTGCATTTCTTACGTTTTGATAGAAGGCCGAGCGGTTACCATACCGGTCTGAGGCGCAATGGGTCCCGGGTTCGATTCCCTGCCAGAATGGTATCTCAACGTTTAGTTTAGATTCATTTTCTGGGTCTGGATATTTGTGAATTCATCTTGTGGGTGTCCATGGTACCCACGGCACAGAAAATCCTAATGTGGAGCTATGAGTGTAGAAAACACATATTAATAAACAAGAATTGATACAACAACAATTAAAAATAAACAGTATAATAAAGACGATTTAATATCTAATTTCTACCTTACGTTAAAACAGTTTGAATTTGTGGTTTTCAAAATTTTAACTGATTTTCCTCTTTTGTGTAGGTTGTAGATATAATTTGCTTATTTGTAATATTGGCGTTTCAACGAAGAGCCAAAGTAGTGTTGCTAGTAAGAATGAGGATGTTGCCAGGCCTAAAAATATTGCCATCTGAAAAAACGGATGTAAATAAAAGTTTAATATATCTGTGATTTAAAAATACAATTATTGGCATCATAAGTAGACAGATTATGACAATTTATTTACATTTTTTGTTTGATCTTTTATTAAGTTTACAATAAATTATGAAAATTAGAGTAAAATCTTACTATCAAACAAATATATATTTTGTAAGTACTTTATAGCTAACACGAATTTTCATATTTCGACATTAGATAGCACAACAAATAGCAGAGTTAGCGTGGTTAATCGTAATAATAGGAAATTTAGGAAACTAGCTGTACTCTGCGCACGTTGCGACGCCTTCGCAAAAATACACCAGAAACCTTCGCGACCTCATAAATAACAACTTTGCTAAAGATGATCAAATGAATAGTTTACGATTCTATACAGGACATACAGACAAACATTCATTTTTATAAAGAATAAGAGAAGAAGAACAGGCAAGAGATTCGATCATTCCTAAGAATTATCTGAAGCGTTGTCCATCAATTCTCAGTTGGCCAGCGCGGTGGACTATGGCCTAAACTCTCATCTTGAGAGAAGACCCGTGCCCAGCAGTGGGACAATAATGGGTTGACGAGATCTGAAGCGTTTTAACTTAACTAAGGGTTATCAACGCATATGCGGCCGACCTCAAGTAAGACTAATTTATCTGAGACACTGCAGTAGCTTACCATCAGTTGAAAATGCTCGCTTGCTACTTCATTGTATGGAAATAAAATAAAACAACATACCGTAGTAACGGGCGACGCAGTCTTTAAACTAGTCAGAGTGCCTGTATAGAGCCTTAAGAGCGGGAAATGGACTAAGAAGGCGCCGTAGGTCAACCGGCTTGACACTGCCCAGCCTTTCCACTCAGTGAACCTACGATATACATCTGGAATAAAATAAAATAAAAAATATAATCCATACTAATATTATAAATGTGAAAGTGTGTTTGTTTGTTCCTCTTTCACGGCGCCACATTATATGATATGGTTTATATGTTGGGAGAAAGGAGGGTGGAGAGTGATGTAGGCTACTTTTTACCGCGCTCTCTCATTCTCATGAGAATATCGATGTTTTATTAGTTGATACATATTTAGTTGTTCCAGACGTTGTTAATAGGTGCAAGTTGTGGAATGAGCTTCCTCCTGAGGTATTCCCGGAGCGCTATGACATGGGGCTCTTCAAGAAAGGTGCAAAAAGAGCTCTCCTTCAAGACCGGGGATGCATTGGCGACTCTTCTGGTGTTGCAAATGTCCATAGGCGACGGTAACCACTTTCCATCAGGTGGCCCGTCTGCCTTATCGTTAGGTACAAATATAAAAAAAAAAAGATGGCGTTAGTAAAATTACAAGTTCAGAATCACGCTATCAATGCTAATGTTAATTCCCTTTGACCGTGCCGGCGAAGCCGCGGGTCACTGCTAGTAAGATATATGAGTGTCAGTCTTGTCAAATCTCAAAAAAGTGTCAAATCATAAAAAGGCGCATTGAAATGAAATGAAATGTCTTTATTTTGCATAGGCGCTTACAAATTGTCAGTTACATTTATATATATTTTTTTACACTACCACCGGATCGGAACACGACCTCAACTGAGAAGATCCGGCAAGAAACTCAGTGGGTTTGTCTTTTTTCTTTGTATATCTTTTTTTAATTTTTTTTATTTGCCATCTTGTTTTTACATGGGTAACAAAAGTTAGCTTCAGTATCCTAAATATTTATCAAAATCTAAATTAGCTCTATTGCCGGATTTAGGACAAAAGGGATTACGGTGACTATTATTTCCAATTTTTAATGTGTAATTGTTTTAAATTACTAAAGCGCTGCTAACGATTTCCCGCTTGGATGTTTCTAACATATTTTTTTACGTTTTGATTTTTTGCTTCATACGCCTTTTCTACTATCGAGGGTAGATGTGCGTACTCCATATGATATAGCGTATAATAAGAAACACTACTACGAAACTTTCATAATAAAACATTTGCCATAGACTCTAATCATTAAGTACAGGGCCTACTTATACCTATTAGTGGCCCTGGGCTCGTAAGGATAATGACCTTAATAAAGCGTTATCGTTCGAGGCCTAAGATGAGGGCCCACACCTTATTTTTTTTTTTTGTTTTCGAGGGGGAAACCTTCTAAAGGTACCCGACGCCGTGGGAGCGACGCAGGGTTATGTGGGATTTTTACCGCACTAAAATCCCCCCGGTGGCCGTCCTCGGCGCTGAAAAGGAGGACTCCGGGATCTCGAAACGACTTCAACCGGAATCCTCCGATCGCATTGCCCCATCGGGCTCCTCCCAGATGGGCGGCTGGGCCCACCGCTCCGTCTAGTCTTTACGACGGTATGCGACCACACATACCGCCGTCCTTCCCGGGATTGCCTGACCGAACGGTTCGAGCTCCCACTCTAGCCGTCTACAACCCCGGAAGCCTCTTTTAGTCGCCTTTTACGACAGGCAGAGGGTACCGTAGTCCTATTCTGATCCCGGAACTACAGGGCGTGAGGGTCCACACCTAGCTATGCCCTACCTATATACACTTACCTTCGAATTTGAACACATATCCAGCAACCAGGACCGCAACGGAGAAGGTGAACAAGGGTGGTACTGTCAACGTGAACAGCACCCTCGTGTACCACGGCTCCAGGTAGGGGTGCTTGTAGAAATACTTCCCGGATATTATCAGACATAAGCAGAAGGGGAACAACAACCAATATATTAACCGGAGTTTCTGTAAAGAATGCTTAATATGAACAAGTAACATTCGTATTATTAAAACAAAACTCAGCTTCTTGAAAATAATTCCTCAGTTTCAATCTATGTAGGTGGTAGAACCAGTGTAGTTCGATCGGGGAAGTAATACCGGCACACCTATTTCTAGCGTGAAGCAATTCTTGCATTTCGATGGAAGGGTGTGGTTGCCGGCATACTTTTATATGAGGCGACCATCATAGTCCTCGGGAGAAGTGACGTATCTGTGATTGACTTCAGATGGAACACATGTTCTGTATGAAGTTGATTACAGATGTTCATGAGCGGCAGTGACCACTTACCATCAGGTGGACTGCACTCTCATCTGTTACTTCAATCAGATAAAAAAAAAAAACTTCTAAGCAGTCGCATTTATTACATTTGATAGAGTAGCTATAGATTTTCATTAAAGGAAGACTATATATAAATCACTTGAAGATATGAAGTACTATTGTATTTTTAAACGTCTAAATTCAATTGAACGGATTAAATTGAAAGTGAAAATAGGTATAAGCCTGTTTTTTTAGAAATTAAACGCTGCGAATAAAATAGTTGAAGAAAAGTTCCATAGATTTGTAAGACCATTTAAAAAAAGAAGGATCTATTAACAATTGATTATATTTTTACAATTGGAAAAACATAATCAATTATTAATTGACTTTATTTGGAAAATAAAGTTCATTTAACTTTATTTTCCAAAATTGTAAATGTGTATCAAATGTTCCGCAAATTGTAAACGTATAAATGTGTATTGCAATACGTTTTTAATAGGAGTATAGAAATCTAGTAGTTTTAGTTTGATGCGATTTCTAACAAATACACAGTTAAGCAATAGTCTTAGAGCCCGCTAACCTTATAAGCTTGAATTTTCTTCATGATATCCTTATCAAGCTGCCACCTATGCACCAAATCTCCCACGATGAGTCCCAAGGCCGAAGCCGCAATGTTCGTATAGGGTCGCACATACAACTCATTATATGTTAAATCCTGAATGAAGAAGCTGCTGGTACCCCTGAAATTAAAGACACATGCGTTAATTCTTACTCGTGTTTTTCAAAATTGAGACGAAAGAGCATTGAACATATTTGTGTTGGATTTGGTATATCTACAAGTCTATTCATTGGAAAAAATGCGTTTTGAGCACCAGAGAGAAAAATATGTATCGCTTTAGTATTACATGTGGCGAACATTTTAGTTGTGGCTATGCGCCTGTGATTGTCTTCAGGTAAATCTCGTGTCGTATATGAACTTGCTTATAGATATTCGTGTGTGACAGTGACCACTTATCATCAGGTGGAATGCATCCTTGGTGTTACTTCAACTATTTAGGAAGGGCTGGTAATTACTCAGGGGAAAGAATAAATCGGGGTTCCAAATCCAGAAAGTAGACGACAGCTGGGGGGATGATGACACCGATGACGTATAATAGCCTCAGGATTCCACTCCTGGTGCCGTCAGTCTTGGCCAGCACACAGATAAGGAGACACATTACATAGAGCTGAATATCAGCTGCAATGAACCTGAAAAATCGAAAAACTATATGTTAGAGATAATATCGATATGTTGGACGACAATGGCGACCATTTAGATAACAATCCATTGGATTCTGCGACAGAAGTGAAACAACTATTATTTAAGTCTTCGACTTCTCGAAAGTTTGTTCGGTATAATACTACTGTCCCCGATAAAATTGAAAAGATGACGAAAGATTACAATAAATACAAAGGATATTTGTTCACAGTTTGCAAGTAGAGAAAAATAATTAGATATTGAAAATTGTAAATTCTAAAACCGGACCCTTCTGAGTGCGTTGCCCCATCGGGCTCCATACAGGTGAGCAGCTGGGCCCACAACTCCGACTGATCATTACGACGATATGCAACCACGCATTTCGCCGCCTTTCTCGGGGTCGCCTGACCGAACGGATCGAGCTGCCACTAGCCGATCGCAACCCCGGAAGCCTCTTTTAGTCGCCTTTTGCAACAGGCAAGGGATACTGTAGCCCTATTCTGATCCCGGAACTACACTACGTCAGTAGATTTTAGTTTGTTATTATTATTATTATATTTGTACCTAACGATAAGACAGACGGGCCACCTGATGGAAAGTGGTTACAGTCGCCTATGGACACTTGCAACACCAGAGGAGTGGCCAATGCGTCGCCGGCTTTGAAGGAGAGCTCTTTTTGCACCGTTCTTGAAGAGACCCATGTCATAGCGCTCCAGGAATACCTTGCACGTTCGTGGTAGAAAAGACCGTAAAAACCGAACCGTCGAATTCCGAAACCATTTTCATCCTCCTACGAATTTCGTTCTCGTCAACAACTTCTATTTTACGATACAATAAAATAACTAATTACCAGGTGGAACCCAAGCACTTGGAGTTATACACGAAGTTATTTAAGAAGAGCATGTGCAGCCACCAGTTCTGGCGGCAGTCGTTCGCGGCTACCATGGGTTCTGTCTGGAATTAAAAAAGTTTATTACATGCTATATTAGAAACGTAAGCACATATTTCTGCTGAAAAGCAAAGATTTGCTTTACGCTAGAAATAGGCGTAAGGGTAGCGCCTTCCTTACTCAACTACATCTACAAGTTTCACCTTTCATGTTTGTGGATGATTACAATTATTTCCGTAAGAGGGTTAGTCCAAATAATGGTTAAGGTCGTGTTTCGATCCGTAGTGTAAGGAAAAAATTGTAACTGACAATTTGTAAGTGCCACCGTAGGTCTTTACAAAATAAAGGCATTTCATTTCGTTCCAGGTGGCACGTCTTAGGTGACCACATTTTTTTGAAAAAACTTTTAAACTCAACAAGAATATTTAGATTTGACAACTTTTTTGTCGTTAAATTTTAGGTCGCATTTAATTCAAATTGGGTCCATGGCTGCATGTACCCACGCTATACATTGCCAAGAAGTAGACCTGAATATGCATACGATTTACTTCTTATGTAGATTGCTAAATTATTTCCTATTTTCTCATTAATTCCAATAAATACCTTCCAAAGCGGTCCAGAACCAAGATGTCGATACCACGTTGCCTTTATTGCTAAGACGACGGCATACACCGGCAATATCCTACGAATACAAGAAGAAGATCAGTAATATAAGAAAGTCAACTGATAGTTTATGGAAAACTTTTCTGATAATGGGTTGGGAAAATAATCTTAACCTTCACAACCTTTTTTTATGACGAGGAGGAAACCCTCAAAAGGTAAGTACACCGAATCCTTTGGGACTTTGGGAGAGACTTTGGGTTATGTAGCATTTTTACCCACTAAAGTCTCGGTGGCCTTCCTCTACGCTCGCAAGGGAGCCCTATAACCTATAACCTTCACAACCTACAACTAAAATTAAAGTGATCAAGTTCCCCGAATTTTTTTTTAAAGCGTAAGTAGCAAGCAATCACGCAGTTAACCTGACGGTATGTGGCCATGCCGCTCATGGACGCCTCCAGATAAAGATCAGTCGTACCTGAGGTTAGCCACAGATCTTTACTCCGGTTACTACTCTACAATACTCTAAATAAAATAAATAAATACTCCTGAGAACTAAGCTATAATGTCACTAATAAGTATGTCTCCCTTACTTAACGCAGCAGCTTTTTACACTAATGTTATTAGGCATAAATACATATGACCGTGGTACTTATGATCTTCGGAGTCGAACCATGAAGAATTTTAGTACCTTCAAGTTTTATTTGTATTTTATTGTTTGTATTTTATTACGTTCTTCTATACTAATATTATAAAGAGGAAACCGTTGTATTTTTGTATGTTTGTTATGAATTAACTTAAAAACTACTGAACCTATTGTAAAAATTCTTTCACCACTAAAATGCTACATTATTCCGAATTAGTATAGGCTATATTTTTTCTAGAAAAACTAAGACATCAGTAACGCGAACCAAAGCGTAAAATAATTTGTATGAAAATTCCTTTCACTGCGTACGCTGCGGAAACTATTGATGATACAATAAAAAAATGTTCTACAATATTAGAGAGCGCATATCAACATCCACATAAACCTTCGTGATACCATATATCTAACTATTGTAGTAGTAGTATTGTATGTTACTATAACCACTTGTTACATTTTAAATGTTACTAAAAAGCTGACCTAAATCAGATCGTGATACCCATATTCTTCGTGTTAATCCTTATCCAAATAAATTATTTTATATTCAAAACTGTTTCAATACTTATAAATAACTTTTTGAATTATTTTTATCGGGTAGTCCGTTCAGAAGATATTACGAATTTAGGAAAATAAACATTGTCGCCGCCACACATTGACTATCGTGTTTCGTGTATTCGTTTTTTTACTTTATCTGATTGAAGTAGCAAACGAGCATGCAGTCCACCAAGTGGTCACTGCCGCCCATGGACATCTATATGCAATTTCAAATAGAACATGGGATCTATCTGAAGTCAATCACAGATGCGTTGCTACTCCTGAGGACAATGATGATCGCCTCATATAAAAGTGTGCCGGCATTTTCTTGGCGAAAAGAAGTTCGCCGAATCAGCTAGTATAACATATGAATAAGCATTTTATATAAAACTGTAGCTAAAAGAACAAAACAATGTCGTTGTAAAGAAAAATCAAGATGTTCAGGCTACTTTAGATGGTTATCTAGAAATATGGAATATTGTTGAAAAAACTTAAAAGTCCGTTCCTATAAAATGATCTGATGTGATCTTTGATGCAACAATTGCGATGTCGTACCTTAATAATCTTATTAATAGTCCTTTTAGAAAAACACTGAAGTTGATTTCGTTGTTCTCAGAATATCGACGAATCTTGTACATCAGAAGGAAGGTAGTCGTGAAGAAACAAATTTGTATGACGAGAGATCCGTTCAATATAATATATTCAAACGTGCCGTTGTAGTTCTAAAAATAGCAAAAGTTATGCGTAAATTTGTACGGCTCCTTTCATTAGTAGGTATGCTCTATCGACTTACTTTAACATAAAATAATAATTAATAAACCTTAAAATAAAAGTAAAATTAAAGTATTTATTGTTTTAACAAATTTTAAATTTTTTATACGCAATTATAATGAGCATATCGCATATGCTCCAAAAATATATTTTTCCTTTTTTATTGATAACGATAAAAAAACTGAAACTTAATAGCTACAATTCAAGAGATTAACTAAGACAGATCCATGACCTACAACTCTCTCATTCTGAAAGAAGTTCCGTGCCCGGCAGTAGTCAATAATGTGTTGACGACGAACTAGGACTGAACGATAAAAAATGGAAATTTCTTAAACAATAGGTAAATGTACCTTACCTTTTCCAAGTCATGCGAATTTACAGGCAGGATCAATTGCGGACAGATGCTGTGAGCCATTAAAACAGAAAATATTATAATGGATCTGAAAAATAATTACCACAATAATTAAGTAATTCATAAATCAAGCTCTATGTTTTGTACTCTTAAAAATCACTTACTTCATTCCATTTATTGATCGGAGACGATTAAACCGCTCATCAGGGCTAGAAGTGACTACTAATTTCCTCCAATTGCGCATAATAGAAAAAGACAAGAAATATTCTTTTCCTGGAACAATTTATACCGATTGACAAATGTTACTTTTCACTAAGCAAGATAGTTAAAATGGTTTGTTTACTAATCATTACTCGTATAACGTTAATAGGTTATTCAGGCGTTTGCTTGCTTTAGTGAAGTCCACCACAAGAGTATCGTTTGTGTTTATCGAGGATATAAATTATGTGTGTCGTATAACAACGAACCTGACCTGTACTTTTTGTGTGAAAAGGGTAACAAACACGCATATGTAGGTAAATCCTTACAAACTTAAGTATCTATTATATAAAGAAGATACACAAAATTTGAATAAAAATATTTACCTTGCCATTCACTTTTCGAAAAAAATACATCACTCAAGCTTCCGATGACGTTTAGTATAACTAAACTAATAATTAAAATTCCGACTACTATATCTGATGTATCTATTGCAACAATTTCATCAACTAATCCATCACAATTATATTTTGCAACTTGGGTTTTCAATTTGTATTCTTTCCAAAATGTTTCGTTAAGGTATCCCTCAAGTACTTCCTTTAGGACCTCTGTATTATGTCCTGAATGTTTTCTACATCTCTGCGTCACGCATATACCATATCGGAAATTTGTGTGATTGTAATGGATTTTATATTGGTTTGAATATTCCTGAAAGCATGTCAATATATTTAGAAATATATATTTTCCAGGTGGTAGAACCAGTGTAGGTCGACCGGGGAGGTACCACCACCACACCTATTTCTAGCATGAATCTGTTGCGTTTCGATGGAAGGGTGTGGTAGCCGGCATACTTTTATATGAGGCAATCAGCTCAGTCCTCGGAAGTAGCAGCGCATCCGTGACTTCCTCGTTCGAACGACACTGGTTCTACCACCTTGAAAATAATATCCTGGTTCATGGGACTAATTTTAACATTAGCGACCAAACATTATACTAATGTACAAATTTTACGAACCAAGGGCAATAAAACATGCAATTCTATTGCAGTCACATGTTATATGCATTAAGCTGTGTGCATACGTGCGTTTCTGCTTGCAAAGTATTTTATTTTTATTCAAATGCATAAACATTAATATGTTTTTCGAGCGTATGTAAGTATGTTTGTATGAATGTTTTAGTGATGTAACGAATGTCGATATTTAAACATTCTCGAACGTGAATGCTGTTTTTTTTCAGCTTTTGGTGTAGAGGGCCGAATGATCTAGATTTGGCGATCGTTTTTTTTTTGGTCGGGTAACTGTAGTTTGATTTCAATTTGAATAGATTTGGCGTCCTTCAAGATTCAAAATGAAAAAAGAAAGTGTGTATGTACTTCTTTGGCGTAACAAGATTAGAATCTTTAAAAAAAAATATCTTTGCCCTTATTCTACGTTTGTAAAAAAAACGGCAGTAACAACAGAAAAAACTAAAATGTTGACTATATCTAACGTCAGGGTGTTGGTTTTTCGTGTCGATGTGCGCGCGCATCCTTAAAATTTACCCTCATTTTTCCCTAACGTGCCCAAAGACGTATAATTCCAAAAGTTGGAGCCAAGTCAAGCAGAAGTCGTGCATAAAGGGCTCTATAAAAACGGCAATTTAAATAACTTGGCAACACACTGTCGCATGTTTTCATCAAGCTAAAAAACATATTGTATAGGATAATCATATATCCCACAGAAAAAATGTAGTGGTCAAAAAAATCCAAGTCTCGCAAATCAGTTCTTTTACCGTAAAAAGTTGTAAGATCTATGTAATATCAAGTCAGTTATTAATTTTATTCAGTCCCTTCTTAGACCTTCGGTCTTAAATTGTTATGTAATTATCTAATCTAACATCTTATAGTGATCATATCAGTATTAAAATCATTAACGTTTTAAATAAATAGATTAATTCGGCAATCACAAGACAACACTATAAATCTCACAAGTAATTATATAATTAAATTGTGTATTGCGGTGCATTTATTTGTTTTTTACCGGTTAGCCACCAAATACATTAGCATACGAAAAACTAACAAGATTAACAGCTAACAGCTACATTGAACATTTGTTTACAAGTTATAAACGCAAAATCTTATATATAAAAAGATATGGCGTTTTATCGTCTCAAACATAAAATAGATTCAGTTCTAAATTAGCATTTTGTGGTAATAACAAAATTAATTCCGCAGATTTTAAGATTTATTAAAGCGAGTTGTTATAAAAAGAACTTGACGTAACTTTTTGTTAGCTAGACGAATAATTAAAAAATACTCGAAGTTTCTGATAGAACGCGTTTGATGTGATTTTTTTTTTTTGATTTTTTTCGTTTTTAAGTCTAGAAAGAGACGTAATATTATTTTTGTCTTGAATAAAATCGTTACACTTTAGTTATTGGACGATTATTTTGAGTAGTTTATTGTATCTATACCTATATTAATACGTGAACCAAAAACTTGTGATCCGTTTTTAAAATACTTGCCGCAGGCGGAGGAGTATGAAATTACGCACGGTTGTAGTTGATGTAGAGAAGGATTACGCAATGCTATTTTTTTTTTCAAATAATGCATAAAACTTACATAAAATTAACTAAAACACATTACATACACTACCTTGCATTTGACACAAACACATACATAATACACGAAATAGAACATTCAATTTCTTACTATGAAAACACATAATGTCAACAATGTCACATGTCTTTGTCAAAATACCCGCTATTCCTTTTAAATGCAGGTTAGCTAATTAAACCTCTTTTTACCTTTAACGGGTGCGATCAAAATAACTTTAAACTTATTACAATTTAAGTATTTGAATTTAAGAAATATTCGTGCTACTTTGAAAAAGAAAATGAAGATTATGTTTTTAATTTAAATTACGGTCAAATTTCGACCGTTGCGACGGGCGACTAGTTTTAGTAAATATTCGATAGCTTCCGTTCCCACTGAACTACATGTAGTGTCCGACCGAAGCTACGGCTTCGGCCACCTTCGCCAAAAGAAATTAAGGGGCGCAGCAGAAATCTCGCCCAGGGCGCTTGTAATGCTAAGCCCGGCACTGTTTATAACTTGCAAAGAAATTGTAATTAGCTCTACAGTTGTTTACATGCAAAAGAATTTCATATCGTTGAAATTTTCACTTGTAAATAATTTGAAACTTATTTTCTTCGGTTATGGTTTCAGCTGAAGGTTGTCGAAATAGCCGAATAATCCGCTTCGGCTTCAGTCAAAAATCGTCGTTCGGTCAGTCACTAGCTATATATAACATATCCATTAACATACCTGCATCATTGTCAAAAGCTCACTCGGTGCGTCAGAAATTGCCGAAAACTCCACAGTACAGTATACGCCATTTACTTCTTTCAAACAATTTATGTAATCGTCCAAATGAGCGATAGGTGGCATCCGACTATATTCTGTGTCTGAAATTATAGGTAAACAGGTATTTATTAAAACGAAGCAGTTGGACCATTACCGTATACCTACAAAGCGGTAAAGGGTTGAGACTCCTCTGACTAACATAGGTGTGATAGTTTTTTTATTTCACACCTATTTCTAACGTGAAGCATTTCTTGCGTTTCGATTGAAGGGTATGGTTGCACACTTTCACATGAGGCGACCATCATAGTCCTCGGGAGTAGCAATGCATCTGTGATTGACTTCAGATGGAACCCATGTTTTGTATGAAGTTGATTACAGATGTCCATGGGCGGCAGTGACCACTTACCATCAGGTGGACTGCATGCTCCTTTGCTACTTCAGTTAAAAAAAAAAGAAAAAAGTAGCAAACAAGCATATTTCCCCCTCGGGAACGAAAAACGGGACCTCCCGGGTCAAACTACACTGGATCTACCACCTGTTAAATATCCCCTTTCACCTCTTATCTGTGTGTACCTAATAAGCATGCCGCCATTAAAAGTTGTGAGATCCATCTAATACTGAGTCGGTTAGTTTATTAAATCCCTGCCCATGTCCCAAGTTATCAATGAATGTGAGTCTTATTTAATGCAATATATTGAAGCTTTTAACTTAATTTATATCCTGTGAAGGCACACAGAATGTACTCAATCTATTACATTTAAATGAAATGAAATGAAATGTCTTTATTTTGTATAGGCCTACGGGGGCACTTACAAATTGTCAGTTACATTTTTTTTCTTACACTACCACCGGATCGGAAAACGACCTCAACTGAGAAGATCCGGCAAGAAACTCAGCGGGTTTGTCTTTTTTCTTATTTATATCCATTTTTTTTTTATATAATTACAATCATGATTTTTTACATGGTAATGAAAGTTAGCTCCAGTATCTTGCCTTACAGTTCAGTTAATTTACTTTATATTGTCGTCCGCCCCATTTAGTAAATAATAATGAACCAAACACTTGAACAATTTATAATTTTAGGGCTACTCTGAGGTAATATCGGTCGAAAAAATGTGGTCCTAATATTTTGCATATTCAACCTCTTCTCATTCAACAGCAATATAACACCATAAAATATTTTCCATTGCTTGAGACATAACATGGCCATAACTCACTTTTTTATTGATTATATTACTTTGTATTTTACATTTAAACTAAATTTACATAAGGCGCGACGTAACGCTCATTAAAATATAAAAAAACTTGAATCGTGAATCAATGAGCCCTTGAACTTTGTTATTATTTTTTTTCTTCCAAAAACACTTTTGTTATCGACTATCCAGTTACCCATTTTCTAAAAAGTAACTAGCTTTAAAAATAAACTAAGTAGGTAATCATTTAAAATACACAACACCAAAAATATTAAATAAAGTAATTCAAAATAAATAAATACCATTTAGATCATCAATTACGCCAAATGCCGAATTAATTAATATAGTTAAAAACAACACCAGTAAAGACCACATTTCGTCCATATTAATTAAAAATGTTGTTAGTTTGGGACGTCCACCGTACGCCAGCACGGTTTTACTCGCGATGGCATGTCACGTGACGCGTCATGGATATACACCGAACTTGCCTCAAACCAGCGATCGACAACCTGTGGCTCGTGGGACTTTTCGTAGGACTATACATATGCATACATATACATATCTAAGCAGCAGTGATAGCCTAATTGTTGAAACTTGCCCTCTCAATCGGGAGGTCCGAGGTTCAAACCCAGATACGAACCACTGATTCATATGCGTATTAGAAATTAATTATCACTGCTTTTTGGTGAAGAAAACATCATGAGGAAACCTACACACCTGAGAGTTCTTTAAAAAAATAAGTTCTCAAAGGTGTGTGAAGTCCACATATTCGCACTTGGCCAGCGCGGTGGACTATGGCCTAAAACTCTCTCATTCTGTGAGAAGACCCGTGCCCAGCAGTGGTACAATAATGGGTTATACCCTATATACATACATACATACTATTAAACTTTAGGACTCGCTTTTCGTAGCCTGTGAGTTAATTAAAATCTTCTCAGCGTTGGTTATAATTTTTTCTTAAAATTTTCTTTACAACGTAATGTATCAACCGAACAGTGGTTCGACCGGGGAGGTATCATCGCCGCACCTATTTTTAGTGTGAAGCAATTCTTGCGTTTCGATGGAAGGGTTTGGTTGCCCGCACACTATTATATGAGGCGACCATCTTAGTCCTCGTGAGCAGCAATGCATCTGTGATTGTCTTTAGATTGAACCCTTGTTAAATATGCCTACATATCAGGCGGACTGCGTGCTCGTTTGCTACTTCAGCCTTATATAAATCTTAAATACTTTTTAAACACCACAAAATTTCAGAAATTATTTCCGATTGACAGCGATTACCTGTTGTAGTAGTTTCGTGACCCACTTTACCAAAAGGTTGCCGATCGCTGCCTTCATCAATCTATAAGCATTTTAAAAACTCTGCCTTATAAACAAGACACCGGGCGTCATAAATGTCGATGTAAATTTATTATTACAAATTGCTGTCGATTTAAGTACGCAAATTATTTTTGCAACATTACAACATTACTAACAAAAGTAAAAAAATAGGAAAATAGGAAAAAATAAAAAATAAACTAAATTCGAGAGATTTAGAAATGAATATCCATTCAAATATGAAAATATGATTGAGTAGATATATTTAAAGCACAGGCAATTGTCAACTTTATTTCTGTTCCGGAGCTTAACGCCTAGTACACAAATTGTTTGTCTTCACGATTAACACGAATAATTAAAGGTACTCGTAATAAGTTCCCCACATAAAATTTTGTACGAGCCGGTTAGCGCCGGTCGCTTCAACAACGCTCATGCCGTTATACCTACTATCTTCCGAAGCATGGCGAGGAATACGTACTAGCCTCCGATTAGACGCACCGTATGAGCAATGTAAATAATGCTCTGCTATTGGTTGAAGAATACCCCGACAGTAAGTTTAAAATTATTCGATTGGATTAAAAGTATGATTTTAAACAACAGCTACGAAACAGGTGTGGTGGTGGTACCACGGGTATATATGCAAAAAGTTGATAAAACTTCGATAATGTGATTCAGAATACTAAAAACGCCATCTCTTGGCGCATGCGAGAGGCCGCCACAATATTAATTATACTAATTGAATTCCGCAGCTTCGCCCGCGTTAACAAAAGTCGATTGTCCCGTGGGAGTAAGATATTTTCCCACAGTATAAAGTAGCCTATATGTTAATCCAGAGTATCAGCCAACTACCAACCAAATTTTATGAAAATCGCTCCAGCCATTTACACGTGAATAAGTAACAAACATACACACTCACAAACTTTCGCCTTTATATAATAGTCAATAATACTCTGGTCACTCCGGTCACTCCGGTCACTCCGGTCCCTCCGGCCCTCCCTTCACTCCAGTCCCTCCAGCCTCACCGGTCCCTCCGGTCACTCCGGTCCCTCCGGTCACTCCAGCCCCTCCGGCCGTCCCTTCACTCCAGTCCCTCCGGCCCTTCCGGTCCTTCCAGTAAGTGCGGTCCCTCCGGCCCTCCCTTCACTCCAGTCCCTCCGACCCTCCCTTCCCTCCGGTCACTCCGGTCCCTTCCTTCACTCCAGTCCCTCCGGCCCTCCCTTCACTCCAGTCCCTCCGACCCTTCCTTCCCTCCGGTCCTCCCTTCCCACCGGTCACTCCGGTCCCTTCCTTCACTCCAGTCCCTCCGGCCCTCCCTTCCCTCCGGTCACTCCAGTCCTTCCGGCCTCTCCAGTCCCTCCGGTCCCTCTGGTCACTCCGGTCTCTCCGAGCACTCCGGGCCCTCCGGCACTCCCTTCCTTCCGGCCCCACCGGTCTTTCCGGTCACTCCGGTCCCTCCGGTCACTCCAGTCCTTCTGGACCCTCCGGTCACTCCGGTCACTCCAGTCCCTCCGGTCAATCCGGTCCATCCGGTCACTCCAGTCCCTGAGACCCCTCCGGTCACTCCGGTCCCTCCGGTCACTCCAGTCTATCTGGCCCCTTCGGTCCGTCCGGTCAATCCGGTCCCTCCGGTCACTCCGGTCACTCATGTCACTAAGGTCCCTCCGGCCCCTCCGGTCACTCCAGTCCGTCCGGTCAATCCGGTCCCTCCGGTCCCTCCGGCCACTCCGGTTCCTCCTGTCACTCCAAGTCCACTTCAATTTCAGTTATTTTTTTTAGCGGAAAGTTTAAAGTTATACTTCTTTTGGCGCGTTAGGGCAAAATGTTGATTAAAATTTTTAAGTCTCGCGCGCACACAGTCACGCAAAACCGACACGCTGTAATTAGGTATAGTCAACATTTTAGTTTTCGATACGCGCGCACACCGTCACGAAAAACCGACACCCTGAAGTTAGCTATAGTCAACATTTTAGTTTTTTCTATTGTTAGTTTTGTTTTTTCCACAAACGTAGATTATGGCGATGGACAAAATTTTTAAAAAGGGTTTTATCTTGTTACGCCAAAGACTTCTAATGCGTTTACATAAGGACGTACACACTTATTTTTTTGTCTCATAAAATTTACAAGAATATGTGAACAAACGTGTGAGCAAAGAAAACTTCTTGCAGTAGCGTCAAAATTATGTAGATGAACGTCAAATCACATAATTTTGACGCCACTGCATTATGCTGCCTATCAATGCCAGATATTTTTGCTGCGTTCGTGTAGTCAGATATTATTGAACTCCTTCTTGGGTCAGATACTTTTGCCAATCTTCCATAGTCACATCTTATTGCTCGTGACTGTACATTCAACGTAATTTAACTCACAGTCAATAGATGGCGTTTGCATACATAATATGTAACTCATCGGGAATTCTTCGTTAATGTATCTTTCAAATTATACATACATTTTCGTTTTATAATTTCATAAACTATGGGTAAATTAAAATCAATTAAAATCACATCTATTTGTATGATAATTGATAGTTACAAATTTATACGTAGATATTATTTTTGAACGAATTCAGAATGGCATCCGGGCGGCAAATATGGCTGGCTACTGTCATTTGCATTAGAATTCAACAAAATCCGCGACAATCCGAATATATTGTCGACTCGAAATTAATGTTTTTTTTTATGTTTTATTATTTAGATAAGCTTTCAAGTAAGTCTATCGTACCCCTTGACGGAATTGTCAATATGGGGCTTTGTCAAAAACGAACTTCCATACAAACACTTATGCCCGATTTTAACGCTTTCAACCCATTTTTTGATAAAAAGCACCCCATGCTCTTTCTCGAGGTCAACCCTATCTGTGTGCCCAGTTTCATAAAGATTGGTTCAGTTATTTAGGCGTGAATAAGTAACAGACAGACAGACAGAGTTACTTTCACATTTATAATATTAGTACGGATTGGGAATTGGGATTGTTACATCTTGGGAACCTTGCCCAGGGACTGCGATGGTGATATTCTTTTATGGTAGTGTTTATTTTTATATGTTTTTGTTTTTCTTTTTTGTATTTTGTAAATAGTTTTTTTTTTAATTTTGTTAAATCTAATTAGATGAACCGTATTGTGTATAGTGTTAATTGTATAATACGGTACGGTATAAGGGTGTAGGGATTAGTATTATAATATTAGTAGGGATTATATTAATATTAATTAATTTCAGTTAAGTACTATACTCGAGCGCAGTGATACTTGTTTCCTTCATCTTTGCCACAGCATTATGGCTGTTTGTGGAAACTCCAACAAACTTTTATATGAGGCGACCATCATAGTCCTCGAAGGAAGCAACGCATCTGTGATTGTCTCCTTAAAGAACCCATGTTCTGTTTGAAGTTGCTTACAGGTGTCCATGGGTGGCAGTGACCACTTGCCATCAGGTGGACTGCATGCTTGTTTGCTACTTCAATCGGAAAAAAAAATAAACTCGCTGTTCAAGATTGCAATCCGAGGCAGGCAGAGGAAACTCTCGCCCAAGGAAGAGTATGAAGTTAAAATGCAAAACTAGGTGAACTTCGCAGCTTCGCCCGCTATAAAAAAATCGTTGTATCGATTGTCCCGTTGATATAAGATATTTTCCCACAGTAAAAAGTAGCCTATATGGTGATCTAGAGTTACAGATAACTCTCTGCCAAATTTTATGAAAATGGCTCCAGCCATTTAGACGTGAAGAAGTAACAAACATACACACTCACAAACTTTCGCCTTTATGACATTAGTATGAAAAGTATGATAATTATGATGTTGCAAATATTCCACGCCACGCAAATAATAATTGAAAGCGGACGAGAGGATAATATATTAAGACATTTATTTACAAAATTAGTTTATTTACGTATAGTTTTTGATTTTCCGTATCAGTCCTTAAATATAAACTATTTTCGACATTTTTGGGTCTATCTGACGCATGTCGCATAACACTTAGATGCAGCGTGATGAAAAAGGTGGTTCGAGGATCGTGTAACCACAGTACTAGTATCATACAGTAATCTATCTCTTCCCAGTCTTTGAATTTTATACCTACAGATGCGCTGGACGAGAATATGCGTTAGGGCTACCCGTCTAAAGTATTTTAATTATATCTGCATACTTGACTTTCTTTATTACATAATATGTATTTTATTCAGTAGATTCAGGTATTAAACAACGCGTTCTTTTAATATTTGAGAGACTTAATAACAAATCATACACAAATAATAGTTATAAATTTCACACTGAATAATATTTCACCGATAAAAATAAAAAATATTAACACTGGATGAGTTTATGCACAATTAAAGCAATCAAAAATGGCCTAATATAGTTTACAACTGCTCTTCGCTACATTATTATTTAAATAAAAAGATGCACTGCTTAAAAAACGTCACACCGCCCGCTCGTCACTAGGGCACATTCGTAGGTACAATTTGCGTTTCATGCGTTTATAAGAAGTTAGAATACTGTAGATACCATTACCGTGGTGTAACCTAAAAAATACGCTCCATATAAGACCTATACATATAATGTGGAAAGAGTGAGCTTAGTTTTTGGATACCTCTGGTTAAAATCTGGTCTATATTATTTTTTTGTGTTAATCGAAATTTTAACTTTTTTTTAAACGTTTCATATGCATCCGTGGTAGGACATCTTGTTCTGTATATAGTTAGTTACACACAGATACCGGCAGTTATCATACAACACTCATCCGAAAAAATACCCGGACATTAGTTTGATTTTGTTTAAATTTATTTATGTATATTAAAAACTTTTGGCTGCCAAATCCAACCATTTAATGCTTTTTAAATCCAACCATTGGGTTGCAAGATATAGAAACACATTTTAATTTATCAAAAACCTTCACTTTAAAATACACTAAGTAACAAACATACATTAGTCATGTTGGTGGCGGCCGGAGGTCGCAGAGAAACGCAAAACCATACTTAATATTCAATTTAAACTAAAAATTACAACAACATTTTGACTTAGAACTAAAGGTGTGAGCTCGGAATGCCGTGGATTCTCACGATGTGTGGGAACGTTCGATGTGCTGCGTAAGCTCCTCGGGTTGCTGGCTGGGTCGCGATGCACTAGGGCTGTGCATCAGCGTTAGGGTTATGTAACACATTACTAAACACAAACTGATACAATATACATTTTAGTAAAGCTAATAAAATCCTTTAAACTAAAACTAGTTGGGAGCCCTTTTTTAACTGCTTTTCCTTTTTTGTGTTGGTTGTAAACATAATTTGCTTATCTGTAATATTGGTGTTTCAACGAAGAGCCAAAGTAGTGTTGCCAGTAAGAATGAGGATGTTGCCAAGCCTAAAAATATTGTCATCTGAAAATATGCATATAAATATAATTGAAATGTATCTGTCAAATTAAAATTAAATTTTTGACAACATATAAAGATGATTTCATAGATTCTGAGTCAAACGAGCATGCAGTTCACCAGATAGTAAGTGGTCACTGCCGCGCATGGACATCTAAGCAACTTCATATAGAGCATAGGTTCTATTTGAAATCAATCACAGATGCGTTGCTTATTCCGAGGACTGAGATGGTCGCCTCAAATGAAAGCGTGCTGGCAACCACACCCTTCTATCGAAACGCAAGAAATGCTTCACGCTAGAATTAGGCGTGGCGGTGGTACTTCCCCGGACATACTACACTGGTTCTACCACCTTGAAAATCCTTTGACCTACATCCTTTGGCCCTCTACACCAAAAATGGAAAAAAAAAACAATTTTCGTTGTTGGTTCCATTTTGATATTCGCATTCGCTAGTGTTCCAATTAATAACATTAATTACATTACTATCAGGTGGACTGCATGTACCTACATTTACTACTTCTATAACACAAAAAGAATTTGAAGCAACATACCGTCGTAACGGGCGACACAGTCTTCAAACTCGTCAGTGTGCCTGTATAGAGCCTTAAAATCGGGAAGTGGACTAAGAAGGCGCCGTAGGTCAACCGGCCGGTCACCGCCCAGCCTTTCCACTCAAAGAAGCAACGATATACATCTGAAATTAGATAAAATAAATATTTCTCACTGATGTCCATTTGTGTTTATGGCACCAAATCTTAAAAGGCGCATCGGACACTTTTTCGAAATCAAAATTAGCTATATGTATATGGATATTGAAAGATTTAGGAAAATAAGGATTAAGGTGGCTATTTCCAATTTCTAATGTGCAATTATTATAATTTAATTATAATTATATTAAAAATAAATAAAACATTTCAAACACTAATATAATTTATTAGTTTATACAATTTTCTCCGTTGATTTTTTGCTTCATGCGCCTTTTATACTGTCGGGGGTAGATGTGCGTAATTCTTACCAAAAACACTTATCACTAAGTAACCACTTTTACACACAATATTCGCATGGCGCTTAAAAAGACAGCATTTCCATGACCCGATGACGACTTAAAAGGCTCATAATAGGCTAAAGTCAACCTCTGGTGGTGTTTAGTGGGTAGGCACGTAGGTTTTTCATGAGTCCCACATAACCAATGCGGACGGCCGCATTGGTATGCATGAGCATTCACCACCACCCTTCCCGCACGGAGGGTAGCCCTTTCTCCTTTGTCTGGGCGCAAAAAAAAAGAGAAATTTCGTGGCCTTGTTAGAACGTCTCTTGCAACATATATGTTCATTTTATTTATTTATTTATGCACACACAAAGAAATCAAAATCCAAAAAAGTGAACTTATAACTCTTAGATATGTTTCATGGTCCTTTGGTAATAATTTTGCTAGGTGGTAGCTCCAGTGTAATTTGACCGGTGAGGTACTATCACCACACTTATTGTTAGAGTGAAAAGTCCTTGCGGTAGAGTGTGGTTGCCGGCTTACTTTTGTACTCGGCCACCATCTTGGATTGACTTCCGATAAAACTTTTATTCATGTCAATGGGTGGCTATGACTACTTACCATCAGGTGGCAATCGTATGAAAAACTACTCACCTTCAAATTGGAACACGTATCCGACAACCAGCATAGCAGCGAAGAAGGTGAACAAGGGTGGTACTGTCAACGTGAACAGCACCCTCGTGTACCACGGCTCCAGGTAGGGGTGCTTGTAGAAATACTTCCCGGATATTATCAGATATAAGCAGAGTGGGAGTAATAACCAATATACCAAGCGGAGTTGCTGTAAAAAATATTATTATGAAAAATCTCTATTGACCATTGCTAGCCCTAAGAACGCATTTGAATTTTTTCTTATGTCACCATCAACTCTGGCTGATGTGACCCATAACTCAGATAAAAAAGGGTTTTTAACCTACGGATGAATCTAACAGATGAATAGCAATACCTTCTTAATTTTTATTAAACAAATATCTAATGTCGCACGTGTATAAGACTTTTGCGAAATTGTACTTGCACTGCTAAAATGTTAGATAAGGAGGATCTTTCGATATAATTACCTTTATTTTTCTAACAGGGAGATCTGTCGACAGATTTCGTTTTAGAAAATCGTTTAGAAGAATGGAGATCTAATAAATCTTCTTTTTTTTAAATTTAGGTACATAATATGAACATAGGAAAAAAATGTTTTTTTTTTGGTTATCACTAGAGGCACAGATTCAGTTGTTTTGGTTTTCGTTTTCAAAGAAATACACAAAAGAACAGACAAAAAAAATGGAGTCTAACCCTAACTTTAATAATACCTTATAAGCCTGAATTTTCTTCATGATATCCTTATCAAGCTGCCACCTATGCACCAAATCACCCAAGATGAGTCCCAAGGCCGAAGCCGCAATGTTCGTATAGGGTCGCACATACAACTCATTGTACGTTTTATCCCGAATGAAGAAGCTGCTGGCACCCCTGAAATTAAAGACAAATGCGTTAACTCTTACTCGCGTTTTTCAACAATGAGACGAAAGAGCATTGAACATATAACTGTAAGTTTTATCCTGAATGAAGAAGTTGCTGGCAGTCCAGGAATTAAAAGAGAAATGTAACTATTACTTTTGTTTCAAAATTGAAAACAACGAACATCGAGCATTTTTGTATGGGCTTTGGTATATCTACAATCAATTCATTTGAAAAAAAAGAGTTTTGAGGACCAGAGAGAAGAGTATGGGTCAAACGACATGTGAATAAAAGAGAAAAAGATCAATCTTAGGTGATTAAATCAAGTTGACATACTTGTAAATGTTGAAAATTTTTGGAGTGCTTATACCTAAAGTTTAGATTATAGACTCGGATACTGGCGATAGCACAACTATCCGTAAGATATCCTCTTTATTCCGCTTTAAATATATATGTGATGATTGTTTTAGTCCTTAGAAATAGCTACGCCTGTCATTGAGTTCAAGTAAATTCCATGTTTTAGGTATATAAAATTGCCCATGGATGACAGTGACCACTTACAATCACGTGAACTACGTGCTCGTTTCGCAATCGTGTAAGAAAAGCTGGTACTTACTCAGGTGAAAGAATAAATCGGGGTTCCAAATCAAGAAAGTAGACGATAGCAGGAGGGATGATGATACCGATGATGTATAACGACCTCAGGACCCTCCTCCAAGTGACGTCAGTCTTGGCCAGCACACAGATAAGGAGACACATTACATAGAGCTGCATATCAGCTGCAATGAACCTGAAAAAATCGAAACAACTGTATTTATTGTTTTATTTATTTATTTATTTATAGTTAGCTAGAACGGCCATCAGGACCAATTACACTAACTCAGATACATTACAAATCAAAAGAAAAAATACACAATAGTAAATTGAAAACATCATAGAAATAATTATAACTTAGGACTTGTCAATAAGAAACATAATTTAGAGTCAATTACATTAAAGCAATGATTAAAAAAAAATTAAATTCAATCTATAACAGTTATAATAAATAAACAAAATAAAGAGATCTGTAATTAAATAATTATTATAATTAATCAAGAATGTTCTGTTCTTTATAAGTACCTATATCATAAATATAATATACCTGTAATAACCTCTCGAAGTTACTGAATTAAGAAGATGGTAAAATATTTGAATGGGTTAAATAGTAAATTGTTCGCAGGCCGTGAAGAAAAATAATTACATGTCCAAAATTGGACATTATTGCCACTGTAAGTACAATTTGTTTATATGAAAATGACGTTTTTTGGAATGTTTAAAAATTTATTGAAAAAAAATTGAAAAAAAAATTACTTACAATTTTTTTTACATATGACCAAATTACTTTAACTAAAAATATTATATAAATATCAAATCACGTTGTTAAGTACATTTATGATGGCGTTCAGATTTCAAAAATAAGAACGTTTTTGCAGCTAAAGCAGGATCTACCAGTATCTGCTCGTGTATTACAATCTATCTATCTATCAAGGTAGTCCACTGCTGGACATAGGCGTCTGGGTCTGATCCTAAGCCATCAGAGTCCAGGTTACCCGCCGTCTTCTTCAAGTCATCTGTCCACCTAGTAGGGAGACGACCTATACTCCTTTTGCTTAGACTTGGTCTCCATTCGAGAATTTATCTACCTGAACTTTTTTCTACAAACATAATATGGTCTACCCATTTTTACTTCAGTTACTAATTCTCTTATAATAAAAATTAGAATCTCTCTATCCATATCGGTAATTTTCGTGAACTTCATGAACTTCATGAACTTCGTGAACTTCGATTTTCATGTGCATCTACGAACTCCATAATCTCAACGAAAGTACGTAAGATATGTAATTACCAGGTGGGACCCAAGCACTTGGAGTTATACACGAAGTTATTTAGGAAAAGCATGTGCAGCCACCAGTTCTGGCGGCAGTCGTTTGCGGCTGTCATGGGCTCCGTCTAAAATTAAAACAAAATGGAATTAATTCCAAATTTAAATCAGTAATACATAATGGCTTATATACTGCCTCTCAATCAAGATTCAAATCCCAGGTACGCACCACTGATTATACTAAAATAATGTGCGTATTAGAAATCAATTGTAATTGAAATGATTATAACAATTTACGTTGGAGGAAAACATGTGTAGGTTTTCATGATGTTTTCCAAAAGAATTCTTTAAAAAAATGTTTGTTTAAAGATTTCTTAAGTCTACCAATTCTCACTTGGCAAGTGCGATGATCTATAGACTTTTTTGTACGAGGCGGAAACCTTCTAAAGGTACTCGACGCCTTGAGAGCGACGCGGGTTGTGTGGGAATGTTACCGCACTAAAACCCCCTCGGTGGGCGTCCTCAGCGCTGCGTGAGAGTCCTCCGAGCGCGATGCCTAGTTCAGGCTCGTCCCTGGTAAGCGATACGCTCACCTTACCTTTTGTGATTTACGTTGGCATGCGACCACACATGGCTCCGTCCTTCCCGGAGTCGCTTGCCTGGATGGTTCGAGCTCCCACTCTAGCCGCCCGCAACCCCGAAAGCCCCTTTTAGTCGCCTCTTACGACAGGCAGAGGATACCGTAGCCCTATTCTGGTCCCCGGACTACAGGGGCAGATGGTCTATAGCCTAGTGCATTGTGAGAGAAGACCAGTGCTCTGCACTAGGTTGACAATGAATTGACGTTAAGAAATTAATTCATGTTTAGAACGGGAGTTAGGACATATGATACGCCTGATATATAACCAGCATTTCCTGTAAGAAAACTTTGAAAGTCAACATGCTCCCCAGAATATATTGGTAGCAGCAGAATATTTAGATTTGGTGACCTTTGCCCAAATGTTAGGTGGTAACGAATTCGACTTTGGTTTCCGGCGACACAAACACACGCAATGCCATTGCCAATACGTACAAGCGCATACAATTTGATTCTTACTTCAGTTCCAAAAATAGTTTTCTCATATTAAATCCAACACGTACCTGCCAAAGCGGTCCAGACCCAAGGTGTCGATACCACGTTGCCTTTATCGCTAAGACGACAGCATACACCGGCAATATTCTACGAATAATACAAGAAAAGCATCAGTAACACAAGAAACACGATTAACATCTTGTGGAAGATTTTACGAGTAATGTATGCAAATAAAACCTTAAGTCCTGGAATTAACAACCTATAACTAAAATTACACCAATGAAGTATCTCCAAAATGATCGTTCTTTTTTAAAAGATAGAATAACGAGCATGCAGTCCACCTGATGATAGGTGGCCACGGACGCCTATGGATATCTATAATCAATCCCAAATAATAGAGTCTTACCTGAAGTTGGCCAGGTGCTTTACTATTTCTGTGAATAAAACACACCTATTTCTAGCGTGAAGCATTTCTTGCGTTTCGATAGAAGGGTGTGGTTGCCGGCACACTTTCACATAAGGCGACCATCTTAGTCCTCGTGAGTAGCGACGCATCTGTGAATGACTTCAGATAGAACCCCATGTTCTGTATGAAGCTGCTTACAGGAGTCCATGGGCGGCAGTGACTACTTACCATCAGGTGGACTGCATGCTCGTTTGCTACTTCAGTCAGATAAAAAAAAATGTTTTATACTATGTAGTGGTAATATAATGTTTTGTTGTGATATAATTTCTCTGAGGACTCGATATGGTTTTACCTTAATAATCTAATTAGTAGTCCTTTCAGAAAAACGCTGAAGTTGATTTCATTGTTTTCAGAATATCGACGAATCTTGTACATCATTAGGAAAGTAGTCGTGAAGAAACAGAATTGTATGACGATAGATCCATTCATTAGAATATATTCAAATGTACTGCTATACTTCTAAAAATAACAAAAATGATATATAAAGTAAGGTTAGTTTTATTAGTATGCTTATTTTAACATCACATAAAATAATTAATACTTTTTAAAACCTTTCAGTCGAGGGAGTTGGTCGTAAGATTGGCCATGTTTGTAATTTAAAAAAAAGTAGTTTGGGCGGGGAATGTCACTAGTAGGGAGTCTGGAGTTCGATAATTTAGATTGTCGAGGTGTATTTACTGTCCACAAAAAGATGGAATAAGTAGATGAAGAGGATGATTTAGGCATAGAGGACATGCAATTGATTAAAATAACTGAATGGATTCATGTTTCAGTGGAGATATAACCTTCAAATTTATACATATTTATTTATGCTAAAGTGCTTGCACATGCAATGGCAAATCAACAGACTAAATATCAAAATTAAAAAGTAACGCAGCAGTCTTGAGAACTGCCAGAGCAGAAGCAAAAACCTAAAAGAAAAAAAATATTTTAAACATAAACTTGATTAAATTATCAACATTAGTCTGATTTAAGGCATCGTTATTGTAGCATATTGTTTAATAAGTAATAATAAATGGCGACACAAAATCGTGCAACGCGCCTAAAAAATTTTTTACTGCAAAAATCTAAATGTACTGCAAAGTCGATTGACAAATAAAAGAGAAAAATGTACCGAACTGATTTATCATTGCCTGAAGAGTAATTTCACCAATAATATTAATCCGATTATAATCATATCGAGCACTTCATATAAATTTTCCCAGAATATATTTTTCCATTTTTTTCTAATAATGATAAAAAACTAACACTCAACTCACTAGCTGCGATACAAGAGCAAAGATACAAGCTGGGATACAAAAACTAAGACAGAACGACAAATAGAAAATATCTTATATATTGCGTAATATCTTATACCTACCTTTTCCAAGTCATGAGAATTTTCAGGCAGGACCAATTCAGGAAAGATGCTGTGACCCATTAAAACAGAAAGTATTATTATGGATCTGAAAAATAATAATTAATAATTTATAAAAAATAATAATTAATAATTTAGAAATCAGGTCTTCCTTCAGGGTTATAAAAAACACTCACTTCATTCCATTTATTGATCGGAGACGATTAAACCGCTCGTCAGGAGTAGAAGTGGCTACTAACTTCCTCCAATTGCGCACAACAGAAAAAGACATGATATATTCTTTTCCTGGAACAAAATACAGATTGATAAATATTACTTTTAATTAAGCTACATAATCAAAATGATTTGTTTTCTAATCATTAAAACCTTACTAGGTTATTTATGCGCTTTTGCTTTCTTCAGTGACGAGTAAGAGTTGTGTTAATATAATACATATATTATGCGTGTGCCAAATTTTAGTCATATTCGACCGGTAGATTTTGCGTTCTTTTTTTATCTGATAGAAGTAGCAAACGAGCTATTAGTCCACCAGATGGTAAGTGGTTACTGCCACCCATGGACATCTGTAAGCAACTCCAAACAGAACACAGGTTCTATGTGAAGTCAATCACAGATGCGTTGCTACTCCCAAGGACTATGATGGTCGCCTCACATAAAAGTGTGCCGGCAACCACACCCTTTCATCGAAACGCAAGAAATGCTTCACGCTGGAAATAGGTGTGGCGGTGGTACTTCCCCGGTCGGACTGCACTCGGTTCTACCACCTACAAAAAGAGTACCAAGCACAAATATACAGATACAATCTCACAGATTTTTGCATGTATAATATTAAAAGGAAAAAAATAACAAAAATAAAAATACCTACCTAGCCAGTAACCCTTTGAAAAAAATGCATCACTCAAGCTTCCGATAACGTTCAGTATAACTAAACTGATAACTAACAATCCGACTACTATATCTGATGTGTCTATTGCATTGATTGCATCATCTAATCCAGCGCAATTGTACTTTGTAACCTGCGTTTTCAATTCGTACTTCTTCCGAAATGTTTCGTTAAGGTATCCTTCAAGTACTTCCTTTAGGACCTCTGTATTATGTCCTAAATATTTTCTACATCTCTGCGTCACGCATATACCATATCGGAAATTAGTGTGATTGTAATGAATTTTATAATGTTTTGAATATTCCTGTAAATGTAAATATATTTTAATATATTTAGAAATGTAGATTTAGTTCAATATCATGCTAATGCGATTATCCAGGTGTCTATTTGAGTGCAGTTGAGATCAACATAGATAGCTATTGTAAGAGAAATTAATTGTATTGAAAATAATATTATTGTGGTGGATTTTGAATATAAGGGTTTAAAAGTGTTTAAACAAAAAAATTATGACACATAGGACGATTATTCACATAAATTATTATGTAAAGCTCAGGCCTCTCCCAAGATGAGGTCTAGGTTTGAGGAAAACGGTGTGGAACTAAACCAAATTTTTAAGGTTTACGTGTATAGCCGAAACTTCAAACTGGTAGAAATCTCAGTCGTTAGAGTTTAGAAGCACCACCGCCTTTCCTTAATTTGCCTAGTAACTACAGCATTCAATGCTGCTCTAAAGTGGTATATATGAGGCATTCCCACTTAGTCCTCCAAGGCAGCAACAAGTTTGAACCCAATCTTACGAAAGACTTAAATCTGTTGTTAATTATAGAGGACTAGATTTATAAATTAGAAAATGCTTAACTTAAAACACTCATTTTAATATAACATGCGCGCATAATATTGCTTTAGCCAAACAAATAGCTTTAGCTAAGAATACTTATGTACCTAAAATGTATTTATATACCTACTAGAGATATGAAACGCAATAACAATCATCGTTTTTTTCTAGTCTTTTTATTAAGTGCCTTGCCTTTGTCTTTATTTATCTATATAATACGACATACAATATTAGGTATTTATACACCCTTAGATATAGTGAGATTACTGATCATTGGAAGTAAACTAAGTATTTATTTTTGTTTACCAATGCCACAATGAATCACAATTCATTATTTTAGTCCCAGACAAAGATCGATTGGTCTTCAAAAGGATACCTACCTCATATGCATTCTACAATGATTTGAATAGATGTAATTAGAGATTGTCATTAGGTTCAGAATTTCCTGGTTCATGGGACTAATTTTAACATTAGCGACCTAACAATATACCAATGTACGAAATTTACGAGCCGAGGGTAATAAAACATGCAATTCTACTGCAGTTACATATCTTAATTATGCATTATGATATTTAAAACTGGGTGTACGTCTCCGTTTGGTATTTTCCCGACTGATTCATTTACCCTACTGTGTCAGAAGGACGGTGATGTTTATGGAGCGTATGTATGTGTGTAAGTATCAGGGTTGCCAGACGTCCTCCTTTTGGCGGGACCGTCCCGATTTTTTAATAAAAATCAAATGCCCCGCGCGGGACAGGTAACTTTCGCTTTTTGGGAAAGATTGGACTCTTGCAACAAAGATCGCCAATTGCAAATATAAGGGGAACTGCAGTTCGTCGACCAAAAAAAAGGTCTCCAATCCTCCGGCCCTCCTGTTCCGACATGGAACAGGAGGGCCGGAGGATTGGATTTGATTGGATTGGCCGCTCATATTGTTACAAAAATCAAAAACATCCCTCCCCCCTTTTTCTCTGACCGCAAGTGTCGCTCGCATAAATGAGTCTTTATAAACGGCAATGTGTTACAATCTGTCCAGCTGCCGAATAAATGGGCATACATACAGAAACTTTTTGAGTGAAAAAAGCGGGATTCCATAGTCGAAAGCGGGACGGCCCTCGCGGTACAAAGAGCCTCGCGCCTCACCAGCTGCGTTGTCGTTGCGCCTCACAGACATACAGGAGAAATTCTCCTTGGTATAGGGTATGAGGCCACCATCTTAGTCCTCGGGAGTATCTGTGATTGATTTCAGATAAAACCCCATGTTCTGTATGAAGTTGCATGGGCCCATGTCCATGGACGGCAGTGACCACTTACCGTACTTCAACCTTATAAAAAAAGAAGCACAGTGGTAAACGCACGATCGGTTATTGGCTAGCCTCAGTTGTGTTTGAAATTTACGTTATTTTCAAATATTATCATTTTATAGAAGTTGTTTCTATACCTACAATCTACTTACATCTACTTTTACACGCGGAAGATGTTCATATCTTTTTAATATTTACTTTTAGCTAATTTGAGACTGATTTTATGGTTTTTAAACTAATTGACATATTTTTTGAATAATCGGCTTAGGCTTCGGCAACAAATGGACCTTTGCTCGGACACTAACTATATGCATTAACATATGTACCTGCATCATCGTCAAAAGCTCACTCGGTGCATCGGAAATTGCCGAAAACTCCACAGTACAGTACAGGCCATTTGTCTCTTTCAAACAATTTGTGTAGTCGTCCAACTGAGCTATAGGTGGCATCCGACTATGTTCTGTTTCTGGAATTATACATAAATGTAATAAATCTAACAGTCTGCGTGTTATATACTATAAAAAATATAATTTAGATTCTAAACTATACTTATTCTAAACTTTTTATGAACTTTAGAAGAGTGAGAATAAGTACCCAGTCCTATACTGAGTCTTCCACGTGGCTTACACACAGTTTATGACCATTTTACCTTTTTTTTTCGAGGGGGAAGCCTTTAAAAGGTATCCGACGCCGTGGGAGCGACGTAGGGTTATGTGGGATTTTTACCGCACTAAAACCCCCCCGATGGCCGCCCTCGGCGCCATGAAGAGGACACCGGGACCTCCAAAGGACTGCAGCCGGAATCCTCTGAGCGCGTTGCCCCACCGGGCTCCTCTCAGGTGGGCGGCTGGGTCCACCGCCCCGTCTAGTCTTTACGACGATTTGGGACCACACATACCGCCGTCCTTCCCGGGATCGCCTGGTTGGACGGTTCAAGCTCCCACTCTAGCCACCCGCAACCCCGGAAGCCCCTTTTAGTCGCCTCTTACGACAGCCAGAGGATACCGTAGCCCTATTATGATCCCGGAACTAGAGGGACGACGCAGTTTATGACCTAGGTTATCACATAAAATACTTATTACCTCGGTAGACGTGGCCAAAGCGAGAGATACCACGGCAATAAATTAGTATATAAATAAATTGTTTATAAATAAATAAATGTTTAAATTAGTATTTATACTAAGCGAGGCGAGTGAGCGAGGATTTTTAATGTGAGATTTTATTTTATAAATATATATCTACATGTATCAGTTCGCCCCCATTTAGTAAATAATACCAAACATTCACAATTTTAAGGCGATTTAGGTAATATCGGTCGAAAAAACGTGATCAACATATTTTGCATATTCAACCTCGTAAGTCACCAGCCACCAACTCGCACTTGTCCAGCGCGCCAGACTATGGCCTAAAACTCTCTCTTTCTGAGAGAAGACCCCTGCCCAGCAGTGGGACAATAATGGGTTGTACCCCCACCCCCAAACCCCCAGCAATAAAATACTATAAAATATTTTCCATGGCTTGTCTTGAATCACTCTATCTATTAAAAAAAAATGTGTGCGTGTACTAGCGTACACTCGTAAGAAGTGAAACTTCGTTATGACGTTATTTTTCAAAAAATAATTTACTATATGCAACTTTACAGAAATTGGTTAAATAAAGTTAAATTAGATAAAGTTTAATAAAAGGCTTTTATTAAACTTTATCTAATAATCTAATCTAAAATAATCTATCTAATATCACGCGTGGTAGGGATAAGAAAAAGATGGCGCGTAAAGGAAAAACATGGCGCGTAACGAAAAAATGTTACACTAAATTTTTTTCCAATCCCGATAAAGAAGTTTCACTTCAAAAATGCATTAAAATCCGTAGCGTAATACATAGGGACAGACAACGGGAAACGACTTTGTTTTATACTATATAGTGATTATGTAACTTTGTTTTTTACATTTAAATTAAAATTACATACCTAAGGTACGCCATCATAACGATATAAAAAAATCGTTAAAACTTGAATTACGGTTTAAGGACTCTTTGACGTTTGTATATATTTTTCTTACAATAATCATATTTTAATTTCAACCACCACCACTAGTTAATCATTTTCTAAAAATTACATTTAAAAATAAACTTAATAATCGTTAAAAATGCAGAACTTTAACAGTGGTAATGATAAAAATAATTATAAATAATTACCATTTAAATCATAAATGACGGCAAAAGCCTGACTAATTATAAGCAGCACCAGTAAAGTCGTCATTGTGATCACAATAATTAAAAAGTGTTGATTCAGATGTGTACGTTGTGAACGGCCACCTTCTACTGCCACGGATTTACTCGCGATGATAGTATGTCACATGACGCGCCATGGATATACACCAAACTTTATGCCACAAGCCAGCGGTCGGCAACCTGCGGCGCGCCGAACATAGAGCTCACAATCATAGGCTTGTGAATCTTCATTGCATTCATTGCTTCATTGAAGGTAGACCCAGTGTAGTTCGACCGGGGAAGTACCACCGCCACACCTATTTCTAGCGTGAAGCATTTCTTGCGTTTTGATGGAAGGGTGTGGTTGCCGGCACACTTTCACATGAGGACACCATCAGAGTCCTCGGGGGCAGCAAGGCATCTGTGATTGACTTCAGATAGAGCCCATGTTATGTATGAAGTTGATTCCAGATGTCCGATGATTCAGAGCGGCAGTGACCACTTACCATCAGGCGTAAAAGCTATGTGACCCACATTACCAAAAGGTTGCCGACCGCTGCCTTCATCACTACATAACCATTTTAAAAGATCTACCTTATAAACAAGACACTATGCGTCATAAAGGTCAAAGTGAATTTCTTAATGCAGATTATTGATTTCAGGGTACCATTGTCGAAAAAATTCCTCATTAATGACGTTAAAGAATTTTTTCAAACGGGTTAAATTTCTTATTCATACTTGCAGAAAGAACCTATCGTATACAATTATCTGAATAAAATAGGAGGAAGGTGCAGGAGTTGATCCCTTTAAGGGACTTAAGTGGCTACTTCCCATGAGGTGGCCCGTCTGCCTTATCGTTAGGTACAACTATAAAAAAGTAGTTTTGAAGGTGGTAGAACCAGTGTAGTTCGACTGGGGAAGTACCACCGCCATACCTATTTCTAGCGTGAAGCATTTCTTGCGCGAGATGGAAGGGTGTGGTTGCGAACACTTTTATATAAGGCGACTTTATTTCAATTTACGTAATTATACAAATATTATATTTTATTACTAGATCTGTAGATAGCCAGCTGCATTACGTAAAACGATTTAATTAACTAAAATTTATATCCAAACTAATAACAGATGCTGATTATGTGCATGAGACGCGTTAAAAATATTCGCTTTAAATATACAGTTCGTAAATAAAAGTCAAAATTACGTATAATAACATGTAATTAATCACTATATAAATATTTATTAAACATACCAAACTGTTTAAATTATCCACATGAATGCATTTAAGAAATGTTTTTGTACTGTTTGGTTAATTATCCCCCTCGAAGGGATCTCCACCTTGTCGTGGTGAGGGGGCTCAGTAACCGTGGCTGGGGGCGCCGCGGTGAAGCCAAGAGGGATCCCAGGGAGGGGACGCTCCGAGCGGGCTTGGCTGAGGGCCCGCTCCGGACGCATCCGAGGGGGCTGTGGAGGTCGGTGTTTTCTGGCCTCTGCAGCCAGGAGGGGTCGCGGGAGGAGAGGTGTCTCGGTGTGTCGTTGCCGTGCACCCTATCTCCCGCGACCGAACGGGGGCGCACCGTCAGATGCGTTGGCGGTGGGGCCACAGAGGAAGAGGAGATGCGGTGTGTCGTTGCCGTCCTCCCTATCCTCTGCGGCCGTTTGGTGGTTTGCGGCGGAACCAAAGAACGGATCCGCCGCTGGGTGTGGGGGGTCGATGCCTGTAGGGATGCCTTGCGGGTGTCGACTTGCCATGCCTACGGCCCCTGGGTGGCGGTCTCGGGGTTGGACCGTCGCCCTGCGGATGGGGCCTTGGGGGTAAGGCGCGCCTTTGTGTTTTCTGGCGCGCCTTGCTGTTGGAGGGGAGCTTTATGCTCCACGCGAGGAGGGGCTGCGGGAGCGGCCAGGTACCGGCGGGTTCGCGGATGACTGCGAAAGCTTACCCGTGTTCCCGCCGTACGGTGCGAGGAGAAAACACAGTGGGGGTTTAGCCGGTAAGAGTCCGGCATAACCCAGCTGCTGCCCCGGGTGGCTGGGTATCCATGAGGATTACCCACTTAGATTTATGATGATTTATTTATACAAAAGTTCTACCTTCTACAATTTGCTGTATGGTGTTAACTCATTCAACTTCGATCCATCCATCAGCCTTTTCATGTCCACTGCTGAACATAGGCCTCCCCTAAATGGCGCCACTCCAACCGGTCTGAATCCAACGGTTTCCCGCTGTCTTCTTCAGGTCATCGGTCCACCTGGTAGGGGGGCGACCTGTGCTCCTTTTGCCTGAACGTGGTCGCCACTCGAGGACCTTTCTTTCCCATCGGTTATCGGTCCTACGAGCGATATGACCGGCCTATTGCCACTTCAGCTTGCTAATTTTGAGCTATGACGGTAAGCTTTACTCGGCTACGGATTTCATCGTTGCGAATCAGGTCTCGCAGCGAAATTCCGAGTATAACCCTCTCCATAGCACGCTGAGCCATGCTGAGCCTTCGAATGAGGCCTACAGTGAAAGACCACGTTTCGGTGCCATAGGTCATCACTAGTAACACACATTGCTCGAATAATTTCGATTTCAGGCACTGAGGAATTGTGGACGTAAAGATACGACGCAATTTCTCGAACGCAGCCGGATTCTTACATATCTCCATAATTAACTTACATTCAGATAAAAGCCGTGGTTTCCCATGGCCCCGCTTGCCTGTGTTTTCAACAGTAACTAGAAATTTTAGCGGAAAAAAAAAACCCGACTGATATAACTAAAATTTACAATAGGATATTTAGGAGATTGTTTAAACTAGTAATATGAAAGTCTTATAATTTAGAATATAAAAAATATTCCCTCTTCTCCCTTCTTCACTGGTCGCAGACGCCACATTTTAATAGCAAAAAAAGCCTGGTTTAGAAAGGTCTTCGAAAATGATATTGAGGTTACAAAAAATGGTCTAACCATTTTTTCACAAAGTCGATTGTTTCTTTAAGTGATAAGCACTTTAAAAGCGGTAAAATGCCCCCCCCCCACCCCCCACTTTTAAACTCAGAGAGTGACAAATATACATAAACCATATATTATGTTGTAAGTCAAGGAAAATATTTAACGAAAATTGGATTGAGCAATAAACGGTTGTCAATTTTTCAAAACCCGAAAAACATAACTTTGCTATTCATACAAACACTATGAAAAACAAAGAAAAATAATTATTCACAGTAGGTGCTAAATGGTACGGAACCCTGCATGCGCAAGTCCGACTCGCGCGTGGTCGATTGAGGATAAAGTTTTTTATAGCAGATATACAATATTTTTAATAAACAGTCAACAGGTACTTTGTGACATTAAATAAATGTCATTTTTATTTTTTTAAAGTTATTGAAAACTGGCTGAGAATATTTTCGAAACTACTGAGCAGAATAAAATAATTCCCTACTAATCATAATTATTTATTTACAAACATCCGTAGTATTTCATATGTCACTTATCTTTGTGAAGATTCTCGATGACAGTCCAATAACTTTATGAAAAATTGAAACATTATTTAAAATATGATTTATTTGATATATTCTATTATGCTTTAACGACTATTTAACCTTCAAACATCGGAGATACTGGCAAACCATCTTCAAAATCATTAATTTACCTACTATATTTCTATTATATTACAATTTATCGAATATTTTACCTTAAAATAAATTGACAGGGTACCCGACACCGACGCCGAACGACGCGGTTAATGTGGGATTCTTACCGCACTAAAATCCCCCGATGTCCATCCTCAGCGCTACATGGAGGTCTTCGGGTTTTCCAACGGAACACTACCGAAATCTTCGCAGTGCGATTTTTTGGACTCTTCCCTTCTTGACAGTATGCGACCACACATGCCGCCGTCCTTCCCATGGTCGCTTGGCTAGTTGGTTCGAGCTCACATCCTCACCACCCCGGAATCCCCTTTTAATAGCCTCTTACAACAGGCAAGAGATACCGTAACTCTGTGCTGGTCTCGGAACTACAGGGACAATCATATTAGTTAGTAGGTACCTATTGAGCTATCTATGTAGATATTTGTGAATGAATATTTTAAGTAGTTTTAAAAAATATCTGGTACCTGCTAAATGAAATTTGATCTGTACTATTAAAAAAAATCTTTAATTGCATATCTATTTTGTATAGGTATTTTCTTTTAAATTATTTTAGGTATCGTTCAGATCGGTTTCAAAACTGTCTCTAAGGTTATAAAAACCCAGTCTTATAATACTAATTTAAGGAGAGGCAGCTGGCCCCCTTCGAAGGCATTTGACAGAATTTAGCACAAGTAGCGAAAATTTCGACCGTCGGGATAGCGGGATACTCCTATCATCTTTGTACCTGGAAATAGACGCTCCTATGTTGAACTCAGGGGTTACTCATCTCGCGACGTCAGGAGTTCTACAGGGATCTATATTGGGATCATTCCTTTTTAACCCTGCGTCGCTCCCACGGCGTCGGGTACCTTTTGAAGGTTTCCCCCTCGAGAACAAAAACAAATAATAATAATAATACCCGGGCTAATAAGATAGTATAAGGAATTAACTCGGAAGTATCCATCAATAGGTTTTTGTGATAACCTATCTCAAAAATTTTCAGCAACTCATGAATTTTTCATATTTTTAATATTTTTTTCACAAGTGTATTTAGTTATTGTACCTACACTGCATTGCAAGCTGTAACCACCTATAAAGAGAATTATATGTACTCGCTTTTTTTCGAATATAACAATGGAATTCTTTTACATACATACATTCATATTCATACATACATACATCATACATATATACGGTCTAAAGATATTAAACTTCTTCTGACTCAGAGGATAATAATATGAATTTTCTAGAATTTTAGTGTGTTTTTTACTGTCACTAGATTTGCGTCAGTTACTTTACATTTTATATTACAATTTATATGTTGTTTGTAGTTGTAATTATGATCAAGATAAAAGTATCAGATTTAAAAAAATGCATAACTATGACGGATTTACAATGCTTTTTGCATCGTAAAATTATTCTAAAATTGAAATGTGTACAAAATACTTATGTAAGATTATCGTTATTTCAGATTTATTGTTAATTTATTTTCGCAAAATCTTACATGGTATTTAATCATGAACATGGGAAATTTTAATTATCCGTTTTTGTGAATATTCATGTAATTTTCAATATTTTATTATAATTTAATTAATCCTCAGTGTAATCTTTACATAATTAGTTAGATATACAAGTAAGATCAACGACCCATCAAGATAACATTTTCTGAAAAATCTCTAGATACCTTATATTCTCAGTATTGTATTTTTTTTTAAATACCTGGGTAAGTACCATACCAGATAACAAAGGTACCTAACAAAAATAAGACTTCCTTATGTTAAATTTACTTGACTGATTTTATATATGTCGGATCCGGTTAATTAAAAAAAGAAAAGGTAAGCGCGTTGATCTGTGCTAATTTCTTTTCGTCGTGTTTTGGCAGAGTCGTGTAGTCAGCCGAGGTTGGCATAGACAATCAAAGTTTACGTTACTCGGAAAATGGCGGGAATACGGACCTGTCCCTCCGTTTTGTTCTTTATAAAATTAATTACCATTTGAATGTATTAGTTGCTGTATTTGTGTTATAAAACTTTGTGATAATTATCTATCAAGCGAATTAACCCCAAGATGTTATTCTACACGAGACCCATAGTCGCCATCTCTAGATACACGCTTTTCTACACTCATAGCCCCACACTAGGACTTTCTCCTGTGTCGTGGGTACCATGGACACACACAAGACGAATACACAAACACCCAGACTCAGAACATGAATCTAAACTCATCATTCATATACCTGTCTGGCCGGGAATCAAACCCGGGACCCATTACGCGTCAGACCTGTATGGTAACCGCTCCGCCACGCGGGTAGTCAAGATAAATGTCGACATATAGGGAGATACATATGTTTTGTAAAACATTCTTCCGAAGAAGTAGTATTTTATGTGTCAGACACTTTCCAAGGACCAAAACAAAAATAGACCAACTTTGTAGTGTTTATGGTTCAACCGAAACGGTACCACCGCCACACCTATTTCTGACGAGAAGCAGTTACAGAACTCGATTAACCGGTCTACTCGTTGTCGTTAGACATTCGGATAATCAAAATTCCGGATAAACTATGTAAGAAGAAAAGATGCTTTTGTGCATATGTTGTACATAATGTTGTGTTTATTAAAAACGACAAATACGTGTGAACCACCAACTCCCTTCCACCAAAACGCCAGAATTGTTTTACGCTAATCATAGGTGTGTATTAAATAAGAGTTATAATGAATATATTTTTGTACTGGTCAATTTATACTGTTATTTAATATCTATATCATATGAGTAAAGAGAAAATTCACCCCCTCTCCTCCTTTTGTCCATTCATAAGCCCATATTTTTATGGCCACTCGTAAAATTTAAAAAATACAGAGACACTTCATTAGACAGAATTCCGACAAGCCATTTTGGCCGTATAGCGTGCCAAAGAAATCAACTCACATGCATGCATGCTCAAAGTGCATTACCTAGTCGCAGACGGGTAAAAAAATAGGCAACAATAGGTCGAGATACAAGGATAACGTACCAATAATAAATTATAGTAGTCTTAAAATAAACAAAGAGATAATTAAAGGTCGTTATAATTTGCAAACACAATGATTGATTAAGATTATTTTCGAACAAAAAATAGGTCACATTCCACACTTTGCAAGAGGCACTCAAGATCTTGTCTACTAAATTGCATAGAGGACAAATAAAAGATTACAACACGACAGTAAGACATTTTATTTTCAAAAAAAAAGATTTGTTTACTATTAAATACAGTTTCGTCTTCGACGCCTGTCCATTAAACGATAATTGGATTAAAATATTTTTATTACATCAAAACAAAATAAAAGAGTCCATTATTCATCACAAGAAGCCTTAAATAATAAAATAAATGTAATAGTTAAGTAATGTTTCGTAAATAATAAATGTAACTAACTTATTTATTAAATAAACAAGACATATACAGGGTGTGAAAAATTGATAATTTGTTACAAACTAAAAACTCTCCCGCGTTCATTTCTCCATTTCATGGATTCTAATCTCTATACGGGCTTTAGCAATTTTTCACGCCTCATAATAAGTTATATACAGTGTGTTCTTTAATATGAAAATATCTTTTTTTATCTTAAGCGAAAGCGTACTTCGATCGCGATTTAAAAAATAATATTAAGTAACCATTCGTGCAAGCAAAGTTAATTTATTGTAACACAAAAATAATAATACAAATCAATATATTTCACCTAATTATATACTTCTTTTTATATTAATAAAATAAATATAATGTATGTACATATATGTATATATGTGTGTTTAATATATGTACTCATAAGACCATCAAATCCACAGATCGTACCAACCTAGCATAAATATGAAAACTAACTATGATATAATAGTAATCGTAATTTTACGTAAGCGTTTAGCTTTATGTTGTGTCCGCAAAACACTATAAGGGGTATATATTTAATAATTTAAACAAGATAGTTTCTATAAATAATTTCTGTCTTTAAAGGCTGTTTCTTAATATATATTTTTTTAACTCGTGAAAAGAAAATTCAAGGCAACGTCATTCAAGGGAACGGGAGGTGTGCCTAATGCATCTCCGTACACGTATTTATAAGTGCACGTCAAATATGTGTGTGCGTGAGCTTTATAGACACATGATATAGGAAAGTAATAAGTCTAGAAATTTTGTAATTTTTAGACTTCTGAAACGATGCTAACAGAACCCAATTAATAAAGCTCCGTTCTCCGTCAAAATTGCGAGCCTTGTGTTTTTGATCCTGGGTAGCATCACTCTCTCTTTCCGTCAGTGTCGTAGGCATCTAAGTGTCGCCACTACACAGTAATATACACGGGCCACTTGCAGCGGCCACAAACGCCGCCACAAGAAGCTAGAAGCGTTCACCGTGAACGGCGAGTCCATATAAAACGAATGGAAACTACAGGAAATATAGTTTATTTTATCAGACTGAAGTAGCAAACGAGCATGCAGTCCACCTGATGGTAAGTGGTCACTGCCGCCCTGCGACATCTGTAATCAACTTCATACAGAACACGGGTTCCATCTGAAGTCAATCACAGATGCGTTGCTACTCCCGAGGACTATGATGGTCGCCTCGTGTGAAAGTGTACCGAAAACAACACCCTTCCATTGAAACGCAAGGAATGCTTCACGCTAGAAATAGGTGTGGCGGTTGTACTTCCCCGGTTGAACTACACTGGTACTATCACTTTGAGAATAGTATAGTGGCGGCGTTTTATGGTTGTGGCCGGTGGCCCGTTTGCGGCGATGCTAAGGGACAAAATCCAGGGGATGGGCAGCAGCGGCTTCCTGTTTGACATCAACAGCGGTCACCAACATGCAAACCTGGCAGTCACTTTTAGCAAAATTCCCCTTACGGGTAGACCTATGTCCACTGGATTCAACTCTGATGAATGGAATAAAAAAATTAAAATTAATATATAATCCAATATGGCAATACTTTTGATAACCACTCCGAACGTTATATAAAGTCGTGTATCCAGAATTTTCGCGATCTAACCGGGCATATACAATGTGTTGATGTATAATTCCAATACTTACGACTGTGACCGAAAATCACAACAGACAACGTCCCACTGCTACCTATGGACTTATATGAAGCACTAATAACAAACGACCTTGCCGCATAACATGCGGGTGACAGCGGGCGATGTGATCGCTTAATTTGTTCAATGTTTCATATATTCATACTTAACCGTGGGTGATACCTTCACAGAAGCGCAACGTATCCACATACAAGAGTTACTTGCCTAATACATAATATATATGTAACGTTTATTTGTAACGTTACAACTGTAGCCAGTACATAGTTTGCATGTTACAAATGAACGAGACACGATATCTGCAGGAACACAGTGAATACAGCTTTATGAGTTAGCAGAATCATTATATTTATACACAAATATTTATTTTTCATAATAAACACATTTAATTTCTTTGCTGGCACGAACGTAATTATAATAATTAAATACATTACATCCTATCATCGACTACAAAGGGTGTAGAATAAGGCATAAGTTACAACCCATGCCGACATTATCGCCATCCGGCAGTTCTGTACACGATCTTAACGCATACTTAATGTGATGGGGTGTTTAAGACTACCTTTATCTTAAATTAAATTAAAATCTTAAATTGGAAATATAGGCATTTTATACGAGGCTTGAACCCTCAAAGCCTTTTAGTAATGAAACGGTGAAGGAAGGTTTTCTAGAGGTTTCAAATTACGTAATCTTGTTAATAAATATGTATTAAAATTTAAAGGTAGCCTTAAATTATCATTTTACAAAAAATGCTGCTTCTACAGTGTAAAATTAAATTATAAATTATTCCATACATAATTCGTTCTATAATACACGCTGTTATATAACTCCTATTCTGAAATCATTTCCATAAAATCACATCAAATGAATGAACGAACTGTTGCCTCATTTGCAATATTTTTCCCATATTGTAGGCAATTTACAATCAATATCACAAACAAAAAGATCACAAAAATAATCTAATCTGCACTTACTGATAATAATTGCACCGATGAACCCATTTCAATCAAACTTTGCAGTTTTATTCAATGGTGGTTTGGACAAAATTTAAACTATGACAACCAACTGATGGGGTTGAGTATTCAATTCAAATTGATGCAATACTGTGGAGTAAGCTCTTTACCTCGCTTTTTAGTTTTGATCCAAAGTTCACTCACTTCTGAGCAAAGACCCATTACGATATTTTACCAAGAGATGAATTCAGAAAACTTTAGTTAAGAAATGTATATTAATTACATGCTACAGATTTCGTTCATTCATTTGAACAACACACCATTCTTTACATTCAATCACAATCACCTTCGTTCCTTAAGACATTTTAAGTTAATGAGCACTTGCAATCACTAATTGACTCTGAGCACATTCCAATCAATGCCGAAAACCTTCGCATAAGCACAAATAAGATAAATAGCAAATCTTCAGTTAAAAAATACCTTCATTACATAGTATAAAACAAGGTCGCTTCGCGCTGTCTGTCCCTATGTATGCTTAGATCTTTAAAACTACGCTGCGGATTTTAATGCAGTTTTTTTAATAGATAAAGTGTTTCAAGATGAAGACTTTTATGTATAAATACATGCATAATAAAGAAGAAGGAACTTTGATACTTATAGATTTTTGACTTTAAGGTTGAACGAAGTTCGCCAGATCAGCTAGTAATTTTCTATGACAGACGCGGCAAAAGAACGTGCAGTCTACCTGATGGTCAATAGCCACTGCCGCCTTACCGAAGGTTGACCACAGATGCGTTGCTACTCCGAGGTCTAAGTTGGAACGCCTCGGGTTAGCAGGTGGTAGACCCAGTGTGAAGTATCCCCGGGCGAACTACCACCACACTTATTTCTAGCGTGAAGCATTTCTTGCGTTTCGGTGGAAGGGTATGGTTGCCTGCACACTTTTATTTGAAGCGACCATCATAGTCCTCGGGAGTAGCAACGCATCTGTGATTGACTTCAGATAGAACCTATGTTCTGTATGAAGCTGCTTACAGATGTCGCAGGGCGGCAGTGACCACTTTCCATTAGATGGACTGCATGCTCGTATGCTATTTCGATCAGATAAAAAAAAGTATGTCTCCTTACCACACCCCTCAAACGGCGGATACGGAACAGAGAGAGTAGATACGGCGGAGGTACCTTCAGAATCGAAGCGCAAAGAGTTCTACCTACAGCTACACAGTTCCGGTTCAAATCCGATATTTTTTGACTGAAGCATTTCCCTTTACTCCTCAAATACCTAATCAAGTTATTTGTACCGATTTAGAATTACCTTAATAAAGACGAAATGTTCAAATTTGCTTAAACGTACTTACCGATACGTACCGCATAATAAAATGGCATTACATTAATTTACACGACAATGTATATCAACAGTTAACAAGATTTTAATATTGTCGATATTTTCATCACAATGAAACATCTTTTCATGAGCTATAAAATCTCAGAATTCACTCATTCATCAATCTTTATCTTGTAGACTATGTTATTCCCGCGGGTTTGCTCGTTTCGGTTACGTCTACCACTATAATGTATGTCCTACATGTTCTTTTAGGTCATAAACTATAATATGTGTATCGATATAGAAATACACTAGATACACAGTCTCGAACAAAAATGACACCTAAAACTGTCGTCAAATGTACGTAGTTATTTATAGATGATCATAACGACCATATATTTTTGCAATAAAAGCTTACGTCCATGATCTAAAGTTGTATTTACAACGCTTTAGGCCAAAAGCAATAAAATTTTACTACTTGAAATGAGCGCTCAATTTTGAACGCTCTTTTTCACCGGACAGTTTTGAGACGCTGAACGTGTATCTTGGGTTTTTCTATATCGATGTGTGTATACCAAATTTCAGCGAATTCCGACCAGAAGTTTTGCGTGAAAGAGTAACAAACATGGATACAACCTCACAAACTTTCGCACATATAATATTAATAAGATAAGATTCAAATACTCGTGCTGATTTAATATATACTTAGTGCCGATGTTTGAGTGTTTAAAATAGGTAATATAAGGATCAAAGCGGATTCCCTTGAAAAAATAATACAACATGTCGCTAATTTGCATGTATATCCGCGCAATTTAAAATTCATTAATATTATGTAAAAGACACGGTATTATACAAAAAAGCCTAGAATTTAAAACTTGGTGCACTAACTATGTCTTAGATAATGACCGTTTAAATATATGTTTATTACTTGAACTTCATTCTTCAAAGATTCAATAATTGATGCAAAAATTGGTTTCAATAATTTCATGGTTCACTAGGATATCATTCTGTAAATATCGAATTTTGAACTAAAAACTATTAAATCACAATTAATATCTAGGAAACCGTTCTAATATAAATGTAATTGTTTTTAAGTATATAACTTTATCCTGCGTCGCATGTGAAATTTATATCTTTAAAAGTAAAAATTTACTTAGTTTTAACTTCAATGTGTTAGACTCTGTGATAATTAGTCAAACGTAAGTATCCTGTCACTTAAATTACGTGTAAGGGAATCGACTTTGATCAATAAACGATAAAACAAGTTACCATAGCAACGAGAAGCAATTATTTGAATTTAACAATCATCAACACGCTCCCAAAAGCATACATACAAACCGACAATCCTATTATATATATTTAATTCACTTTACAATTTTATTGCTTTACTGCTACGTATAGGGTGGGGTAGCGTCGGTTATTGTCGGGTATCGTAGGGTGTCGGGAATCTTCGGGCATCGTCGGGTGTTTTCGGGCGCCGTCGGGATAAGTCGGAGCTCAGTCGACGCCGGCGAAGCCTTGCGAGCCCTCTATGGCCTTTATAAGTTTCTCGCGCAGCTGGAGGTAGCTCTCGTATGGAGGTAAATCGATACGGTTAAAGCTAGAAACAAAAAGAAAATATATGTTCAATATGTTTTTTGTTGCAGCTAATGAACAAGCAGTCCATCTTATGGTATCCGCAATGGACATCTGTAAGCAATTTCAAATAGAACAGGGGATTTATTTACAAGAAACAAATGAAATCGGAACAAAATCGGTAGTTAATCACAGATGCGTTGCTACTTTTGAAGATTAGGGTAATCATCTCCTTTTAAAGTGACAATCACACCCTTCCATTAAGGTCTAATATAATCTATCGTCTCATTTAAAACTGAGGTGACAACCACACTCTTCCACTAAAACACAAGAACTGCTTAACGCTGAAAATGTGTGGTGGTGGTACAACCGCGGTGAATTGCACTATATCTGTTTCGTCAACCCATTATCGTCCCACTGCTGGGCACGGATCTTCTCTCAGAATGAGAGAGTTTTAGGCGATAGGCCACCGCGCTGGCCAAGTGCGAATTGGTGGAAACTATATATGCACTATATGTACCAACACGAAAGTAATGACATTTCAAAATACTAAGTCCCCCCGCCAACTCACCAAGTATGAGCCCGGGGGTAGTTATCCGGCGTCCCCCACTTCTCGATAGTGAACAGCTGGGGCCCGTTGGACCCGTATAATTCCTTGAACCCGTTCATCGGCACGCGGGACGTGCCGGTCACGAACTGGAGCAGACGGGAACGCATCTCGTTCGAGAAAGATAGGACAACCTGGAGACAATTCATGTTTTAAGTAACAGTTGTAATACCTGTGTAGAATCAATTACAAATAAAATGCTCTATTCATCGTATGTTTTCTTTTTATTTTAGTCTCAAAGAGTTAAATTTTATTGTATGCAATACGGCGGCATATTTGTATGTTACACATAATTCACGTACTTGCGCATGTCGGAAAAACGGACGCATTGTGCACGCACGCACGCTCACACACACACCCGTTAATCACACGCACGATAATATGTATCATCACATCACAATAAGATCACGCGGTGTACGATCTATGCGCACACGCACGCCTATAACACACGCATATTACTCGCCCGCCAGAACCATTGCACAACCAATTGATTCGCATGATAGTTTCCCTTGTACAGGTGTACAGTCGAAGGTGTACATCGTGCTTGTTCGCAAATATGCGTGTCACACACATATGCATGTGTCACGCATATTTCCAAGGCACGCACCAATACTCTCACGTAAGTGTGATATGTATCACACGCATTCATGCCTATCGCACATTCACGCATGCATCACAAGCTAGCATGTATCACACGCGCATGCATGCCACGCATGCACGCCACACAAGCACTCATGTCACGCATGCGCGTAACATTCTCTCGTCAACCCATTAGTGTCCCACTGCTGGGCACGGGTCTTCTCTCAGAATGAGATAGTTTAGGCCATAGTCCACCGCGCTGGCCAAGTGCGAATTGGTGGACTTCACACACCTCCGAGAACTTTTTCTTTTTTTATAGAACTCTCGGGTGTGCAGGTTTCCTCAAGATGTTTTCCTTTACCGAAAAGCAGTGATAATTAATTTCTAATACGCACATGAATCAGTGGTGCGTGCCTGGGTTTGAACCTCGGACCTCCCGATCGAGAGGGCAAGTTTCAACCATTAGGCTATCACTGCTCCTGCTCCTGTGTACCATTACACCAAGCTAACGCTGAGTGCGTTATGACTGGCATCACTCACCCGCCAGAACCACTGCACGACCAGATGGTTCGCATGATAGTCCCCCTTGTACAGGGTGTTGGCGCGCCAGTCCCTCACGTCGATGTGCTGGATGCCGCACAGCAGCAGCTCCAGCTCGTGCTCGTCGAAGATCTTCAGCAGCGGCGGTGGGACCAGGGCACCGAGGCCTTCCAGGAAGGCCACCATCTGCTCTTGCACGCGGGACACGAACCGCCATTGGATCACCAGCCTGGTAAGGGGCAATAAGGATTAAATGTACAACTAATTAAAATAACAATAAGTTATATTAAGCCTCAACAGCCTGGAAGGTAACATGTTATAAGGATAAGTACGGTTCCATCTGAGCTCATAGATGTGTTGCTACTTCCGAGAACTAAAATAACGCCTTGTAATAAATGCGTTTGGGATATACGTGGTTGGAGAGGAATTAAACGCACGGGTGTTGTTAACCGTTTATTGAAAAATCCATCTTTATCAGTTTTGATGTAGGTGGCCAAAGGATCTTGATTTGCCGACCTTTTTTTCGATCGACGAACTGCTGCAGTTCGATTACAATTTGGATAGATTTGGCGACATTTTTTGCAATGCACTGGAATTCAATAAACGCAAAACATTCGAACAATTCTTGCGAATATTTGAAGACATGCGAATGTGATTATTCGTTGCATTACATATGCGTGTAGTTACGTATGCGTTTTTTTTTTATTTGATTGAAATAGCAAACGAGCATGCAGTCCACCTGATGGTAAGTGGTCATGCCGCCCATGGACTGCATGGATCTGTAAGCAACTTCATATAAAATATGGGTTCTATCGCTTCATATAAAAGTGTGCCGGCAACCACACCCTTCCATCTCGCGCAAGAAATGCTTTACACCAGAAATAGGTGTAGCAGTGGTACTTCCCCGGTCGAACTACACTGGTCCTACCACCTGTCCTATGTGTGCACGTATGTATGTGTGTTTGTAATATTGTTTTCAATAATACAGTATAACAAAGCTCACTTGATATACTCGTCCTTGTTGTCGTTGTCTACGGGTATGTTGGCGCCGCCGGGCTTCAGCTCGCGCTGGATGGTCTTCCCGAACTGCTCCTCGTCCACCGAGAACGTCAGGTACAGCTCCGATGGGTCGTTCTCCTGAAAACATGCAACATATTTTAATACGAAATTGGGTACAGCACATTATTGTCCCACTGTTTGCCACGGGTCTTGTCTTAGAAACGGAGAGTTTTTTGGGCCATAGTCCACCGCGCTGGCCAAATGCGAATTGGTGGACTTCACACACCTCTGAGAACTTTTTTTTTAAAGAACTCTCGCGTGTGTAGGTTTCCTCACGATGTTTTCCCTCACCGAAAAGCAGTGATAATTAATTTCTAATACCCACATAAATCAGGGGTTTGAAACACCCGCTCGAACCGTTCGATCAGACGGCCCCTGGTAGGACGGGGGTATGCGTGGTCGCATACCGTCGTAAAGACCAGACGGAGCGGTGGGCCCAGCTGCTCACCTGGGAGGAGTCCGATGGGGCAACGCGTTTAGAGGACTCCGGTCGTGTTCCTTTGGAGATTCCGGAGTCCTCTTTGTAGCGCTGAGGATGGCCACCGGGAGGGCTTTAGTGCGGTAAAAATCCCACTTAACCCGGCGTCGCTCCCACGGCATCAGGTACCTTTTGAAGGTTTCCCACATTCACATGAGGCAACGTGGTATATTTGGTTCGACCGAGAAGCCACGCCTATTTCCAGCGTGAAAAGGTTTGTGCATGAGGGTGGAAGAGTGTAGTTGCCGGTTCAATCTCATAATTATGACTCTTAATTCTCGGGAGTAGCAACGAGTCTGTGAGTAGCAATGATTCCTCAAGTAGAACCTTTGACACTACATAATGCTTTGTACTGGAAGGGTGTGGTTGCCGGCACACTTTTATATGTGGCGACCATCATAGTCCTCGGGAGTAGCGACGCATCTGAAATTGACTTCAGGTAGAACCCATGTTCTGTATGAAGTTGATTACAAATGTCCATGGGCGGCAGTGGCCACTTACCTTCAAGTGCAAATTCGTTTGCTACTTCAGTCAGACAAAAAAAAAAGAAAAAACCTTATCTTAACGATTTACTATTTTAAGTACCATTAAGATTTCGGTAAAACGTAATCACGAAACCTATGCATACCATCCACGCGTACTAATAAAATAGTTCTAAAGTTATAACTAGATGACGTTACTGAGTATAACGCCATATAGTTAAAACTTTACAACTAAAAAAACGTAACGAGGTCATTCTTTAGTAGATTTTACTCTTCGCATTTTTCTCATCCATCCATCAGCCTTTGAAAGTCCACTGCTGGACATAGGCCTCCCCTAATCTGCGCCACTTCGACCGGTCCTGAGCCATCTGAATCCAGCGGTTACCCGCCGTCTTCTTCAGGTCATCGGTCCACCGGGTCGAGAGGCGGCCTGCACTCCTTTTGCCGAGGCGTGGTCTCCATTCGAGGACTCTTCTACCCCATCGGTTATCTGTCCTACGAACTTTTTTTCTCATACCGGGCCCTTATCTATGCAAATCTATTCTTAAGGAGTAAACTCCAATAAGTATAGCGATGAAGCTGCCGTCAAACTACACTGGTTCTAGCACCTGATAAAATAAAGAACAAACAACAAACATACCCTTATCCACAGCAGCGAATTGTAGTACTCCAAGTCAACAGACTCCATGTCTTGCAAATCTATCGTCTTGCCGAGCATCATTTTGTAGAATGGACGGATAAAAAATGCTGGAAACAAAAAATAAAGGTTTTATAAATGACACTAGGGGTGCGTTCCGTTAGACGTTCACAATGTCCACGCTCACGGCTGCAGCTTTACCCGTTCCACTAGCTTCTGAGCTTTACTGACGTATTCTCTACTGGGACGGTCACTTCGACCTGCCTTGTTAGATGGGTCGTCGTGAGCGTCGCGAGGGCGTAAGTCATGACGTCATGAGTGACGTATTCGTAGCGACTACAACGACCGCGGTCGTCTTGTGGTACGACGTTTTGGGCGTTTACGGCGTGAGCCCCATAAGGAACGCACCCTAGGTGAAAAAATCTCGATGTTTTGGTCTCTATTCCGTCCATTTAATTTTACGATATGATAGGTTTTAATATAATAGGTTTTTATGTATAACGAAGTAGCAGATAGACTCTGAATGCTTGTGAATTCCCAACAGATAGAGAGAGATAGAGTGTTTCAAAAGAATATACATGTATGATATAGTAGAGAAACACTTATAATTTTAGATTTTTTACTTTAAGCGGAACGAAGTTCACCGGGTCAACTAGTATATGTAAAATATAGTAGAGATAATTTTTGACTATTAGGCAGAACGTAGTTCGCCGGATCAACTGGTCCACACTATAAAATGCATTATAAAACGGGGTGGATCCCAAGTCACTCACCATCGAGCAGTTTCCCATGGTAAACGGCCATGCCGGCCACGCGGCCGATGAACTTGAAGTAGTTGAGGTGCTCCTCGTTACACACCCCGCTGTTGGGGTTGATCTGCAGCGTGTAGTTGTCCATCGCGGAGTACTCGAACAGGCCGTAGTACGGGTTGAACATCTCCTTCGATAGCAGGAAGAACCACTCGCGAGCTAGACCGCCGTAGTCTGGAAATTATAATTATGAAGATAATATTCTGAAATTATAAATAACCCGATTGTTATAAAAAACTTTAAAAAAGACGCTTTCGACACTCATAGGCCCACAGTAACATTTTCTCATGTCATGGGTGCCTTAAACACAAAGACGAATACACAAACACCTAGACCAAGATTAAGAATCTAACCTTATTATTCAGATACTTGTCTAACCGGGAATCGAACCCGGAACCCACTGCGCATCAGACCGGTATGGTACCCGCCCCGCCGCGCGGGTCATCGGATCACATTCGAGTTTCAGTTTTTTTATAATTTGTTAATGCTTTATAAATATAGTTCTTTATACCAGGTTGTACAACCAATGTAGTTCGACCGGGGAGGTACCAACGCCACAACTGTTCCTAAAGTCAAGCAATTCTTGCGTTTCGGTGTTTCGGTGGAAGAGTGTGGTTGCCGGCTTACTCTTATATGAGGCGACCGTCTTAGTCCTCGGAAGTAGCAACGCATCAGTATTTCAGACTTAGATATACTTTTAGACGTCCACGGGCGGCAGTTACCACTTACCATCAGGTGAATTACATGCTCAGTTGCTACCTCTTAGTTCTAAGAAAAAGCTTAATTTTAGAAATTGCAACACTTGATTCTATTTTCAACTTCGAATTCCATTTTCGGATATAGGTCCTCAATCCCCAAAATATAACTTGCACGTGCCACTCACCAAGGCCCACTTCAGCCTCAAACTCCACCCAGAGCTTGGTCTTGAGCAAGTCCAGACGGCTCACGGAGCTGATGATGCGGTACGAGTCCTCCAGGATGGAGCTGCGACGGACCTTGATCTCGAATTTGTTGGGTACGTTGCTCTGTTGGATAAGGAGAACGATACATTAGATAGACACATATAGAGATCTAGAAAGAGACGGAGAAAGGGACTTTGTTTGTGCGAAAAGAAAGCGAGAGAGAAAAGTAAAATGTATGTGTGTGTGAAAGAGAGAGAGAAAAGAAATAAACAGAGATATTGTTGAAACAAAGAGAAGAGTGGGAAGAAGAGTGGTGTTTGTGTGTGTATGAGAGAAGAAAAGAAATAAATAGAGATTGTTATGAGTGTGAGAGAGAGATGGATTGTTATTTTTAAGTTATACTTAATTTATATCAACCATGGCACTCAGACCTTTGGAACATCCTAACACGAATACGTATCTAAAAAGTTATGCACTGCTATGCTCTGTTTTAAACTCTGATAATATTTTAATACTAGCTTTTACCCGCCGCTTCCCCCGCACGGTCAAAAGGATTAGAACTTGCAAATAAACTTTACTAACGCCATCTATTAACAACGTTCGGAACTATTAAATATGTATCAACGAACAACACATCGATATTCTCATGTGAATGAGAGAGCGCGGTAAAAAGTAGCCTACGTCACTCTCCTCCCTCCTATCTCCCAGCATATAAACCATATCATATAATAGCTATGTGACGACGTGAAAGAGGAACAAACAAACACACTTTCACATTTATAATATTAGTATGGAAGTATGGATTACGACAGAAGTCCATACGGCAGAGGTGGTATGTTGACCACCAGGTAAACTGCGTACTCATATTCTTTTTTTTATAAGTTTGAAGTAGCAAACGAGCATGCAGTCCACCTGATGGTAAGTGGTCACTGCCGCCTATGGACATTTGTAAGCAACTTTATACAGAACATGAGGTTCTATCTGAAGTCAGTCACAGACGCGTCGCTACTCACGAGGACTAAGATGGTCGCCTCATGTAAATGTGTGCCGGCAACCACACCCTTCTATCGAAACGCAAAAACTGCTTCACGCTAGTCGTCAACGACCCAAGGATCACCGATCGGTTAGAACCTTTAAGCCTGTGGAGGGACATAGGCTCCCTCTGCGTGTTCTACCGGCTTTACAATGGTGAGTGTTCCGAGGAACTTTTTGATCTGGTGCCTCCGTGACCTTTTCTTCATCGCACCACTCGCCGAAGGATGAAGTTCCATCCACACCAACTGGACTTGTGGCGGTCCTCCACAGTTCGGTTTGCACGCTCGTTTTTGCCACGGACGTGCAAGTTGTGGAATGAGCTTCCTCCTGAGGTATTCCCGAAGCGCTATGACATGGGGTTCTTCAAGAAAGGTGCGAAAAGAGCTCTCCTTCAAAGCCGGCGATGCATTGGCGACTCCTCTGGTGTTGCGAATGTCCATAGGCGACGGTGACTACTTTCCATCAGGTAGCCCGTCTGCCTTATCGTTAGGTTAAAGTATAAAAAAAATAATAATAATAAGTATGGCGGTGGTACTTCCCCGGTCGATCTACACTGGTTCTACCACCTCTAGACCAACTTCCATATTATATAACACTCACAGGTTTACGCAGCTGACTCTTGAGATACTCGTACTTCCGCTTGTAGTCGCGCGAGTACGGCACGGCGGGGCCCGCGATCTGCGGGTTGGACAGCCGCGGGTCCTCCCACTGGGTCGTGCGTGTGTCTGGAATACGTAACGACAATTTTATTATTTTGTAAAGGCTTATAAATTATGATACACTTATTCATTATCGGTAGGGATTATTTGTCCTTGTTACTGAAAGATAGCTTCACTTGTCTAAAGAGAACCTTTATACGGCATGTTTTATAATGTAAGTGTGAAAATCAAAAAGTACGGTACATGTTAAAATTATTAAAGAAGACATTATAAATAGACACAATTATTAATCTCAACAACAACAGAATGACGTATAATTGGAATTACGTACTATAAAAACGCGATTTATTTATTTTAGATGTAATTTAACACCTGTATTTTAAATAATACAATAATCAAATTTTTAACACGCCCATATAAGCTTACGACTAAGTGACCGAGAGCAAAAGGTTAAATAAATACCTATGCGTTAACAAAAATTTTAAATGTTCAATAACAATGTGGTGTATTCATTATGACCAGTATACAACATTCTATGGTCAATGTACAGCACACTGCAATCGAATGATCTTAATGAGCTATTCGTAGTGAATATATTTACAATCACACATCACTGTGTTCAATATACGCCTTAATACGATCGTCATACACGATCAATATACAGCTCACCGAGATCACGACGACTGGTCTGAGGCGCAATGGGTCCGGGTTCGATTCCCGGCCAGACAGGTATCTGAATGATGAGTTTAGATTCGTGTTCTGGGTCTGGGTGTTAGTATATTCGTCTTGTGTGTGTCCATAGTACCCACGACACAGGAGAAAATCCTAGTGTGGGGCTATAAGTGTAAAAAAACGTGTGTAATACGTGTGTCACCAATACACAGCTTAACAGGACTGATATACAATACATAGCGCAATACGACCGACATACGGTTAACTTAGATAAATTCAGCTGTGTGCTCAATCCGAATGATTTACAGTTCAACCAACCTCCACCCAACACAGCTCACACCCAACACAGCTCACACCCAACTCACTGTGATCAATGAAGAAGATCCGTCCGTCGGAGTGCACGCGCTCCTCCCAGCCCTCCGGCAGCGCGCCCAGCTCGTCCGCCTCCGCGCCCGCGTTGGCCGCCGCCGCGCTCGGCAGGCTCGACGCACACCCTGGGGGCGATGCTAGTGTTAGTGTTGGTATTGGACTAAAGCGGGTGAGTAATAGGTTTGACACGTGGCAGAAATACTAGGAACGATTATTCGACCCAAGAAGTACCAAAATCACACCTAGCGTGAAGTAGTTCTTACGTTTCGGAATAAGTGTGAACTTACCGGCACACTTCAATATGTGGAGACTATCTTAGTCTTTAGTAGCAACGCACCTGTGATCTATATGAAGTTGCTCACAGATGTACATGGCCGGCAGTGGCCACTTACCATTAGGTAACTAGCAAATGTACATAATGTACTAGAAATAACATTTCATACTTATTAATTCTTAAAAGAACTCACTTCTTCCAGTAACTTCTAAAATAATACCTGAAGAAAATCACGTTAGATTTTACGTTCTTCCTCAAAATATAATAAATCAATACGCTACATGAATATAGTATACCATACATAAATAAAAAAAATACCTGTCCTAGGATCTATCCATGTAGTAGTCCTCTGGTTATGGTCTATGAAAAATACCCTGCCGTTAGGCGCGCGCTGCATACTCCACCCAGAGGGCAATCCTGATATAAAAATGATATAACACTATTAGAATCATTCATTTATTGCACAAACAACTAACCTCAAATATATCCTTATTAGATCTACAATAAATATTGGATCATACATATAATAATGATATCACACTTTCTCTGATATTAAATGCACAAATCTTATGGAACATTTATATATTCACCGAGCATAGGCGAATGGGCGCGAATCATCAGATCACCAGCATCGGCCATAAAATATGGCCGTAACAGTAATATTTCTCCCATCAGACCACAATCTCATTACTCGAGAGTAACAACACATCTTTATCTGACTTCAGAGATAACCTTAATTTTCTATGAAATTGCTTAGATGTCCATGAGCGTCAGTGACCACTTACCTTGCTACTTCAGTTTACAAAAAAATACATATGTCGGTGGGTAACAATACGTATGTCGGTGGGTTCACCGTGTCGTACCACAAAGAACTGCGCCACCTATATTTCAGCATTTAATTATTACACATATCATACAAACCATCGCTATTCGGCAGATTCTGGCTCTGCACACTGCTCGCGCTGCTACTCCGCGTGCTCTCTGTAGAACCGTCCGTTTCATCCTGACGACATACACCATTCATGTTATAGCATCTCTATTATCGTGCAGAGGGAATTAACTGTCTCAGCGTATTTACAAGTTCCTAACGTTAAATTGTCATATTGCATCCTACTGCTAATACGCGCAGTGTTATTAAAATATTTAGACTAGGAAAAGAGGGTTTTATATATATTGAACATTACGATTGTTATTTAAAGATTGATGGATAGCTATCTATTATATACAAAATATCGCCCATTGCATTTTTTACGTATTTTATCACTAACCTCCTAATAATTTCCGAAAAAAATAGTATCCTCTATTGACAAAATCGTATTACAATTATAATAATATGAATATATAAATATTACATTATCCGATTTGTAGTTCAATTTATACGTAATTTTATTAGGCGTCTATATAACCGCACCCTATTAAATAAAGCGCTGTAAGCGCGTAAAGCTTTAAAAATACCTATTTAATATAACACAAGCAAAATAATAGCAAATAAAATATCTTCTAATGTTTATCAATCACATAGCTGTTCTGTAGTTGTTGCTTTTATATAAAATGTGTGAAAATTATTTACAAAATTAGCGTAAATCTAATTTTATTGCTACTAATATCATACAGCCATATCGAAAAAAACCGTTCAATATCCTGGCCTGCGTATTTGATTTTAAGACGTATTAACAAATATTCAATAGTAAAGCGATTTTACTATATGATAAATCAACTTAGATACATTGTATGTGGCTAGTAATAGCAATCAGATTTAACAAGTTTTAACTACACGCACAGATATTACATGGACGATATGCTTAAGGGTTCTCAATTAGCTAGCCTCCTAAAAATCGAATACCCAGCCAAACAAACATCTACAAAACACACATGCACATTAGCGACACGAATATGTACAAACAAACATTAATCTACAAAAAGCTGTAGCAAAAGCAAACGATAGTGTATTTCTGAGACATGGGGTTAATGATACGAAAAAACATAAACCCAAAATTAATGAGCTGAAAACCAAAAATAAACATGATGATGATTTATGTTTGTAATCTAAGTTATGTTGTATTAAAAAAAAACGAAACATTTTGTAACGATGATTAATAGTTAATTTTTACCATAGATCCTGTAAAAACTTAAAGACTAATGAAACTCAAAAACCTAGAGGTTACCAATTATTATCATATAATGACATCTTTACAAGTTATGTTAATAATACCAATAAATAAATCAAAGTATATTAAAATTTTATCATACGATCCGAATAAAATAACAAGGACAAAGAAACCTTCCTTTAACAATTTGGCAAAAGCCTTGTATCCATCTCATACGTACTTTAACTTCAGCAATTCGAATTCGCATTTCGCTTGTGAAACCAGTTCAAAGAACAGAAAGTCAATAGAAGGCCAGTCAAAAACGAAAGAAAAACGCATCACAAGGTAAGAGAACGTAACGCAATTATTGCGAATAAAAAAATCGAGAGATGAGCACATTTCCGACAGGATTCTTCGTATTTTTCTTCGCCTTTTCATTTCCATAATTGTTGGGAGTATTTAGTTGTAGTAGTTGTTTTGCATAAGGACTAAGATACATACATATCCACCATTATGAAAGAATCGAGTCTATAGCCAATATTTTTTATTGTAATCACATATGCCATAATCGAATCTTTTTTTACTTACGGACTATTTATGTATATCGTATTTATTTTAACTTACGGTCTTGAATTCCTTAAAGGTCAAATGACCATTTATATGGTTTATATATATATTTATTTTCTTTAGTTTTTATATCACTCTGATTTGGTTTAAACCAAAAGCTGATTAATCACACCCAACAATTGACTAAAATGCTACCACTCAAAAAAATGCTATACCTAGGCTCTTTCTTCATCCTTACTATGAGCCAATGGCATTATAATATGAGTTTCTTTGACGGGCTTGACTGGCTGGACTACAACGCTGAAGTATAACTTTGACAAGAACCTACTAGCCATTTTAAAATTAATGAAGAAATTTATACATAATGAAATGACATCCGAAACCCAATTAATACACATACAATGACACAAAAACCAATTATTAATTTTCATGAACATTTAATTTGACAATTCGTAAATGTAGTCGCATTATGAGTTATGAAAAACCTCCTCTAATATAATTTAAAATTGTTTACTGATATTAAAAATATTAAGAGACTAATACATAAAAATATCAGGCGTTACATAGCAAAATTCATTACAGATATAAAATGTAAAATATACATTATACAATAACACAAATCTGGTAGAAAATCCATCATGTATAAAAAAAATATTAATTTAGATTTTCGAAAAATCAGAGGCAATGTCATAAATATTTATACAAATAAATAAAATATGAAGGTCAATTAAAATTTTCTAATTAATTTAGGAACAGCACAATGCATCAAAAATTCGTTTGACGAAACGAGCTAGGATACGAGTTATAGCTCATAGTTATCAATATGAGCTGTTTATTGATACGAACAAATTTTAGAACTATTGCGCAATTTGGACGTGGCGTGTCAAAGATTATGCTTAAAAACATTTTGGGGTTTTGGATTTTCTATCAGATCAATTCTATGCGTACATTATTTACAACAATTTTGAAACGAATATATACTTAAAAATAACACTTTTTTTAATATTTTCAAAACTGTTCCACAACGTACACATAGGTCAAGGGAACACCCTGGTACTAGCGCCATCTGTGATTTCTATAGTGTTAGTTGAAAGCATTTAGCACGTTGTAAGGACGTCACAATCGCCTTTTGACCCTGTGCCCTTATCATAGATACAGAAATAAAAAAAAAAATTAAAATATCCCAAAAAAAAAAAATTAAAATACCTATTGGATTGAAATTAAAATTATTGAATTAAAATAGTATTTTTTTTCGCAGTATATGTATTTTTAAGTTTTATTAAAACGAAAACTACATATTAATTGCCCGTTTTTATACGTCGTTATGTTAGCCCAAAGAATGCGTAAAAAGACAACAAAAAATATATTTACAATAATATTTCTGTATCTAAGATTTGGAATGATAAAAAAATCGCCCAAAGCTCATCCATAGTGCCAAGCGAGCTTGCAAGGGCAATGTATAAATAAATTGTACACACGTGTTATTAATGTGTAACTTACAAACAAACACTCTTATTCAACTCAATTCCCATTCTCAATACGCTACAGTGACTTTAGAGCTAGCAAAATAAAAAAGATATATTCTATGGATAAGTTAAAATATCCGGAATCGAGGTAAATAACCGTGCCGATCGCATATACAATTTTATTATAAGTATTAATGATAACCAACTTATAAAACTTTACATAAATTATGATTTTAAATATGTTATAGTAAAAATATTAATGAAAAGTACAGTTGATATCATAAATGTCAATTTCCAAACGCCGAAAACTTAAAAAAAGTGTATCGAATATGTATTGAATATAATCGAAGTTTATGATCAACCCGTTCAAAATATTCGTCAAAATAAACCAATATTTGTCCAAAACATTTGACAAACATCCGTTATGATATCAACAGTAAACAAAACCCCTGATGTTAACGAGAGTGCCATTAGCGAATACAATCGAAAGTGGTCAAATCAACCCAAACGTTTGGACAAAACCCACAAAACGCCGACACATACACTCAAATAACTGAAACGCCACGATCTGAAAACCAATCGGGTTCTTCCAATGATATTTGACGTAAAAAGATGTAGAAAGGTTTGTTAATTAAATAACAATTTCAATAGTAAAACCTTTTAATATGATATAGTGAAACATAAAGCAGTTAAAATACTGCTTTCATATGCTAATTAATTGTTGTTTTAAAAAGGTGTGCCATTAGACAAATTACTCAAAATTAATAATATCCAAACCGATTTTAATAGACAACTTAAGATAAACAAAACATCATCGAAAGTTTTAGGGAGATGTTCCATTCAATTACACTTATTTGAATAAATAAAGTGAAATACATCAATAACATTTAAGTACTTTAAAATGCAATCATACTACACAAAGACTCATTGAAGGACAATTTATTATCAATGACCAATACGCAAGACCAATCTACGTCTTTCTCCTAATATCATTGGGTTCTTACCTCTGAGGTGTCGGAACTGGCGGTGCGCCGTCGCCGGCTGTTCGGCGACCGCCTCACCGGCGTGGCTCCTCCCGTCGGCGTGCTAAAGTGGTTCTCGTCGAATGTTAACGATTCCGTCGAATCTTCAACTTCAGAAATCAACGACACTCTGTCCCTTTCGTTCTCGTCTCCGTTTTCTACACGAGCGGTCGCTGTCGCTTCGCTCGTAGTAGCTTCGTTTATATCATCTCCGTTAGCTTCGCTTCTATTCTCAGCTTCTTCAACACCATTCGTTGCTTCGCTTATCTCGCCATTGACTTCGACGGATGCTTGTCGCGCTTCCGTATTAGTCACATTTGTCTCTTCGTCTCCATCAACGCTATCCCGACTAGTAGCAGTCTGTTCGTTGCTTGTTTCTTGAGCATTCTCCTCAGTCACATTATCTTCTGTTTGCGCTTCGTTGGCGCACACCACGTCAGTTTCTTCGCCGTTCTGATTATCTCTTACATTAGTATCACAGTCATTGTTTAAATTAGTTGCGGTTTCGGTAGGCACGTGGCCGTCAGCCAGCACGGGCGACCGGTCGGGTGGCGTCGCGAAAGGGGTTGCATCGGACGAACTTTCCTCCCTCCTATCGCTCATATCCTCCTGTTAGACATTTACATTTGAAACTAAATTTTGCCTGCGACGCCTTACTCGCAAGCAAAATTTAGAATATCTTGTCACCCTAGTTTGGATAACCGAAATATAATAAGACAATCAATATAAAAATGTATCAAGAGCAAGTAAGTTCTATAAATAATACATCTATTTTTCTCGATAAAGATTTAGGATTTAGATGAGTCATTTCGAGCTAGAGATTAAGAAATTATAACAATAAAATAGTTTCTCCAATAATGCGGCTAATGGATCCGTTACAAGAAAAGATACGTAAATAATCCCATAGTGCCAAGACTACTTCGATACTGAAAAGTAAAAAAAGTTACTAAATTAGGAAAATGAAAGATTCAATAATAATATTAGTGTCGAAATGTTTTAGTGTGATGCGGATGTTAACATCATAACTGTGTGCTTACGACCTGGTGTTTTATAACTGTTAACACATTATAGGGAATTATTTTATAATATAGGTAATGTAGGAACGGCAATAAATATGCCTCGAACGCTGGGAACGTCTCATTATAAATTTAATGAAACATATAATATTTAGAAGTGTGTCATATCATTTCATGTGCATTTATCGTGATTGCAGAGAAGTCAACCGGATGTTACATAATTTATTTATAAGTTTTTCAATCGATGGTATAAGATTTTTACAAAAAGCTGAAGTTGTCCATACAAAAGGTGTTTCAACTTGGTCTTCAAAGTTAGCACTACTTTTTGAGAAGAGCAGAATCAGATTATAATAGGAATTCAGAGTTTTCCAAACTGTGTAACTGAGAAACTCTGTACTAATCTATACTCTTTTATAAAGCTCTTTGGAAAGTTCTGTTTAATCTCTGGGTATATATACAGATTTAAAAAAAATGTTAGATATTCCAATTATTAAGGAAGGTTTAATGGTATAATTTAGAAAATTCGGTAATCTGGATTCGCAGAACCAGTTTGATCCCTCTGTTGAATATTTTACGTGGGGAGATTAGACATGTAGTAGTAATGCGACTGTACGTTAAACGGAGGTGAAATGATATCATATCTTACTATGGGTGCGTTCCATTATACGTTCACAAAGTTCATGCTCACGACCACAGTTTTTCCCGTTCAACTAGCTTTTGAGCGTTACTGGCATAATCTCTAGTGGAACGATCACTTCATCCCACCTTATTAGATGGGTCGTCGTGAGCTTCGCCTGGTCGTAAGTCATGACGTCATGAGTGACGTATTCGCCGCGACCACAACGACCGCGGTCGTCTTGTGGAACGACGTTTTGGGCGTTTGGAGCTTTGTGAGCGTCTTCTGGAACGCGCCCTATATAAAACCATAAGCACACAGTTTGTTAACAAAATCATGAAATTAGGAACGCGTGTTTAGTTAACTTCCCGTGTCCTGCGAAAGCCCATGCTGCGAGTAAAATAAAATTTTATAGCTAACACAAAGGTAAATTCAAAAATATATCAGTGCCCCTAGAAAACGAGTATTTGCCTAGTATTTACTAAACTAACTTCTTCTACCAAAATTGTCATATACACGGAGATTCCTTTAGGTCTTCTAACAATTTTTGTATTGGAGATAATTTTGGCAAAATTAGGCATGCACCTGTTTTCACTAGGGGAACGGAAGTAACATATATAATTACCATATATCAGATTATAACATTAGTCTACGCTTTCCACTATCATCGGTATATCAGTAAATCATCAGTATAAAATAGTAATTTGAAATATTTTCATAGAAATACATATGTCTGTGTTTTTAAGTTGGTAAATTTTAATTAACTCTAATATAGCTATCCAACGAGACAATGTCGCCAGCATTTTGGGAACGCTTTCCAAGGTCAAGAATTTAGATGAAGTTTGATATATTTTTTAGTATTTAGATATATTTTAGCTTATGCTTTATTTTAAATGCAATAGGTTGTAATAAACACTCTAAAAGCTAAAAGCGTTTTACACTATTATATTATATTACTATTATATTATTTTCACCTAATTTAACTCTTCAAAATGATCGAAATAATTAAAAAGATCCAAATATAAAAAAATAGGTATTAAGATATTTATCTGCCTATTTCTAAACAAAAATCAATCGAAACATATGAACCACTTTTGAAAAGGGCCTATCTCACAAAACATCACTAAAATACCGTAGAACCCGATGTTTTCCGATTCATTATTTTTTTGTTGCAAATTTTAAAGTCGTGTAAGGAAAAGCAGTGTGCATCTCCTTGCACCTGCACTCATCGTCTTAAACGCACATTTTTGTAGCATATGTATTGTAGAAATTAATAATAATAATTAATATCATACTGATCTTCAATACACAATATTTTACGAACATGCATTAAAATGTTTATAACATAATATATAACAAAAGTCCTCGGGAATAGTGACGCATCTGTGACTTCAAATAGAACCCCATGTTCTGCATGAAGTTGCTTACAAACATAAGCGGCAGTGACCACTTACCATCAGGTGGACTGCATGCTCGTTTGATACTTCAGTCAGATAAAAAAAAAAGCAATAACCATCAGTAGTACTTTTCGCTTCTGTTTATATTATCGTATAACGATTATCAAAAAAAATCATAATTAACGCCTCCGCTCTAATTAACAAGCAAGAGAGATTCCGAATTGTCCTAGCATAAACCGATATTCGATTAAACTACAGTGCAACCACCATTTTTACACACTTACATACATATCATACATGCAGCTAAAAGCAATCCGAATTTTGAAACCAAAACATGCATATTATTCATTACATAAATATTTTTAGTGATACACAACCCTAATAGGTATTCGTCACAATTTTGTGAACACTAGCGGATCCAGAGAGGAGGGGGAAAGAGCGCAACCCCCTCTTTCTCAAATCTTAATGCATCAATACTTACATCAGTTGACTTCAAACGGAAATTTTGAGAAATATGCAATATTTCGAAAGTGGGAGGACCCATCGTCTTAATTTTTTGGGCGTTATACGCTATAAAAAATTTCGGAACGAATTTTTACAAGAAAAAAATTCGGAACCGCGAATGTGGAAATATATAACATATGTCTACTTTACCAATCAGATTGAATTTATACATAATCTCTTTGGGATGTTCCCTAATCCCAAAGAGATTTTGCATCGATTTAATATGCAGTTTGCATATTAAACCGATACAGAATTTCTCATAATTAACATTTTGTGGTACAAAAACTGAGAAGTTTAATGCATATTATTTTTACGTGCGTACGTTTAACTATCTGGCATGTAGACTTACATAATATCTTTATAAACAAAATAAAAATGTACATATTTTGTAACAATAACCGATTCCGAAATGATTCTGATCCCTAATCTTATTCCAAAGAGATTGATTCATTGCTATCGTTCCGGCTAAGTTGGAACGCCTCATGTGACAGTAAATACTATTCTCACACTAGTAACTGTACCATTATACCGAACCGAACCGAACGGCAATACTATTTTTGCCGTAAGAGAAAAAGAGAATGATATTTTCATTTAAAAATATCGTTTCAAATTAACTAAATTAACACAACTCATTGGTCGTAACATGCAGCTAAATACATCTGCAGATAACTATGTTTTATTTAACAGAGTTCTCGATTTAATACCGAAGTATTTATTGGAGCCATATCTTCCACAAAAAAATATTTATACACAACACATATATTATCACTAAAATTGTGAACTATGACCGTTGTAACAGGTACATGCACCTAATAACAATTACAACTCAATTCATACCACTTCTAAAGCTATCTACATACATCGACAACTTTCAAATTTAACATCGAATTCAGTGTTCATATTAATATGAGCAATATAAAATTAAATTTTCAACGAGGTAATGTTGCCAGCATTCTACTCATCCTAAGGACAGTAATTTGGATGCAGTATTTTTTATTTAATTTGGCGATTTGTTTATTAACTATTAGGTTATTCTTTATAAGCATATGATTATAAAATTTGTTAATTTAATATATTCATATTGACATTTTAAATTAATAAAGATATATAGTAAATGAGCTGAAACCTAATTATTCATGTATTAATATGTATTACATTTTAATATGTAACGGGTACTCTGGATATTCCAATTCTTTTACAAATATTTCGACTCAGTTTCCTCCATCACTGCAGTTTCGCCGAGACTACGATCTACGTAATTAGGCAATTACACGAAATATCGGCAATTTTTAAGGTGGTAGAACCAATGTAGTTCGACCAGGGAAGTACCACCGCCACACTTATTTCTGGCGTGAAGCATTTCTTGCGTTTCGATGGAAGGGTGTGGTTGTCGGCACACTTTCACATGAGGCGACCATCATAGTCCTCGGGAGTAGCAACGCATCTGTGATTGACTTCAGATGGAACCCATGTTCTGTATGCAAATGATTACAGATGTCCATGGGAGGCAGTGACCACTAACCATCAGATGGACTGCATGCTCGTTTGATACTTCAGTCAGATAAAAAAAAAACAAAAAAATATATAAGTATCAAACTAGCATGCACTGATAGTAAGTGGTTACTGTTGCCCATGGACATCTGTAAGTATATATAGTACAGGAGTGTTATCCGAAATCAATGACAGATGCGTTGCTACTCCCGAGGTTAAAGATGGTCGCCTCATACAAAAATAGGTAACCATGCCATTCCACCGTAATACAAGAACTATTTCACGCTAGAAGTAAGTGTGGTGGTGGTACCTACCCGGACGAAGTACTCTGGTTTAACCACACTCGAATATTGAAATGCAAGAAGTATAGTGTAGTATAGTTTTAAAACATATAAATATTTTACTATGTACCTATCGAATTTATGTAACACTATATAACTTTTAGAAAGCAAGAAATAAAGAAGGCTTATTATTATTATTTTCTTTTTATCTTCATACAGCTCGAATTTATAAACCCGGTAGTTTTTAACGTTCACGGACCAAAGCCAAGTGAATATTATTATTATATCGTGAATACCAGTTACATATTAGAATGTATGAACTCCGCAATAATAATAGTTTAAAATTTATCACACAAACTATAACGAATATTAGCTACAAATAAAATAAAATCCTCAGCTGTAATGATTCACAAAATTGATTGCAGCAAAAATAAATAAATTTATATGTAAAACTATTAATATCTACATTTTTTTATTTCAGCTTTAGGTCGTAATAGAAAATCGCAGCGAAATTAAAAGTACCAGTTTTTCTGATGGGTTTTAGTGCGTCGAGGCGGTATGATGGAATTAGGGTTGTCAAAAGTAGGTATAATATATGTCTATTCATAGGTATAATATAAATATATTTAATAAACAGCTTTTTGTTGTTCACTGCTGCTCAAAGGCCCTCAACGGACATTTTTGTCAATTGTCACCGCGCGTGGTATTGAGGCACAAGAAGACTGCTGCCCATATCGTGGATATAGTAATCTGGATATTGTACATTATGTGCAATTTTTATAAATAAAAAAAATGACAACCCTAAAGTTTTTTTTTTATCTTACTGAAGTAGCTAACGAGCATGCTATCCACCTGATGGTAAGTGGTCACAGCCGCCCTGCGACATCTGTAATAAACGTCATACAGAACATGGGTTCCATCTGAAGTCAATCACAGATCTGTTGCTACTCCCGACAATGACGGTCGCCTCATGCGAAAGTGTGCCGGCAACCACACCCTTCTATCGAAACGCAAGAAATAAGTGTGGCGGCGGTACTTTCCCGGTCACACTGGTTCTACCACCTTTATAATGGATATAGTAATCTGTATGTAAATTACGTGCAATTTTTGTAGTGTTAAAATACACATTAATACAAATAAAAAAAAAATGACAACCCTATAGATAATAAAATAAAACATTTCCCGTGTGGTCATGTAACATGAGAGTGGTGCCCCCCCCCCCCCCCCCTCCGATTCCCACATTAATACAAATATCAAAAAAATAACAACCCTATAGATAATAAAATAAAACATATCCCGTGAGGTGCAGGTCATGTAACATGTGTGAGTTGAGAGTGGTGACTCCCCCCCCCCCTTACGGGTCATGTAACATGTGAGAGTTGAGAGTGGTGACTCCCCCCCCCCCTTACGGGTCATGTAACATGTGAGAGTTGAGAGTGGTGACTCCCCCTTCCCTCTCGCAGGTCATGTGACATGTGAGAGTTGAGAGTGGCTCCCCCCCCTTACCTGGTGGTGCGAGGCGGAGGGGCTGGCGGCGTGGTCGTCGTCCGCGGAGATGTGGAAGCGGCGCTGGAACTCCGTGGCCGCCGTCTCCATGCGCTCGGCCTGCGACTCCGTGCTCGTGTTGCGGCTGGGGACATGGATACCGACCCGATTGAGAGTGATCATCGCGAGGAAGTACGTACGTATACAGCGACATGTCGTAAATAGACCATGTCTACAAGGTGGTAGAACCAGTGTAGTTCGACCAGGGAAGTACCACCGCCACAATTATTTCTAGCGTGAAGCATTTCTTGCGTTTCGATGGAAGGGTGTGGTTGCCAGGACACTTTCACATGAGGCGACCATCATAGTCCTCGAGAGTAACAACGCATCTGTGATTGACTTCAGATAGAACCCATGTTCTGTATGGAGTTGATTACAGATGTTCATGGGCGGCAATGACCACTTAACATCAGATGGACTGCATGCTCGTTTGCTACTTCAGTCAGCAAAAAAAAACGCCTAGTCTAGATACTGAACAAACATTAACTTTCTGTCAAAAATGTGTCAAAGTCATGCATAAATATACACCTCTGAAACACTACGCAAGTTCTATAATAATAGTATCAAACATAAATACATACGTGAAAGTAGGCCTCTCCCATTGCGTGGACCTGGCTATGTGGTTCACGTAGTAGGTCCGCCCGTTCGCGTCCTGTCGCTCCTCCCAGCCCGGGGGGAGCGTGTCCCCTCCCACCACCTGGAACAAATGTATACAATATTTAACAAATAATATCAACAATATTGTAACAAATCGTATAAACAATATGCAATGGCGTAATTTTTTATTAAAAGTAGAAATAGAAGGGTGTGGTTGCCGGCACACACTCACATGAGGCGGCCTTCATAGTCCTCGGGAGTAGAAACGCATCTGTGATTGACTTTAGATAGAACCCATGTTCTGTATGTAGTTGATTACAGATGTCGCAGGGCGGCAGTGACCACTTACCATCAGGTGGACTGCATACTCGTTTGCTACTTCAGGCAGATAAAAAAAAAGAAATCATAATACTTGAGTGAACCATTGAATTATTAACCAAGAAATAAATTTAATTAATTCCATAACGTATTAATATGATTGTACGTGTAAATCGCATATTACTTAAAATGCGAATGAATAATGCCTTACTTTGTTACAGAATTAAACACTGTTTAATAATCACACGTAATAATTTATTTTGTAACTGTATCCCTGTACCGTCAAATTGAATAATACGTACACCGTATAATAAAACGTACTCCCTAAATAACAATCAGATTCCCATGGTAAAGTCACCGGCCATAGTCACATTTTAATAATCAACGGGTACTCACGATAAGCGGTTTTTGAATTCTTTAATAATTATTTTTGCCGATATTTCATAGCCAAAGTCAACATAGCCGGCCTTCATATGAAAGTGTTTTTAAACTGTCACCAATTTATTATAATAACCATACATTTTCATATGAGTGCCTTTCCACAGCGATTTGTAATATAGCTAAGCTATGCGTGTTACATCCACCAATATAATTGCTAGGTTTTTGCCTTTAGTACGAGTTCATCAGAGAACGTACCCAAACCACGTGACCATATCAAGGGGGGCGGCAGGTATTCAAAATAATACGCTTGGTCACAGGGAGAGGGGTGGGGTTTAGGTTTTCGGCTTGTAGTCAATATCCCCTAAAGAAAATCTCGCGGTTTTTCAACCTATAATGTAATATTTAATTTATAAAATTAGGTACTTTTGGTGCCAAGCGACAAACTTAACTTAACTTATGAGCCAAATCGTTATTTTTCAACTTTATTTTTGCAAAAAATTATTGATTCTTAAAAAAAACACTTTCTACACTCATAGCCCCACAGCAGGATTTTCTTCTGTGTCGTGGGCGGCATTGACACACACAAAAACGAATACACAAACACCCAGACCCAGAACAAGAATCTATCATGAATAATATATTATAAATAGAGAATAAACTCATCATTCAGATACCTGTGTGGCCGGGAATCGAACCCGGGACCCACTGCGTGTCAGACCGGTATGATATCCGCTGCGCCACGTGGGTCGTCAATTCTTGTATTTATGAATTACTATTTGATATCTACGGAGAAGGGCTTAGGTACGTTCCTTAACATATCTACAAAACAATAATTACTTACAAAAAATCAACATTATCAAAAAATAATTTAAAAAAACCTACGCAATGCGGCAACGCTTCGTGGATCTCTACCAGCTCCCAGTCGTGACCCACGAACGACGGGACCGTCGACACCTAGCCAAGCAAAATTGACCTGTACTGCCCCATATAGTATAAGAGGCGTATATATTTTTAAAATCTAAGTTATACTTTATAACTCTTATAATCTTATAACTTATACCCACTCTGTATACTCTTCACACAATTCACATGACACCCTGAAAATCCTAGGACCTATGAGTTAAGTTACAAGTAGATTCCAACTATGACAAAGAAGAAAATCCTAAGGCTTATGAGTTAAGTTATAAGTAGATTCTAACTGAAGCTTCGGCTTCGGTTTCGACCACCTTCGGCAAAACCTTCGACTTCAGCCAAAATTTGCCGAAGGTTTTTTGTCAAAATTGAAAAAACTACTCGGGGCAAATTCGATCTGGAATAAATGTAAACAAACCATAACAATTCCTATGTAGGGTTATCACCAAGTTAATAATAGGTAAAAGACGGCTGATAAAACAACAAAAAGTTGCATTCCCCTTTGTTTTGTTATCGAGGGGGAAACCTTCAAGACGGACCCGTTGCCTTGGGAGGGACGCAGGGTTATGTGGGGTTTTTACCGCACTAAACTCCCTCCCGGTGGCAGACCTCAGCGCTGCGAGAGGACTCCGGGAACTCCCCTGCCTGTCAGTGGGCAACGCTTTGTTATTCAACATTCCATATCGAATTTGCCCCGAGTATAGAACGAATGCACGGCATCGTACTGGAAATGCTGATGCGCCGGGATCAGCACACGCTCAGGTAATGTACTTCACATTTTTTGTTCGAAATTCACATTTTCAAATGTTATCGTTTTTGAGAAGTTGCAAAATAATTGTAATCACCTCTAGAACTTATTAAACCCTCGGCTTCGGACGAAGGTCATGGCGATAGCCAAATAATTGGCCAAATATTGACCCTTTAATATAAAGGGTTGATTTTTGGCCAATTATTTGGCAACTAATGCGCGCTCTAGTTATAAGTAATATGACGTTACAGTGATGGCCTACGACCTACAATTCCGAGAAGACATGCTCAGCAGTAACGAGTATGACGTGAGTAAGGAGGTGGTACTGACCGGCGGCACGGTGCCGACCTGGGGCGAAGGCTCCACCAGCTCCCAGTCGTCGGGTGTGGGCGTGTCGGCGGCTTCGCCCACGCGGCCCACCAGCGCGTGGTACACCTCGATGTGGCCACGGACGCGGGAACGGGCGCTGGAATGGTGAAATTGGAATTAAATTAAATCTAATTTTTATCAGGTGATCCATATTTAACGAAAATATTAAAAAAATATTAATAAAAGTCATGCGTCAATTTAATCGTCTAAATTTTACCATTCAAATATGTCTGACGCGGCCAGATTGAACCTTGCATCGTTAAATGAGGCATTTATGTGTTTTATTTTATCTAATTTAAATAGCTAACGAGCTTGCAGTCCATCTGATGGAAAGTAGTCACTGCCGCCTATGGACATCTGTGTAAGCAACTTCACATAGAACATGGGTTCTATCAGAAGTCCATCACAAATGCGTTGCTACTCCCGAGGACCAAGATGGTCGCCTCAAATAAAAGTATGCCGGCAACCACACCCTTCTATCGAAACGCAAGAAATGCTTCACGCTAGAAATAGGTGTGGCGGTGGTACTTCCCCGGTCGAACTACACTGGTTCTACCACCTGTAAAATATATGTATATGTATGGTATATAAGTTTTAAATACAAGATATTTCATTGCATTTAATGTATAGTAATAAATTTCAGATTAAGTGCATGTTCCAGAAATGAGTCCATCCATTCATCAGCCCTTTGTTGTCGACTGCTCAATCCCCTCCCTTCAATATGTGATTTTTATCCCCTGGGACTTTTGCCAATAGTCCCCGAGCCTGGCGTGTGTTGGTGACTGCAGAGTGTTGATGTTACACATGAAGACAGTACTGACCATCTCCTGAATGTTCTCCCCAATTACCTTTTACCACATTCACGGGAAAAGGATAGTGCTATACAACAACGCGGCACAACAATTTATGGCTATAGTTTAGATTAAAAAAAATGTCTAGTTCTCTAGTCCAGTAAATCATCGACGTGCATATACCAAGAATTCGACCCAATCTTTGTCTTATCCCATTGTATTGTTTATACAAGTTTAAAGACACGGACATGTGATCCATGTGTTGACAAATTGTCACTGCCACCCGTTGACATCTGTAACTTCATATTGAACAAGGATTGTATCTGAATCAGGTTACTACACCTAAGGACGAAGGCGGTCGCCTCATATAAAAGTGTGCCGGCTACCACAGACTTCCATCGAAACGCAAGAAATGCTTCACGCTAGAAATAGGTGTGGCGGTGGTAACCTCCCCGGTCGAACTACACTGGTTCTACCACGTTCCAAAAAAATCTACATCGCGATCAACTACAACATCCATATTACATTCACGAAACGCAAATCATGCGCCTTACCTGTTCTACGAAAAAGTATGTAATTACACACAATATATAATCAAAATATATCAATATTAAAATATTTCCAAAACACAAAACTAGCCATAACGCCTACTTTTAAGTGACATTAAGCAATCACAAAAACGCTTAAAAAGTGCTAAAGTTAAAACAATTATAATCGAAAAGTGCACAATTTAAATAGATAAATAATACATTTTACAAAATATCTTTAGTAGTTTCTAAATATACTACCCCATTTTAGAGAAATTTTAATATAAATTAATTTTATGTATGTTTATTATTTTCTGAACATATACTATGCTATATAAGTAATTTATTACAATTACTGTTTCATACAACGCCATTAATATCATTTTTTTTATTATTTCTGTCATTAATATTAGAATAAATGAGTACATCAGTAAATTCTTAACACAATACTCTAAATGTATTAATAAAAACTGTTTATTCCACCTACAATTATCACCCAGATAAAAAAAAACAAAAATATATACATCATTTCATAACTCATAAACAAATATAATACGGGCCATAAACATTCCAAAAGAAAAAAAACAAGTAATCAATAATCCCTACTCTCAAACAGTAAAGCGACACCTAGCGCTATAAAAGAAAGAGAAAACAATACCAGAGTGCGTTGCGTAGGACAGCTGCCAGCGAAAGAAAAAAAAGACCACCGCATGCAGCGCAACTACTTACACAGACCTTCGGGGGCGCAATGGGTACTTAGTGTTGGCGGGGCGAGCGCTCGCGGCGGACTCCGAGGGCGCAGTCGCCAGCGGGATCTCCACCATGCCCAGGAAGTCGTCCCGCGTCAGGCGGTTCTCGTCGAACACCTGGATGAGGAGCTTCTGCTCTTGGGGCTTCACCTGGAAATCGGGAGGTTAGCTGTCTAAAATACGTTGTCTACACTCATAGCCCCACACTAAGATTTTCTCTTGTGTCGTGGGTGCCATGAACACAAAAAGCGGAAACACAAACACCCAGACCCAGAACATGAATTTAAACTCATTATTCAGATATCTGTCTGGCCGAGAATCGAACCCGGGACCCATTTCGCGTCAGACCGATGTTTTAACCGCTCCGCCACGCGGGTCGTCGATTTAATGAATTGATAATAATTAAATAAATTGACGACCCGCGTGAATTGATTAATAATTAATTGACTAACTCTCACTGGTGACGGTCTTGAATAACACCGATCCTTCTCTTACCCTGGAAATCGTACGGACATCAATTGGCTACGTTGTAGAACCAGTAACTCAAAGGAGGCAACGCATCACTGATTCGCTTCAATTAGAACCTCTTGTTACAGACGTCCATGGACGGCAGAGCCCATGTACCAAGTGGATACCATATATCAAGTGAACTGCATGCTTATGTGTCATTGTACATCAATCTTATCTATATATTATACGTGAAGCAAAAACTTATGATTCGTTTTTAAGATATTGCCACAGACGGAGGAGTATGAAATTAAGCACAGTTATAGTTGATATAGAGAAGAATTGCGCAATGCTAATATTTTTTTCAAATAATGCATAAAACATACATAAAATCTACTATAAACACATTACACACACTACCTTGCTTTTGACACAAACAGATACAATAAACTAAATAGAACATTCAATGTCTTACTATAAAAACACATAACGTCAAAATGTCGGCTTTCTTTGTCAAAATACAACAGCGGGTATTTTGACGAAGAAATCCGACATTTTTTAAATGCAGCCTAGTTATTTAAACCTCTTTTTAACATTAACGGGTGCGTTCAAAATAACTTGAAAATTATTCCAATTTATTTGAATTTGAGAAATATTTGTGCTACTTTGGACAATATGAAGCTTAGTTTTTAATTTAAATTACGGTCGAATTTCGACCGTTGAGACGGGTGACTAGTATAAATAAAAACGTGGCCACAACTGTTGGTCAAGGTTAGTTTCAAATTCATTTAGTTCAGTTAATGTACCTTCCTGCTCCTGCTGCAGCATAATGTGTAAATATGCAGGACCATAATTGGGGATAAAATAATATGTGGATTTCTTTTGGTCTATTGTTCATACATGTTCGATGTTAAATTATACGCAAAGGATTCGTAATAAAAGATGCAAAATTAGTCGTGTTCAAGGCCAGTGATACATTAGACCCCTGTGATATTGCAAATGCTTGCAACGATGTAGGGAGTACAGGTCGCCTCCCTACCAGGTGGACCATGACCTAAAGACCGCGGGAAACCGTTGGATTCAGAGGGTCGGTTGGAGTGGCGCCATTTAGGGGAGGCCTATGTCCAGCAGTGGACATCAAGGGGCTGATGGATGGATGGGATGCGACGATGCTTTTTCTATATCTTTAGTCTGCTGTATAGGAAAGTATACTGTTTAAAGTACTCACCCTAAATACAAACTCCTGATTCCATACCGGGTTCAATGTCTGAAATAAAAAGATTTAATATATGAAGACGTTAATAAATTATATAAGCGTTTTAGGTAGGGGCGTGTCAGGTCGTATATGATATCTAATCTCAAGTAGGAGAGGGGGTTCTCGGTATAATGTCGCGATTTTTTTTCTGCAAAAGATATTGGAAAAAAGCTATATTACTTTTATTTTAATTTTTAAAAGACATTTTTCTCATTTTAAACGATCTCATGAGTAATTAATTACCTGAAGGTTGTCAAAATACCGGTTATTGTTTTTAAATGCTGCTTAGTAATTGAACCTCTTTTATCTTTCGGGTATATTTAAAATAACTTGAAAATTAATAAAAAATAGTTGAATTTGAGATATATTCTTGCTACTTTGGACAATATTTAGTTTATGAGAAAAATTACGGTCGAATTTCGACCGTTACGAAGGGTGACTAGTTCAAAATAATTTTCTCCGTCTATATTTTAATATTCTGTTGACGAATTGATAAGGGATCTATATAATAAATTGAACAAAAAAACGCACGTGTAACACGGTTAATGTGAAAAGTGTGCAATGGTGACCTCGACCGCCTCGCCTACTCACGACCTCATAAATTCGTTAAGTCAATCGAATGGCGATATCAGAGAATAAATATACGAAGCGTCAAGGAATTATTAGTAGGTATTAGTATTTTCGGCTCACTTTTACATGAGGCGACTTTCTTAGTCCTCGGGAGTAGCAACACATCTGTGATTGAATTTAGGTAGAACTTTTGTTCTATATGAAGTTGCTGATGTCCATGGGCGGCAGAGACCACTTACCATCAGGTGGACTGCATGCTCATTTGCTCAATAAGATAAAAAATAGTATGTGATAATAATATGCAGTACCTGTTTTGCGTAGTTTATTTCACCGTAATTCTTCATAACCACACACTTTTCTTTAAACCTCTAAATGGCGTTCAAAAAGTATCCATAAAAGTATATTTTTATAAGTCCAATTTATATTTGAAGTAATTTAATTAATGTGAAATTTATTGAAGACGATTTTCGTCAAATTAACAATCATAGCAGAACGTATATGGTTCGCTCATGGAGTTTCTACCGCACCTTTTTTATTTTCAACCCAAGACCCGGCTACGCCCATCTATCTGTCCCGTCGTCCTACCGTCACTTGGATTTCACTCTACCTTTTACCAAAATTAGAGTACGCACCTTTTTCTTGGTTTTCGTAAGAAACGTCTCGACGATGACATCTCCGTCGACTTTCTGAAGCTCCACTCGCACATAGGGATCGCTGGAATACGAAAACGAACCCGTAAATAATAATAAAACAGTAAGGTATATTATATTGAGCAGTGATAGCCTAATGGTTGAAACTTGCCCTCTCAATCGGGAGGTCCGAGGTTCAAACACAGGGACGCCACTGATTATCACTGCTTTTCGGTGAAGGAAAACATCGTTAGGAAACCTACACACCCGAGAGTTCTTAAAAAAAAAAGTTCTCGGAGGTGTGTGGAGTCCACTATTTCGCAATTGGCCAGCGCGGTAGACTATGGCCTAAAACTCCCTCATTCCGAGAGAAGACGCGTGCCCAGCATTATTGTCCATAATGGGTTGACGCAAAGTATAAAATTGTAGGTAGAACTAGTATGGTTAGTGGTAGCAACCCATCTGTGATGGAGTTCCAATAGAACCCCTGTTGTGTATAAGGTTCCAAACCGTCGTTGTTCAATCTTGACAAGAAAAGAAATAGAATTATACACAAAGACCTGCACATGTCCATGCACATCCATCGCACAATCGGTTTTGTAACGTACATGAAACATAGGACACACTTTTACATGAGGTGACCATCATAGTCCTCGGGAGTAGCAACGCATCTGTGATTGACTTCAGATGGAACCCATGTCCTGTATGAAGTTGATTACAGATGTCGCACGGCGGCAGTGACCACTTACCATCAGGTGGACTGCATGCTAGTTTGCTACTTCAGTCAGATAAAAAAAGGGAATGAATTTCCTTTTAGGGTAATTCCATTGGAGCTTTGGAGCATGGAGCTTTTCAAAAAACATACAAAAAGAGCTCTACAACAAAGCCGGCAATGCATTGGCGAGATCGCAAGCCAATTTATATAGATTTATAAAATATTTGATTCGTAGGTCGCCGAGGATGACCACCGGGAGGGTTTTAGTGCGGTGAGGGCATTATCAAGTCCCGTTCCTGTGATGCTTTGTCTAATTACAGAATAAGGCCGCAGTGAAACCAAAAACAGATTCTAATAAAACGAAAATGTCAATCAATTCGTTTTAATAGCAGAATCATAAAGAGTGGGACTTTACTGACCTTGCACCAAATATATCCTTCTTAGCCAATGAGTAGGCCCCCACTATCTTCAAACGTAGCAGGAAGCTGTTCTCATCAGTCTGAAAACAAAATGGAATTTGCAATTAACTTCGTAAAAATTTCGTTTAATTTAATTAGTAAAATTAAATTTAAGTATGATGGCTATGTCCATCTATAACTTAATTTATACCCAGAGGTATTTTCTTTTCTTTTATCCACTATGCTAAGGGAGTGGTATTGACGTCCTCAATCACCCCCAACCTTTTCATATAAGCCCTTGATAAGTATACAAACGCATAACGGGTAGCTATGTACACGCGTTAGAAGTGATACCTCTTTGGCTTAACAAGATAAAAATCTTTTAAAAAACTTTATCTTTCGCCTTATTCTACATTTGTAGAAAAAACGACGCTAACAATAGGAAAACTTGAATGTTGACGATAGCTAACTTCAGGGTGTCGGTTTTTCGTGACGGTGTGCGCGCGCTACATAAAATTTACTCTAATTAATTTTCCCTGATGCGCCAAAAGAAGTATACTTTCAAAAAATGATGTTGATTTTTGTCACACTTATTTTAATGCCTGACCTTAAAACCAAATACATAAATTTTGTTAAAAACATACTTACCAGAACTTGTTTCTGTAATTTATCGATATTTTATCATGGGCTTTATTAATAAATTATTATATTAGCAAAAATTATTATAACATTTTATATGCCCTCCGTATATCATAACACATTAAATAACTATTTAAAAATGATATACAAATATTTTTACATAGGTATCAATGATATAATGAAAATTTATGAAAAAAAAACATAGTTAGAACTGCGATAGTTTAATCACAGTATTAATATCATACAGTAGTCTAACTCTACCGTGTCCTTGAATTTTATACCTACAGACGCGCTGGACGAGAGTTCGCGTTAGGGCTACCCGCCTAAAGTATTTTAATACATCTGTATACTTGACTTTCTTTCTGTCTTATTATGTATTTTATTCAGTAGATTAAGGTAAAAAAAAACAACGCGTTCTTTTAATGTTTAAGAGACTTAATAATAAATCGTACACGAATAATAGTTATAAATTACACACTGAATAATATTTTACCAACCAAAATAAAAAAATTTAACACTGGACGTGTTTATGCACAATTTAAGCAATCAAAAACAGCCTAATATAGTTTACAACTGCTCTTCGCTACATTATTATTTAAATAAAAAGATCTTCTGCTTAAAAAAGGTCACATCGCCCGCTCGCCACTATGGCAAATTCGCTAGCTGTTGGGTACCGAGTGCATGGAGTGCTAGGCCGGGTAACCTCCTCGTGGTGCACTCTGGGCATCGCTCAGTACCTTCTCGATCCGTCGACCAGCTACTGTGCGATGGCAGATAACCTGGCGAGTAGGCGTCTCTCCACATGAGCTCTGTTCGATCAGAGGGCGCTGTGGATGGGGCAAGGGCGGGCTCGACGTGTACTAACCGACCGTCGGGTAGGCAACTACAGCCACCGTCACATCAAATCGTAATCCCACCCGAGGTGTCGTGGATCATGTCTCGCGGCCTCGGGTGTGGACCGAGGGTCTTGCCTTAACCAGCTGGACCACGAGGAAGAAAACCTCTATAAAAAATTACCCCAAGCTCAAGCGGAGGCGCACCGTGAGGAGCTGCGTGGCTGACGGGTAGGTCAGTCGTTAGTGTGACTCCCGTCACTGGTACCTGCCGACCCCGGTGATGGGTTACGCTTAGGCTTATCCGGGTACGGAGTCCCTGCCCGGATGGACCGGTATTTACTTCCATTTTCGTGGGACTAAAAATGAGTGAACTTAATAACCCAACAATAAATAAAGATCAGGAGACGAAGAGAGAGGGAGGAGTTTTGAAGGAGATAGGGGCAACACAGGCCCAGGGAAGACTTACGAGGAGCAGAGTGAGACGAGAGGTCTCATCTGCTGCCTCATCCGATGTCGAATCGGACTGCTCGCTTGTATCAGCGGTGTCGGGAACGTCCAGGAACACTTCTGTGGCGTCAAGAAAAAGGCTTCCCTCGGCCATGGGAAGTAGCGATGAGCGGCCAGCGAAGAAGGCCGCCAAGCCGCCGCCGACAGGGGACGACGAGAAGTTCCTGGACCCGAGTGTTCCTGTGGCGACAACGCGCTCTAAGGCTTCGCAGCGGGTAACGGCCGCACAGCTGAAGCGGGAAAATGACCAGCTGCGGACCCAGCTCGCCGAGCTCAACCGCAAACTAGAGACCCTGACGGCGGAGCTGTCCCGGTTGCGGGCCGATAAACGGGGAGAGACGGCGCCGGAGGCTCAAGACTCCGTCGGTGCTGCGTCGGAGCCTCGAAACACCGATGAAGCTCTAATGGAGAGGTTCGCCAGACTGATCGAGGGAAAGCTCGCCGCTTTCAAAGCGGAGCTTTTTCCCGACAGGGCAATAAGGCCTCCCTTGGGGCAGAAATCGGCCCCCGCCAAGACGTCACAGCCAAAAGGCTCCAAGAAGTCGGCGTCCTCACCAGCACCTGGTTTAATAACGGAGCCTCATGGCGTACAGGAGGAGAGTTGGAGCACGGTAACGAGCCGCAAATTACGAGCAAAAGCTCGTAAAGCCGCTGCTCAACGAACACCAGCTCCACCACTGCCGGCCCCCACACGAGGATCGGCAGCGAGCCAGACAACCAAACAGAAGCCAGAACACCAGGCCCGGAGGGCAGCCAGAAAACAGAAGGCGTCCAATCGGAAGGCTCGGCTCCCTAAAGTGCCGAAAACCGCGGCGGTGACGATCACCGTTCCGCAAGAAGGCGGCGTAACATACGCCCAAGCGATGAAGGCCGCCAAGGAGCGTGTTAAACTGGCGGACCTGGGCATTGCCGACGTTCGTCAGAAGCGCGCGGTCAATGGTGGGCTCCTGCTGGAAATTGCTGGCGAAGAGTGTGCCGCCAAGGCTAACGCTCTGGCCGGCGAACTCCAGGGGGTGCTAGGCCAGATGGGCGTCAAGGTGGCCCGTCCTACGAAGACTGGAGAGGCCAGAATCATGGACCTTGACGACTCAATAAACCCTACTGACGTCGCCGAGGCCATTGCCGCCACCTGCGGGTGCACTGTTGCAGAAATCAGGGTGGGAGAAATTAGAAGGGACTCTTCGCGGCTGGGAACCGTCTGGGTCCGCTGCCCTGTGGCAGCGATTAGAAAATTGGCTGACGATGCTCGGATCCGAGTTGGATGGGTGTCTGCCAGGGTGATGGTACTCAAACCCAGACCCCTGCAATGTTTCAGGTGCCTAGAGCTGGGACACGCCAGGCCCCAGTGTAGGAGCATGGTGGATCGTAGCGCCCTGTGCTACGTATGTGGCGAGCCCCATCACAGGGCTAAACAATGCATAGCACAGACGCCTAAATGCGTTGTGTGTGCTGCGTATGGTCGACGATCTGATCACCGGCTGGGGGGTAGTAGATGCACTCCGCCGAAGAAACGCGGCCAAAGGGAAACCGAGCGGGTGGTTGGAACCGACTCGGTTCGGGCGAATGGGCTTGCGCAGGCTTCGGCCAGCGCGTCGTCCCATCGCCCACTCATGGAAATGATGGAGACCCATAATGTCTAGGTCTCCATCAATTCAGATCCTTCAAGGGAACCTCAACCACTGCCGTGGGGCGCAGGACTTGCTACTGCAGACTCTTGCAGAGCGTTCCGTCTCCTTGGCGGTGGTTGCAGAACCCTACAACGTCCCCGACCATCCGCGTTGGTTTGGGGACATAGATCGATCAGTAGCGATCTTCTGGGGAGCTGGTAACCGGGATCCCCCTTGCTCCAAACTGCACGCGGAACCAGGTTTGGTTGCGGTAGAGTGGGGCCCCGTAGTGGTGCTAGGCTGCTACATCTCCCCAAACTGCAGTCTGGCGCTCTTCGAGAACTTTCTCGACAGGGTGGGTAGCTGCATTCGCGGTTGTCTTCCCCGACCAGTACTAATCCTGGGCGATTTTAACGCACACTCGAGGGCCTGGGGAAGCCGCCGCGACAACGTCAGAGGCAATACCACCCTGGAGTGGGCGGCGGGTCTGGACCTACAACTTTTGAATCGTGGGGCCGTCAGCACTTGCGTGCGTTGGCAGGGGGAGTCAATCGTGGACCTTTCATGGGCGACTCCATCTGCCGCGCGTTTGGTGACCGGCTGGAGAGTGGCGGAGGAACTGGTGACTCTATCAGATCACCGCCACATCACCATCGACCTGGTACTCCATGTCCCGGGTCGGGTCGGTCGCCTAAACGACGATCCTTTCCGATGTTGGGCAGTTAAGCGTCTCGATCGGGACATGTTACTCGCTGCTGCTCACGTCGTGGAATGGTCCAGACCTACTGAGCATACCAACCTGCTCAGCCCTCAGGAGGAGACCGTCAGACTGCAGTCTGAGTTGACGTCGGTGTGCGACATAGCCATGCCGCGGGTTAGATCCGTCCGCAGGGGTCCAACCTATTGGTGGTCGGACCTCATCGATCGTCTGCGGGCATCGTGTTTGCGCTCCCGGCGCCTCTACAATCGGGCTCGCAGACGTAGATCTGCCGGGGCCGAGGAGATAGAGGAGCGGTACCGTGAGTACAGGAGAGCAACTATGGCGCTGCAGGCAGCGATCGCGGATAGCAAGGCCGGCAAGTGGAAGGAACTGCTGGAGGGGCTCAACAGAGACCCGTGGGGACGGCCATATAGAATAACGATGGGAAAGTTGCGCCCGTGGGTGCCCCCACTGACGGAAACCCTGGATCCCGTCTTCCTCTCGACAGTGGTGGGCGCGCTGTTCCCCGGTGCCCTGGATGGCCCCAGTGTCCTGACACAAACTCCGAGCCTTGCAGAATGGTCAGACGAGCTGGCCGTCACGGAGGCAGAGATGGAGGGCGCAGTCAAACGTCTGGCGGAACGCAATGCCGCCCCGGGTCCCGACGGAATTCCAGGTCGGGCTTGGGCGCTGGCGTTGACGGTCCTCGGGGCGAGACTGCAGAGTCTGTTTACCGCTTGCCTCCGTTGCGGCCGGTTCCCCGCGGTATGGAAGAGGGCAAAACTGGTGCTCCTGCATAAAGTGGGTCGTCCAGCAGACTCACCAGGAGCATACAGGCCCATATGTCTGCTGAACGAGGCTGGCAAACTCTTCGAACGGGTCATTGCCACTCGTGTTAGCAGACACCTGGCGAGTAGCGGTCCGGACCTGTCCGACAGCCAGTTCGGCTTCAGACGGCAGCGCTCGACCGTGGATGCAATTCTGCGTGTTCGAGCACTCACAGAGCAGGCCGTCTCTCGGGGCAGAGTAGTCTTGGCTATAAGCTTAGACATAGTTAATGCGTTTAACTCTCTGCCCTGGGACGCGATAAGGGCGGCACTCGTATATCATCGAGTGCCCGCCTACCTTCAAAGTGTGTTGGCGGACTATCTGTCGGACAGAACCATCTGCTACCCGGGCCGCTATGGGAATGTCAATGAGAGGACGGTGGTATGCGGGGTACCACAGGGTTCGGTTCTTGGGCCGCTCCTGTGGAACCTTGCTTACGATGCGGTGTTGCGGACGATGCTTCCACCTGGTGTGAGCATCGTCTGCTACGCTGACGATACCCTCGTCCTTTCGGAAGGCGAGTCCTTCGAGGCGACCCTCCGATTAGCGGAGATGGGCGTGGCACAGATTGTGTCGCACATCTGCGGGCTAGGGCTTAGGATAGCGCCTCAGAAGACTGAAGCGCTATGGTTCCATGGTCTTAAGCGGGCCATGGAACCCCCTAGTATGTCAGTGCGTGTAGGTGACGCCGATATCCAGGTAGGCCGGTACATGAGGTACCTTGGGCTGGTACTTGATGGCCGCTGGAGTTTCGACGAGCATTTTGACCGACTCGTCCCCCGAATTCACAGGGTAGTGGGTGCTTTGCACAGACTGCTGCCGAATCTCGGGGGACCTAAGGAAGAAGTCCGCCGCCTCTACGCGGGTGTCGTACAATCTATCGCGCTCTATGGCGCCCCTGTTTGGTCGCACAGACTGACGGGGAACCGGCGCCGCGCAGCGAAACTCCTCGCTGCACAGCGAATGATAGCCATAAGGGTTGCGCGCGGGTATCGTACGATATCCTATGAGGCGGCATATGTCCTGGCGCGGTTTCCGCCCCTGGACATTCTGGCGGAGATGAACGCAGAGGTCTTTAACAAGATCCGCGTTCTCCGCCAGAGGGCTGAACCCTCGAACGAGACGGTCACAACGCTTCGTCGAAAAGCCAGATGGAAAGCGTTGACGCGCTGGCGTGACAGGCTGCGAGAGCCGAAGAACGTGCGTCAACGAGTCGTCAGCGCCATCCTACCCAGCTACCGGGCCTGGATGGGGAACGAAGGTCGCGTTACCTACCGACTGACGCAGATACTCACCGGACATGGCTGCTTCGGTGAGTATCTGAACCGCATAGGCCGGGAGAGGTCCGCAGTGTGTCACCACTGCGGACACGACCAGGACTCCGCGCAGCACACGCTCGAGCACTGCCCATCGTGGGAGTCAGAGCGGCGGATCCTGGTCAACAAGATCGGGAGTGACTTGTCCCTGGCGGCCGTCGTTGCAGCGATGGTGCGCTCTAAGGACGCGTGGAACGCAGTGACCTCCTTCTGCGACGCTGTAATGTTCGCGAAGGAGGACGCCGAAAGAGCACGGGAGCGCGCAGATCCCGCTCGTCGAAGGTGCCGCCGGGGTAGACGTAGGTAACGTCCCCCCGGTGTGGTCCCTGTAGTCGGGGATTAGAATACGGCTACGGTATCCCCTGCCTGTCGTAAGAGGCGACTCAAAGGGGGCTTCTGGGGTTGCGGGCGACTAGAGTGGGAGCTCTGACCGCCCAGTCAACAACCCCTGGAAGGACGGCGGCATGTGTGGCTGCATGTTGTCGTACACTGACAAGGCGTAGGGGACAGTCACGCTCCCTAAGAGATGAGCCCGTAAGGGGCGCAGCGCTAGGGGGCACCGGTGGTATCCGTTGGAGGTCCCGGGGTCCCCTGCAAGCGCAGAGGAAGGCCACCGAGGAGGTTTTAGTGGGTAAAAATCCCACATGACCCGGAGTCTCTCCCAAGGCTCCGGTGTACCTTTTGAAGGTTTCCTCCCCGTCAATAAAAAAAAAAAAAAAAAAAAAAAAAGGGTACCGAGTGCATACCGAAATCGTGGCGCGTAGGTACATCTTGCGTTTCGTGCGTTGGAAGAAGTTAGAATACTGTAGATACTAGTACTGTGGTTTAATTCTTAATTGCATTTATAGAAACCCATCCTGTTGACAAGTATTTAATGATCTTAAAAATAATGACTATTAATTTAAATTGATAACTCACTGCATTTGAAGACCTATATGGCACAGCGGTCACCATACTAAACTGACCAGGGTACCAGGGGTACCATGTTCGATTCTCAGAGAGATAGGTATCTGAATGATGAATTTAGATTTCTGTTTATCTTGGTGTTTGTCACCATGAGAAAATCCTAGTGGGCTTGTAAGTGTGAAAAGTGTAACATTATGTAGTATTACAATACTAGTTTTTTTATTACTTTTATTACTGCAAATATGTACAATATTAGGTTGATAGTAAGTTTAACAGGAAAATTCTAAATGGTAATAATTACCATAAAAATACATGGTGTAATAAGATTTTATTTATAACTATGAGTCATTGATAACTGTGTTATATTAGTATACAATAATACCTATAGTTATTGCACAATAAGTAATAACTCGTGAATGGCTACTTTATGTTGTTATCTAAGAATTAAATATGTTTCAAATTTATTTTAACAAATAAGTTAGTTTTTCTTAAACAATATCGTCCATGACTATAACTTTATGCTTAAAGCTAAAATATAATAACACACAAAACTATCAATGTGCAATTTAGGGCCTTTTATTTCACATCTATCATGGCAATATCAAAATATTTTTTCCTGGCTGAGCCCCCCAGCTTCGCCCGCGTTGAAAAAATCGATGTATTGATTGTCCCGTGGGAATGAGATATTTTCCGACAGTAAAAAGTAGCCTATATCCATAGTAGTATCCAGAGTGTCAGATACCTCCCTACCAAATTTTATGACAATAGCTTCATTCATTTAGACATGAAGAAGTAACAAACATAAACACTCACAAACTTTTGCCTTTATATTAAGTATGAAGTATGATAGTATGATTAATTTGAGCCTTAAGCCTCTAAAGGACACCAGATTTAATTTCATGTGACATCACCTAGCCTATAACAACCAAGCAATCAAGAGGTTGCTCATTCATCTAATTATGATAACTAATAAAAAAGGTATGAGGAAATAGATAAACTTACATACCCACATACATAAATACCATTCAAAATCATAAACTACTTTATTGTGTACCTTTAGATGTGTAACAAAACAATTTATAAATTTGTTAGACTAATAGTATTACTACTAATAAATACTAAATATGCTAAAAACAACAATGATGAAACCTGTTTTTTACCTACTCTATAAGTGCTTTTTGTAAGCTTGATTTGTTATTAATAAGGTACTATAAATATATGAAGACTCAATACTATGAAGATATAAAAAGGCAAAGTTTATAAGTTCATATGTTTGTAGAAAGTAATATCTAAATCTACAAAGCAGATTTTGAAAATTCTTCACCTAGGAAAGCTACTTTACTATTGAATGACATAGTTATCATCTAATAAGATAAAAAAATGAATTATTGGAGCCAAGAGTCATCACAGACCAATTGAAATTCCAAAGATCAGGTCTTTGGAATTTCAATTGGTCTGTGAGTCGAGTGAGAAGCATATTCCCCCCCCAGGGGGGGGGGGGGGGGGAATATGCTTCAATTGTAAAACAATGCAGTAGGATTACCAGCTGACTCTTTACTCCTATACTAATATCTTTCCCAATGATTTACTGCTGGATACAAGTTTCCTTTTATAACAACAGGAAACATGGACATGCTAGTCAGGAGGGCTGGAAATTTAGAACCCCCCTCTTGAAATTTTCATCAATCAAATGAGATTACCAAAGCCACTTCGATGCAGTACCTATATAACTTCTAAACCACAGTTTGGGCTGGATATTTGAGTTCAAGCTGTAATATGTAGTGTATGTGTACAGTATGAATTTATTTTTATAACAGGGCATGGACATGTAGTCAGGACGGTTGAGGATTTAGATCACGCTGAAATAAGATTACTAAAGCTACTTCAATGCAGTCCCTCCGTAACTTTTAAACCACTCTTGATCCCAAGCTCTAATATAAATATAATACAGTATGAATACACATATATAATTCATAGTTTAGGTTTTTTTTTATTTGACTGAAGTAGCAAACGAGCATGCAGTCCACCTGATGGTAAGTGGGCACTGCCGTTCATGGACATCTGTAATCAACTTCATACAGAACATGGGTTCTATCTGAAGTCAAACACAGATGCGTTGTTACTTCCGAAGACTATGATGGTTGCCTCATGTGAAAGTGTGCCGGCAACCACACCCTTCCATTGCAACGCAAGAAATGCTTCACGCTAGAAATAGGGGTACAGGTTATTTCCCCTGCAGGTGTTATGCAATTTGTTTTAACACATCTCCACAATCCTCTCCTGTTCCAGTAAATTGGAACAGATAAGACTAACATCTACAACAATGAGAATTGACATGTATGGATAGTGCAAAATATTCATATGTTATTTATAAACCTACCCAAGAAAAAGTTAAGTAATGCTTACTTGATAACACCTTACATTGGCAACAAATAGCCTTTTTATGTGAATAGTGTTTCAATATATTATAACATGAATTATTAACTAGTATAGACGACTTGGAACTGAAAATTGATAATAAAAGAGATTGTGAATGATGTTGTTCATAGAATAGAAGTATATTGTTCCCAATATACCGATTCGTATAATCCATTAGCAGCAAAACTTGGTATAGTAAGCATAAGTTCTAAAGAATTAGTTACATATCAGTTATTTTTCTAACACATTTGCATACTATATTTTATGATATTTGTTATCTGTTGCCAATACGGAAATGCGAAATTTATTCATCGATGTCTTTTCAAATACAGAATATTTAAATGTTGAACCAATCACAAGGACATGTTTACGTACAGCCAATGCTATTTGTTTTTTATTTTTTTTAATCGACACCAAAGTCAACTTACACGTGAATCCGACTGCCAAGCCATCACCCATGTGAAATCACACTAATATTTAAACGCAATAACAAACAATTGGTGATTCTTTTTTTGGTCCATCGGTCAGAATAACTTATGTTGACACGTTAGCTAGGCGATATTCCACTACGTTGCCAAAACTACACTTAGTCCACATTAGAAACGGTTGCCTACTAAGCTGTACAACTAAAAATCTACACACCAAAACTGTTCTAAACACTACTATTGAAGAAACACACAAATAAAAAACTAAAATATCATTGAACTATCCACTGCACTGTGTGACATAAAGACAAAGTGACACATCGCATTGACAACTTTGACAAACTGTCATTGAAACTTTTTTACGCATTACTCTACGTTCTACGCATTTCTTTGTTTTTACATCCAAACTTTACTTCCAACTCAAATTCATGTAGATTTCCCGACACTACTACATTTTCAAAAACAAATTTTAAAATATGGATTTAGAATAAATAAGTATATTTTCCTTGTCTAATACTATTTAATAGTATGACAACGTAACCCAATCAGGACCACAAAATAATGGGGTCAAAAGGGGTTAAATGGTTTATTAAACTTAAATTCACAGTCTGAATCCATATATTTGTGCATCATGGTACAACCTAAGGAACACTAAACAAGCTTACATGTATTATAAAATAGTTATTCTTGGAATGATAAATCATAATGATATTCAATTAATGTCAAATGTTATTTATAAGTGAAATTATTAATGTGATGAGCAGGTACCGATTATAGTCGTGAATACAATGTCCAATCAGCGTAAGATAATACGCAGAGATGTAGGATAATCGATGTTATCGTTAGATTGATAATAAATAAGTATTTTAAGCTTGTTTAGCCAATTACTTTTAAAACAGTAGATATCATGAGAATTCTTCCAGGTACCTATAGCATATTCATATTGTCTTCTGTTAGTGTGACAAGGACTAAATAGGAAATGAAAATAAGACGAAATATAGTTACATTATAGTAAACTCTGATAAGATCATTAGGCTATATTTATTAAAACAGGTTGTAAAATAAATAACAATTGTGATAATTGTATTTGCGGATCCACGCCTCGAAAAGTACGTGCTTGCTGAAATAAACTAACAAGCATAAAGAAATTGGCGCTGTAGGAAAGTTTTTTTTGTAATTGCATATTAACTAGCAAATCGGTATACAGACCACAACAAAACATAACACTATTTGTTTGTAGCGTTGTCGACAGAACTAAGTAGGATAGCGGTGGCGTCAAAGTTGAACTACAAATTAACTTACAACCTTTAAAGTGGGTTTCCTTTAAATTGGTCGCCAAAAATAATCAACATGAACAGATTTTAGTTATACTTGAAATGTGTGACTCGTTTAAACGCTAGTATAATGTTTTAAAATACTTTTTAAACCTTCACATTAAAAATTACTTACCTCAGAATTATTTAAACGGTTATATCTTTGTTTTACTTTAAAACTTGGATACCAGGGTTTGTAATCGAATAAGTTGCTATCTTGATAGTAAAAGCCTAGTCCAAAAACTGATTGGGCTAAAAACATTTCACCGACACTAATTGATGCCGGAACTATCGGTGAAACAATAACTGACTGAATCGTGAGACGAGTTTACCATTTGCAGTTGGAATAATTAGAAAATAAAGATAAGAGACAATGACCCACTTTGAAAAACCAATAATGATAAGAATGTGAGTTTTCCATGATCTAGATCCTTACATCTCCACCGGAACCCGGAAGTACTCTGTGCATCATGATGCCGTGATACTACTCAACGCAATCACTAAATCAGCCTAAAGATTAGTAGATAATTTATCTCCGTTTCTTGAAATACCATTTAAGTCCGTGAGATTCATTTGTTCTCCTTATTTATTTTTCTTTCAAATTTAATCAGTTTAATACTTTTGGTAAGTAGAGTTGTAAGTATATGAATATTTACAAAATAAACTATTTATCAGCTTTTTGCCTTTATAATACCTATACTGCGTGAAAGACTGGTAGACCACAATATTTTCGGATAAACCGTAATCACAACTCGTGCATGTCTGAATGACGAATTACCTTTAGCGTTATGACGCAACTAAAACATCAACTATAATGATGTTAAAATACGTGAGAGAAGCAGGTACCTGATATTGGAGGGATAGACGTGGTTCCCTGGGCAGTTCATTTTGACGTCTCCATGAAGACCAAGAGGAGGATCTGCTCCTATGTGGGATGAATTCCAGTGGCCTTATGTTATGCATGACAGCGACTGATCGGATATCTCGCATTTCGGATCAAAACCTCATAAACACATGAGCACACCATCACTTTCGATTTAGTAAGGACAAACACTATTTTTGTGTATTTTGATGAATATTTACAACACGAAAAGCATCCAAGATGGCGCTCCGGCGCGCCATATGACTCCCGTAATCTTATCGCAAGAAATGGGCGCGATAAAAGAAGTGAGCATTTACAATTAGCAGAGCAATGATAACTCACTTCGGGCCGGTCATGTAAGGTTTATAGCTCAGTCGGCGTTAATTTGCTTGATAACAGTATCACTCATAGAAATACTTGGTCTTTATTGTTCGAATGTGCCTATCACCAGCTCTGGTGTGTTTTATTGATGAATAAGTATTTACTGAACGTTTCTGTTTCTAAATCATGAATCATATATACCGTTATGATACTGTGAAGTACCATAATAATGTATCTAACAAATTAAATCAGACAATACCACATAAGTATAAAACAAACTTCAGAGATACGGGACTTTTTAGACGTGAGTACTCGTATGCTTACAAACTTACATGCATTTATCTTCTAATCACTTTTATAATGTCGAAGTAGTAAACAAGCGTACAGGTCACCTTAAAGAAAGTAACTACTGCCCATGAACATCTGCAATGAGCCTGTTTGCCATGGATGCGTTGTTACCTATGAGGACTAGGCTGGAACGGATTTATTAATCATGTCTCTCTTACCATGCGCATCAAAACACAACTCAATAGAGATTTATGATGAATAGCTGCTGTTATTTGGAAGAAGATGCAACAGAAATATAAAATCGATAGTTTTGCAGTTTTTCTTTATTTCAATAAATCAAGCAACAATAACAACAAATCAAACTGAGGTGCAAATTTGGCACTGGTTGGGTGGCGAGTTGGCGACTAAGATCAAGTTTTAAATAGGTGTCGTGGTGGTGCTCCGGAATCGAACTACAAGGGTTCTTCTACATTACTTTTCTTTTATCTATAATACGTACACTACGAAACATAAAAATAATATCAAACTCAAGCTTTCACACGCACAAATATCACCTTCAAAAGTTATCTTTGATATATATACAGTGTGCGCACAGGAGCTGGTAAGCCCACTCATGTACCTTTCATTAGGGTTTGAATGCGGAAAATCATGCTTTGTAGTAATTTTGAGAAGCAAAAATTCATCTATGTACAATACCACAGGTCAAGTCAGTAAAATCATTGTTTTAAGATTACATACATTTAAAATAAATAACTCGTACTAGCTGTAAAAACATAGGTTTCTTGTATAACCTTTCATTCAATGCATGCTTAAAGCCGAACGTCCACCGCCAGCTAAAATAATTAGGAACTAAGCTCAGTGTGCTAAGCTAAGCTAAACTAGGAAATAGTTGTTCGTCCACCGAAAAATAAGCTACCACTACGTTAGTGATGTTCAGTTTGCGCTGGAGTGTCGAGTTAATCAGACGTAATGGATGAAAAAGAGAGGAGTTATGACGAGAGTTCGGAGGAAGATTACATTCGTCATAGGAAAAGAAGATTGATTATTGCATATTATACAAAGAAAAAACGCAAATATAGATATTGGATAACCAAGCACATTCAGCATTGGAAAACAAGTGGAGAATTTAACACGTTGTATAATGAAGTAGACGATGAAAATTTTAAGTTGTATTATCGTGTATCTAGAGAACAGTATAATGAGTTATTAACAATAATTGCCAAGGATATCACTAAGATTGATACTAATTATCGAAAAGCTAATAATAATCACACACTACAAATTACAAAACAACACTAGCGAAAGGCGCCAGAGGGGTAACGCGAGGGGTGAGTGGGGCTTAGCTTAGTTCGCGTAGCTTCGGATCGGCCTACACAACTAAGTTAGCTAGACTTAGTTGACATACTTTACTTAGCTTAGCTGGCATAGTTTGCGGTGGACGCACATGTATGAAAAACTGGCTCAACTATGCGAGCTAAACTAAAATAACTTATTTTAGCTGGCGGTGGACGTTCGGCTTTATTTTAGACTAAAAGAATGTTTATATTATATCTATGAACAAAATTAATGTTACATATAGATTTCCAATCGCATAGTAAGCTGGAAACTCTCCATGCCTCCATGCATATTATTGCATTTGACTCCATGACTACCAGGAAATAAAAGAATCCCCCTATGATCCCTATGGTTGTGTACCACTCTGAGATAATTTTGTGTGACGAAAGCGATTTTGGGTTTATTTTTAATGATTCGCTACAATTAAACAGTATTTAAGAAATTCACACTTGGCCAGCGCGGTGGACTATAGCCTAAACTCTCTCATTCTGAGAGAAGACCCGTGCCCAGCAGTCTATATTATTGGGCTGACGAGAAACAGTATTTATGTTTTAAAGCCACAACGTTAAAAGCAGGATAATATTTACATTGTTATGTTGACTTTTGACATTTAGTAAAACAAAAGGGTAAACCGGGGAGTAAGCCACTGGAATTAAAAAAGTTCGCAAAATATTTTTGTCATAACTGTGTGATGATAAAAATAAATTTAATTACGTTATCTATCAGAACGGTAAATATAGCTAGAAGACATGTTACTTCCGTTTCGTTTGCAGTTTAAAATCTGGGCATGTCATAGTAAATATCACTCTAATAAATTTCGGCATTTCATAGTAAACTCTCAATTTTAATTTTTTACAAACACCAAAAATATAATTGCCATATTTAAGGCTGTATGCGTGTTAAAGAGAAGGCATAATAATTAAAACTTGCAAATGTCAATATGAAAATTTGTTTTGTGTTTTGACATTTACCAAGTAGACAGCTGAGCAAATTCAGCAAGTTTTTTAAACACCGATTTTCCCACTAAATATTAAAGAAAGAATTGGTAAAAATGTCCCAACAATTGTTAAACGAAAACAGCAAGTACATATTAGAGTAAGTTATATCATAATTAAAGTTTATTACGTTCGTCTTTTTAGTAACGTATGCTTGTAATAATTTGCTGTATGTTATTATCGAAAAGTCGTATAATAGATCATTTAAGAGGTTTTTACTAAAAGGAAGTAACAAATAAGTTTCTGCTGTTTAATATTTATTGCCAATCAAGAACATTTCACTCCATTTATCTATATATCAAATGTTACAATGTAGGCAAACAACCGACGTCATACAATAATAAGATGCAACTGCATTTATGCATCTATCTTTTACATATTTGTGATAGGTTATTATATCCTTTCTTTATAAAAATGTATTGTAGCTTCTGTTTTAAATAATATAATGTGTCTACTAATTTATTTATTCTCAAAACTATACCTTGTGGTAATGAAATCGATTTAATATTATTTTACATTACAAAAAACATTTAACATAATTTGCATGGTTATAACAAAAGAGAACTCTAGGTCTCTTTTATTGTAACCATAACTCAAAAAGCTAATTTTACTGTATCAAAAATTGAAATAAGAAATGTGGAAATAACAATATTGTGTTTGTATTTTCACTTCTGTTATCAATTTACTTGTCTAAGAAATAATAGCATTGTCTATGGAGAAATATAGCGATGTCTATTAATAATAATAATAATAATAATAATAATAAGCCCCTCATAAATCTAACTCCACGTCCGGTACGACCACCTGTTACCACGTGAGGGGCGGACATTGGCAGCATTGAGCTACAAGTACCAATGACTAACGGGGCGCTAGTAATTAGAAATTATGCGATGCGACTAAGAAGTAGGCAAATACCCCAGGCGGGTACCCGCGAGGGAGAATCCCGCCCCGGGCCTTCTGGCTCGGGCTGCTCCACGTATTCTGGGGGGGGCACCGCTTCGCATATGACTACCCAGTCCCGTACTGCTGTAGTTGATAATACATCTCATTTCATCTCACATCCATCATCATCACCCACATCATCCGATCATAGCCTTTTTCCATCACCTAGCTCATCACCATGTTCATACCAGACCCAATCATCTTCGTTTAGAACCGACACCTTAACACCTGAGTCAACTGTGGGTGCACAGGAAACTGTGTGCCCCACAGAATGTACGCTGCGGGGAAATGTTGTACAGGAGGCTATTGAAGCCCAAGTAACTGTACCCATGCCCAATCTATCACGCAAACGAAATAAGTGGAGTAAAGATATGAATGAATATATATTGCGCACTTACTTTCAAATTACGAAATTAGAAACTGAAAACAAAAATAGTTACCTTCCACTACTTTACACTAAATTTTCTAATAAGTTTCCACATATGCAAGTTAGCCGTCAGCGGGTTGGGGATCAAAGAAGGGCAATCATACGTAATAAGCTACTTAAACAACAGGAAATAGATAATATTTATGCAGAAGTACAGACACAATTTAAAAATGACATAGTAACTAGTAATCAAAATATACTGACCGCAAAACGTATGAAATGGAACTCTGAACACAACGAATCAATCATACGCTCTTATTTTAAAATAACAAAACTGGAAACCGACATGACTGCTTACAGAACATTATTACACGATGATTTCGTAACACTGTTCCCGCACCTTTCACATATCTCTGTACAAAGAATAGCCGACCAAAGGAGGGTAATCATGAATAACAATCTTATTCCCGAAGCACGGTTAGATATTATCAAAAAAGAAGTTAGTGCAGAATTACAACTATCACAAACATTGAATTGTAGTGCATCAAATAACAACACACTTAGCTTACCTCAACCAAATAACAGCAATGAAATCCATAGTACTGAGACCTTTTTAAATGACATTAATGTAAATTGCCTTGATCTTCAGAATCAACCAAACATTGACAGCAATCTAAGAAATTTCGAAATAGATCAAACATTCCAAGAAACACTAATATATTTCAACGGTACAGATCCAACTAAAAGACAACACATACCTAAACAAAAATCATCTAAAAACTTTGCTATGATTGTTAGTTATATTAATTCGATTATATTACCGGAACACATAAATGATGCTATAAATTTTGAATCTTTTCAAACTATAATATACTGTGCAGCATGGACAGCAGCTAAATGTAATGGAGCCAGAATTACCATAACCCCTAGAGATAACCAATATCAAAAAAGAAGTAGTCATAAGCCAAGATGGCAGATTAGGTTAGAAGAAAAAGTAAAGGATTTACGAGGGAAAATTGGGCGGTTGACACAATTCATAAATGGACAAAAAAGTAAAAAATTACAGCAACACATAAATAATATAATAGAAACATATAGATTACACTCAGTTCATGAAGAAGCAAATACAAAATTATCACATTTTCTAGATACATTAAAACAAAAATTAATAGTAATAAGTAGTAGACTAAAGCGATATAAAAATTGTACACTTCGTAAAAATCAAAACAAACTCTTCATCACAAATGAAAAACAATTTTATAGAGGGTTAAAAAGTTTAGGCAATAACGAAACTTCCAATCATAATGTCGCACCTCAAAACACAAATATAACATCACAGCATGTTACACCTACATCAGACGATCTCTATAATTTCTGGTCTGCAATATGGAATAACAAGGTCAATCATAAGGCAGATGCAGAATGGATAAAAGACGAAAGGTTGAGGAATACTACAACTAGTGAAATGGAGTTTCAGGAAATATCGGTGGAGACGTTAAAAAATGTTCTAAATAAACTCCAAAACTGGAAAGCACCAGGCTCTGACTGTATTCAAAATTACTGGTACAAAAAATTTACATATACGCAGCCCTATCTCCTTAAATACATAAATTATTTTATACAAAACCCACAAATTTTACCTAAATACATAACGGCAGGAACGACTTACATGATTCCAAAAGACACCACAGATCTACGTAATCCAGCAAAGTATAGGCCGATCACTTGTCTGCAAACCATTTATAAAATTATCACTTCATGTTTAGCTGACAATATTTATGAACATTTAAAGACACATAATATTTTAACAGAGGAACAAAAAGGGTGCAGAAAATTAAGTCAAGGCTGTAAAGAACAATTAACAATAGATGCAGTTATAATGAAACAAGTAGAAAGAAAAAAGAAAAATCTTTATAGTATGTATATCGACTATCAGAAAGCTTATGATTCAGTGCCTCATTCTTGGTTAGTTGAAGTATTAAAGATATACAAAATACATCCCCAGGTCATTAATTTTCTATGTAACGCCATGGAAAATTGGACCACACGACTCAAACTGATAACAACTCTGGGTACCACCGAAACACCAATTATTAACATAAAGCGTGGTATATACCAAGGTGATGCTCTGAGTCCATTATGGTTCTGTCTTGCACTTAATCCATTATCAAATATGCTCAATCAATCTAAATCTGGATATATCTTTAAATACTTGAACAGTGAATGTGATAATGAAACATACACACAAGAAACTAGAGTAAACCATTTGTTCTATATGGACGATATAAAACTATATGCTGACTCTAAGGATGATTTACACTGCTTAGCAAATATGACAGAAAACTTTTCACAGGATATACACATGAAGTTTGGAATTGAAAAATGTAAAATAAATTCAGTACTAGCGGGAAATACACAGCAACACAGATACCAGATGGAATCGGGAGAATATATAGATCCTCTGGATCAAAATATTGGTTATAAATATCTTGGTTATATCCAGTCTAATGTTATTCATCACAAAGAGATAAAAACTATGTTGAGTACACAATTTAAGCATAGAATTAATACAATTTTTAGATCACAACTAAATTCAAAAAACCTATTTAAAGCAGTTAATACATTTGCCATACCCATCTTAACTTATTCTTTTGGGATCATAAATTGGACAAAAACAGAATTAAAGAGTCTTCAACGTAATATTAATACATCACTCACTAAACAGCGCAAACATCACCCTAGGTCATGTGTACAACGTATGATTCTGCCACGTAAAGAAGGGGGTAGGGGGGTCATTGAAATCATTAACTTACATAACAATCAAATCAAAAATCTTCGAACATATTTTCATCAAAAGACATTTACATCGAAACTCCACAATGCCATAGTTCAAAATGATTTAAATTTAACGCCCCTAAATCTGAGTGATCGAACAACTCAAAAAAACGAAGAACTGACGAATATACAAACAAAGATCTTAGAGTGGACCCAGAAGTCATTACATGGTAGACATCGCCAAGATTTGAGCCAAATTAACGTGGACAAAATAGCGTCAAACGAGTGGCTCAGGCGTGGCGATCTTTTCCCGGAGACTGAAGGGTTCATGATAGCTATACAAGATCAAGTGATAGAAACACGTAACTATCAGAAATATATAATGAAGAGTTCGATCCCTACAGATCTATGTAGACGATGTAGTAGCTCATCCGAAACAATTCAGCATATCACCGGGGCATGTAAGGCAATTGTTCAGTCTGACTATAAACATAGGCACGATCAAGTAGCTAAAATTATCCACCAAAAACTAGCCAGTAAATATAATCTCATACAAAAACCGCTCAAACCATATTATGAATATAATCCTGAAGCCATATTAGATAGTAGTACTCACAAACTTTATTTTGATAGAGCCATTTTAACAGATAAAACTATCCATTGCAATAGACCCGATATTACGCTAATAGACAAAATCAACAAATCAGCTTATATTATAGATATTGCTATTCCGAATTCTCATAATGTGCAAAACACAATATCCGAAAAATTTACGAAATACACCGACCTTAAAGATGAAGTCACCCGAATGTGGCAGTTACGAAAAGCCGTGATTGTACCTATTGTTCTTTCCTCTACCGGCATAATACCCATACAATTAAAACCATCACTTAGGACACTAAATCTACCACTACACATCGTAGGTACGCTACAAAAAGCTGTTATACTGAACACGTGCAGAATTGTTCGTAAATTTTTACAAACTGAAAAGGACTCGAACTTACCGGATTTGATTACCACGACCACCTAACTTTTCTCACTGTAAGTGGCACTCACTTGGCTTAGGCCCGTGAATGTCAATATACCGGATTTATAATGCCGAGGTTTATAAAAGACAAACAGAAATAATAATAATTTCTATGACCTAAGTAGAAAATGTGTTTAGGATTAACACATAATAAAATTAATTAACTACATTAATGATTTAAGATCAATTAATTAATTAAACCCTATTTGCACAATTTTTGAAATTAGTCCATTTTGTCCTCACTGTGCAATGCCTGTTATTTTTTAAATCAGATTTAAATTAATTTGTTAAAAAGTACATTTAAGTAAAATATTATTAGCAGCTAGCATAGTGTCTATGAACCTAAGTTACTGATTCAACTCTGCGAACTAAATTGATTTAATTTGATGCAACTAGATGTCCCTTGATTTCTGTTTTTTTATCCTGTGCCAGCCGCTTTTACAAACCTCAACAAACGAGATAAAACTTTTTTTTTTTGTTTTCGAGGCGGTAACCTTCAAAAGGTACCCGACGCCGTGGGAGCGACGCAGGGTTATGTGGGATTTTTACCGCACTAAAACCCCCCCGGTGGCCGTCCTCGGAGCTATAAAGAGGACTCCTCTGAGCGCGTTGCCCCATCGGGCTCCTCCCTGATGGGTGGCTGGGCCCACCGCTTCCTCTAGTCTTTACGACGGTATGCGACCACATATACTGCCGTTCTTCCCGGGATCGCCTGACCGAACGGTTCGAGCTCCCACTCTAGCCGCCTGCAACCCCGGAAGCCCCTTTTAGTCGCCTCTTACGACAGGCAGGGGATGCCGTAGCCCTATTCTGATCCCGGAACTACAGGGACGAACAAGATAAAACTTGCTGATCATAGTTCTCATCTTTTGGTAAGAAAACAGATTGACTGAACTAGAAATGGCAATAATAGTTGAAAATATTTATTGGTTAACTGATAACTGATAAATATTTTTATTGATTGGTGACTCGGGCTCAGCAGGCCATAGTCAATGTGCAAGGCGAGTTGGTAAATGTTCCCTATAGCTTACGAGTTACAGTTGAAATCTTAATGCAGTACTTGCATAGTGTTAAAATTATTGAGTTGATATTTTTATTCAATATTGATAATATTGCGTAACAAATAACATGGTTATTAAATTAATAGTTAAATTTATTGGTTGATGGTTGATCACTAGACTGAACATTAGTCTGTAAAAAGGTGAATATGCGTAATGTTGAGTATGTTGTCCAATTAGTGTAAAAATTTACACTAATTGGACCTACTTTTCCAAAAAGGAACCAATGAGTTTTCCTCCTATGTTATTAAAAATGTTGATGATTTTCAATAATATTGTATTTGTATACATAAACCAAATCATTTTGTGCAACATTCTAAATAGGTTTTATTAAAAATAACCTAAAATTATACAGTATACAAAATTTTAACAAAATGGCTTTTTCTCAAAACTGTCCTTATGTGGGTTGATTCTGTTTTGCATAAGTAGGTCCAGTTGAGAACTTGTAACTTGAGTGGGATATTACTCAAATGACTCAAAAACTCAAGTATAAATCAAGTGAGGTAGCAAAATGGCTTGTTTCACTTGAGCATTCCATTTTTTTTTATCTGACTGAAGTAGCAAACGAGCTTACATTCCACCCGATGGTAAGTGGTCACTGCTGGCCATGGACGTCTGTAATCAACTTCATATAGAACATGGGTTCCATCTGACGTCAATCACCGATGCGTTGCTACTCCCGAGGACTATGATGGTCGCTTCATATTAAAGTGTGCCGGCAACCACACCCTTCCATCGAAACGCAAGAAATGCTTCATGCTAGAAATAGGTGTGGCGGTGGTACTTCCCATTTGAGTCACATCATTAATCTGAAATTACTGTCTCCTTAAGTTGTAAATAGATATTTAATATTGTTTTGTAATTGTTACAGTTTATTCTCAGAGCAAACGGTAGACTCGCAGAGTCTAGAATCAATATGTGCTCAAGTTCAGAAGAGATTTCCAAAAAATGAACATTTTAACCGTAAGTGCTTAAATATGTGATTAATAGTAATATAACAAATGTCATTATTTGAACATTTGCGAACGTGTATGTGAATATAGATATTGAGCAGTGATAGCCTAATGATTGAAACTTGGCCTCTTGATCGGGAGGTTCGAGGTTCAAACCCAGGCATGCACCACTGTATTTCTAAAATTATGTGTGTATTAGAAATTAATTGTCACTGCTTATCGGTGAAAGAAAACATCGTGAGGAAACCTAACCCGAGAATTCTTTAAAAAAAAATCTCGGAGGTGTGTGAAGTCCACAAATTCGTATTTGGCCAGCGTGCTGGACTATGGCCTTTAAAGCCAAGGATACACTAAGGGACAAATGTCCCGCAACATATAAGGACGACATGTCAAACAAAGTTGGCCGAATTCGCTTGACATATGTGGCAACAACGCGCGACTTGTGTCCGCAGCGCCGACAAATGTTGCTCGACATGTCGACCAAAGTCCCGCAACGTCGCGCTGCTTGACCCAACGTCGCTGGCTACAGGTGTTGCAGGACATTTGTCCCCTAGTGTATCCTTGGCTTGACTCTCTCATTTTCGTGCCCAGCAGTGGGACAATAATGGGTTGACGATGACGACATGTGAATATATCCCTTTTCGACATTCGTGAATATGAATGCGAATATTGTTTTTTAATTTAGTTTTTAGTGTAGGGGTCTTTGAATCTAGATTTGGACCTTATTTTTTGGGCGACAAGCTTCGATTTCAACTTGGATAGATTTGACGACCGTTTTTTTTTCATAGCACTGCAATTAATATTTGCACAATTCGAATGTGAATGCCAATATGTAAAAGGATGGGAATTTCGCAAATGCGAATATTCATTACATCATTAGCGGGTAAAAAAAACTATTGTAACTTCATATTGTAATATTAAATTTGTATTTAATTTTAGTTATGACGGCCCGCATGGCAAAGCAGTTACCGTACCGTTCTGACACGCAGTGGGTCCCGGGTTCGATTCCAGGCCAGACAGATATCTGAATGATGTGTTTAGATTCTTGATCTGGGTTTGGGTTTTTGTGTATTCGTCTTTGTGTGTGTCCATAGCAACCACGACATAGGAGAAAATCCTATTGTGGGGCTATGAGTGTAGAAAGGGTTTTTTTAAAGTTTTAAGTTATTAAGGTTTATAGGGAGCCATCCATTTTTATGTTTTTACAATATGGCGCGGTAGGCAAATCTGAACATCATAATTTGTAACCTTTCTGTCAGTATTGCTTCTGACGTATAAAGTGAATTAGACATCACTAGTCGCAGATCGAAGGATTGAATACTCTCCTTACTACCATTATGTATTGTCCATTAAGTAACTTTTGTTACCCATGTAAAAACAAGATGGCAAATAAAAAAAAAAGATATACCTACAAAGAAAAAAGACAAACCCACTGAGTTTTGCCGGATCTTCTCAGTTGAGGTCGTGTTCCGATCCGGTGGTAGTGTAAAAAAAAATATATAAATGTAACTGACAATTTGTAAGCGCCCCCGAAGGCCTATGCAATAAATAAAGACATTTCATTTCATTTCTAAACACTTGTCTTTTATCAATCTTTTTAGTATGTCTTCTCCTCGCGTCGCTGGTTACTAGCGGCGATCTAACTCTTCCCGGGCAGCGCGTGGTCGCGCTGGCGTTGATCTGCGACATATACAAAGGGGATAATCCCTTCAGCGCACTATACTTGCATCTGCTGGAGGGAAAACCAGGTCTGCAGCCACTGACGCCACAGGAGAGACACTTCATTGGCCAACTGCATGGCTTTCTGCCTGCCAATGTTAAAGATGTGAGTTGATTTTATTGGTTACTAGTTGAATCTAGTTCGCTCGCGTTAGCAAAAATCGATTGTCCCGTGGGAAAAAGATATTTGTCCACAGTAAAAAGTAGGATATATGTTAATCCAGAGTGTCAGCTAACTCCCTACCAAATTTTATGAAATACTCTCCAGCCGTTTTGACGTGAAGAAGTAACAAACATACACAATCACAAACTTTCGCCTGTATAATATTAGTATGATGATTACAATTACTTGAAATTAAGATTAGCAGGCTGATGTGGCAAGCGGCTGGCCATATCGCTAAAAAGACTGGTAATTGATGTCGTAGATTTTTTTAAAGAAGTTGGTAAGTAATCTACATACCAACATTACCGTAGCGTAGCGTAGGTAGCAACATTAACAAGCTGAAATAGCAATAAGATAGCTATATCACTTGAAAGACTAATGGAAACAATGATGGAAAAGAAGATACCTCGAGTGTGAAGCAATTTTTGTGTTTCAAGTGAATGGCTGTAGTTGCCGGTTCATTTATATAATATGAAGTGATCATCTTAATCTTTTTGAGTAGCAACGCATCTGTGATCGACTTTAGATAAAACCCCTGTTTTACGTGATGTTGCTTATAGATGTTCACGGGTGCCTCTAATCCATACTATAAGGTGCACTGAATGCTCGTTTGCTGCAATATCACGATAAAAAAGTGCAGTAAGTGTTGAGTATATTGGTGAATTTACAAAGACTGAAAAGTGTAATCCAATTTGCAGGTAAGTAAAAGAGAGTAGGTTAGCTAGGCTAGGATACTTCGGCGAGTTATTTGCCTACTCTTGCAGTGATGCTTAGGGTTGTTTATTTATTTATTCAAAAATATACAATACCATCGGACAAACGCATTACTATCGATCGTATCGTAATCCATTTTATATAAACTAAATAAAAAATATTATTAGGTATTTACCAAATAAAATAAAAATATAATATGAAACATCAATCAAATAATATTAGTAAATGAGGAAGTTAATTTCTATGTTAAATATATTTTTTATAGACAAAACAAATAAAGCGAAAATACGAGCAAGCGAGCAGTGTAGTATTTAATCGAACACGTGCGACCAAACGCGTGGCGCAGCACGCACGCTTGCCAAGTCTCAAAAATGTATTCCCCTAAAGTCTTCATTAAAAACCCCTAAAATCCCCCATAATGAATTATTAATTGGAATTCTTCCTGATAACCTGTTTTTTTTTCGTCGTGAGGCATTGATTATATAGACTGGCGGGCAGATTTCCTCTTAAAAACACCTATATGTTGAAGTTATAAAAACCCCTGAAAATACCCCTAAAAATTTTACACCCCTAAAAAATCCCCATCCTACTTGAAAATCCCCTATATTTGGGGGGAAAACACCCTAAGTTGGCAACTCTGGCCCCGCGAGCTTATTTGATTGTGTGCGTAAAAAGTACGTGCCTACAAGGCCCCCGCTGCTCACGCATACATCCAAACCGGCGATGGCCGATATTTTTGAAGCTGTTCTACTACCCTTTGCTATGACAAGTAAGGTAATTTCCAGGTAATGAAGAAGTCAGCGAAGCAAGTGATGCTGACAGAAGTGCTGGCCAAGGAGCTAGAGTTCGACTACTCATCGCTTCAGTCGCTGATCGCTGAACGCACGGCGGACCTCAGCGCGAACGCCCTTCACACCGTACCTGCTCTTGTACCCGTTAACGATGGGTAAGTTATTATCAGACAGAAGAATCCTTGTAAGCACTATTCCCTAACCTAGTTCTGCAAGAGATAGTAGAACCTGCTATCTTTTGGTTTTTAATGAGGACATTTTATAGGCGGTAAGTGTAGTTCGCGCGGGGAAGTACCACCGCCACACCTATTTCTAGTGGGAAGCAGTTCTTGCGTTTCGGTAGAAGGGTGTGGTTCCCGGCACACTCATCAGGAATAGCAACGCGTCTGTACTTGACTTTAGATAGACTTCATGTTCTATATGACGTTGCTTACAGAAATCTATGGGCGGCAGTGACCACTTACCATCAGGTGGACTGCATGCTCGTTTGCTACTTCAATATTTAAAAAAAAACATACTTATCAGAGGTGTATTTTAACTGTGTTCAAATATCTTTTTGCAAAAAAACTGGTAATAATGAACTATCCGATAAGATTCTTAAACTAGCCTGCAATGGCCAATGACAACCGGGTGAACTGATTCTTCGATTACTACTATTATTTTATAAAAATTGAATTAAATAAAGAGAATTAACAGTCTAATCTAGGTAATGTTAGCATATATATTTGTATTTTTTTTTTATCTGATTGAAGTAGCAAAGTAGCATGCAGTCCACCTGATGATGCATGGTCACTGCCGGCATTAGACATCTGTAAGCAGCTTCAAACAGAACATGGGTTCTATCTGAAGTCAATCACAGATGTGTTGCTACTGCCGAGGACTATAATGGTCGCCTTATATTAAAGTGTGCCGGCTACCATCCATCTCACGCAAGAAATGCTTCACGCTAGAAATAGGTGTGGCACTTGTGGTGGTACTTTCCCAATCGAACTACACTGGTTCTATCACCTGTGTAATGTGTTAATTTCAATTTCAGGAGTCCACCAAACCGCATGGCGATGAAGGAGTTGCTCGAGGCTCTGATGGCCAATGAGTACACGCCTCTCCATCGGACGCTGAAGGCCTCAGGACCCATACCGCCGCCGCCGTTCATGCTGGACCCAGCCGAAATAGCGTTCGCTAGAGATGTATGTCCTTATAACAAACAAAAGCATGCAAACAATATGTAGTAGAAATAACAATGACATGCAAATCTATCTGTATAGGTCTTTGGATAACAAGCCACAATCTTATTAATGTTATGATGCAATGCAATTTGACACATACATACCCCATGAGATAAAACAGGATACTCATTACCGCGGTAGACGTTGCCTAAGTGGGCAGAGCCGTGCTTATAAACTAGTGATAAATACAATTTTAAACCAGCTGTAACTCTGACAGGCTATGCAGGCTCCATCTACATATAATTTTGACTTCCACAAAAAAACATAGGAAGTCTTGTGAGTTTCAATGTTAGATATATGTCAGTAAAGCTTAACATGTTGGTGACCGCAATAGGCTTTAGTGTTACACAGGAACATCCCTGGGACGAGAGGGGATGGTGCTATTCAAGATCGACACCAAAAAACAGAACATATGCTAGGATACATAGTAACTTTACACAAACAACTAAGTTATACTACATATTAAACTACAAAGTTATATATGTTTTAAGTAATTAATATCTTTCAGGGAGTGTGGAAGAACTTAGCAAGCAAAGGCGCCTACATTCCGCTGTACGATACAGAGTATGAAGGCCTGATCGGACTGAAACCTCCAGAGAAGGTGGAACGGCGGCCGCCTCAACAGCATAAGCCCAAGGTAACCTCCAGTTAAAAAGTATTGCTATGTAGCTGAAGCCCTGAGAAAATTTTTTAAAATGTCAAATAATTTGTTTCCAGGAAGAGAAAAAAGACAAAACAGAAGAGAAGAAGCCAGAGGAGAAGGAGGGATCCGCGGTGGCGGAGGCCAAGGAGCTGACGCAGCTGGCGCTGAAGGGCGCGCTCAGCGTGCCGCACCAGCAGCGGCTGCTGGCCTTGCTGGACCAGGACCCCGCCGTCGTGTACGAGATCGACGTCACGCCCTACCAGGTACGACGGGCCTGGGACGACCAGGCTGAGCTGGCGCTGAAGGGCGCGCTCAGCGTGCCGCACCAGCAGCGGCTGCTGGCCTTGCTGGACCAGGACCCCGCCGTCGTGTACGAGATCGACGTCACGCCCTACCAGGTACGACGGGCCTGGGACGACCAGGCTGAGCTGGCGCTGAAGGGCGCGCTCAGCGTGCCGCACCAGCAGCGGCTGCTGGCCTTGCTGGACCAGGACCCCGCCGTCGTGTACGAGATCGACGTCACGCCCTACCAGGTACGACGGGCCTGGGACGACCAGGCTGAGCTGGCGCTGAAGGGCGCGCTCAGCGTGCCGCACCAGCAGCGGCTGCTGGCCTTGCTGGACCAGGACCCCGCCGTCGTGTACGAGATCGACGTCACGCCCTACCAGGTACGACGGGCCTGGGACGACCAGGCTGAGCTGGCGCTGAAGGGCGCGCTCAGCGTGCCGCACCAGCAGCGGCTGCTGGCCTTGCTGGACCAGGACCCCGCCGTCGTGTACGAGATCGACGTCACGCCCTACCAGGTACGACGGGCCTGGGACGACCAGGCTGAGCTGGCGCTGAAGGGCGCGCTCAGCGTGCCGCACCAGCAGCGGCTGCTGGCCTTGCTGGACCAGGACCCCGCCGTCGTGTACGAGATCGACGTCACGCCCTACCAGGTACGACGGGCCTGGGACGACCAGGCTGAGCTGGCGCTGAAGGGCGCGCTCAGCGTGCCGCACCAGCAGCGGCTGCTGGCCTTGCTGGACCAGGACCCCGCCGTCGTGTACGAGATCGACGTCACGCCCTACCAGGTACGACGGGCCTGGGACGACCAGGCTGAGCTGGCGCTGAAGGGCGCGCTCAGCGTGCCGCACCAGCAGCGGCTGCTGGCCTTGCTGGACCAGGACCCCGCCGTCGTGTACGAGATCGACGTCACGCCCTACCAGGTACGACGGGCCTGGGACGACCAGGCTGAGCTGGCGCTGAAGGGCGCGCTCAGCGTGCCGCACCAGCAGCGGCTGCTGGCCTTGCTGGACCAGGACCCCGCCGTCGTGTACGAGATCGACGTCACGCCCTACCAGGTACGACGGGCCTGGGACGACCAGGCTGAGCTGGCGCTGAAGGGCGCGCTCAGCGTGCCGCACCAGCAGCGGCTGCTGGCCTTGCTGGACCAGGACCCCGCCGTCGTGTACGAGATCGACGTCACGCCCTACCAGGTACGACGGGCCTGGGACGACCAGGCTGAGCTGGCGCTGAAGGGCGCGCTCAGCGTGCCGCACCAGCAGCGGCTGCTGGCCTTGCTGGACCAGGACCCCGCCGTCGTGTACGAGATCGACGTCACGCCCTACCAGGTACGACGGGCCTGGGACGACCAGGCTGAGCTGGCGCTGAAGGGCGCGCTCAGCGTGCCGCACCAGCAGCGGCTGCTGGCCTTGCTGGACCAGGACCCCGCCGTCGTGTACGAGATCGACGTCACGCCCTACCAGGTACGACGGGCCTGGGACGACCAGGCTGAGCTGGCGCTGAAGGGCGCGCTCAGCGTGCCGCACCAGCAGCGGCTGCTGGCCTTGCTGGACCAGGACCCCGCCGTCGTGTACGAGATCGACGTCACGCCCTACCAGGTACGACGGGCCTGGGACGACCAGGCTGAGCTGGCGCTGAAGGGCGCGCTCAGCGTGCCGCACCAGCAGCGGCTGCTGGCCTTGCTGGACCAGGACCCCGCCGTCGTGTACGAGATCGACGTCACGCCCTACCAGGTACGACGGGCCTGGGACGACCAGGCTGAGCTGGCGCTGAAGGGCGCGCTCAGCGTGCCGCACCAGCAGCGGCTGCTGGCCTTGCTGGACCAGGACCCCGCCGTCGTGTACGAGATCGACGTCACGCCCTACCAGGTACGACGGGCCTGGGACGACCAGGCTGAGCTGGCGCTGAAGGGCGCGCTCAGCGTGCCGCACCAGCAGCGGCTGCTGGCCTTGCTGGACCAGGACCCCGCCGTCGTGTACGAGATCGACGTCACGCCCTACCAGGTACGACGGGCCTGGGACGACCAGGCTGAGCTGGCGCTGAAGGGCGCGCTCAGCGTGCCGCACCAGCAGCGGCTGCTGGCCTTGCTGGACCAGGACCCCGCCGTCGTGTACGAGATCGACGTCACGCCCTACCAGGTACGACGGGCCTGGGACGACCAGGCTGAGCTGGCGCTGAAGGGCGCGCTCAGCGTGCCGCACCAGCAGCGGCTGCTGGCCTTGCTGGACCAGGACCCCGCCGTCGTGTACGAGATCGACGTCACGCCCTACCAGGTACGACGGGCCTGGGACGACCAGGCTGAGCTGGCGCTGAAGGGCGCGCTCAGCGTGCCGCACCAGCAGCGGCTGCTGGCCTTGCTGGACCAGGACCCCGCCGTCGTGTACGAGATCGACGTCACGCCCTACCAGGTACGACGGGCCTGGGACGACCAGGCTGAGCTGGCGCTGAAGGGCGCGCTCAGCGTGCCGCACCAGCAGCGGCTGCTGGCCTTGCTGGACCAGGACCCCGCCGTCGTGTACGAGATCGACGTCACGCCCTACCAGGTACGACGGGCCTGGGACGACCAGGCTGAGCTGGCGCTGAAGGGCGCGCTCAGCGTGCCGCACCAGCAGCGGCTGCTGGCCTTGCTGGACCAGGACCCCGCCGTCGTGTACGAGATCGACGTCACGCCCTACCAGGTACGACGGGCCTGGGACGACCAGGCTGAGCTGGCGCTGAAGGGCGCGCTCAGCGTGCCGCACCAGCAGCGGCTGCTGGCCTTGCTGGACCAGGACCCCGCCGTCGTGTACGAGATCGACGTCACGCCCTACCAGGTACGACGGGCCTGGGACGACCAGGCTGAGCTGGCGCTGAAGGGCGCGCTCAGCGTGCCGCACCAGCAGCGGCTGCTGGCCTTGCTGGACCAGGACCCCGCCGTCGTGTACGAGATCGACGTCACGCCCTACCAGGTACGACGGGCCTGGGACGACCAGGCTGAGCTGGCGCTGAAGGGCGCGCTCAGCGTGCCGCACGATGTGACGATATTATACCTCAAATTGAATAATTGAAGTCTGTCCGTAACAAATATAGAGGCCAGAGTGTGATCAAGTCCGGAGCGTATAAATTTTCCTATTAACCATCAGGTGGACTGCTTGGTCCTATGTTACATGATCTAATAAAAAATATGTTCCCCAGCTGCCAGACCTGGTGGAGAACAACCCGATGGTGGCGATATCGGTGCTGCTGAAGCTGATCAACTCGCAGCACATCACGGAGTACTTCAGCGTGCTCGTCAACATGGAGATGTCGCTGCACTCCATGGAGGTGGTCAACAGGTATTGGGCGAATTCTTATTGAAAGAAAGAAAATAGTTTATTCGTGATCATTACAACATATACCTACATATACAACTACCTTACCAATTAAAACAAATAAAGAAAGACCACATATGTGCCAGAAAATTAAAAAATATATTAATAGAAAAATGCTATTACACGTATGACGAATTCTTAAACGATGATTTAAAAATATAAAATACAAAAAATATTTAATCTTCTAAAGTTATCAGCATTGTAATATAGTGTCTAATTGTAAGTCTTTTAATGATAAATACGAGTATGTGAGTGCCATACATTTAGAACGCCTTCACCGGCATATTTAATTTTTGGCGCCCTTTTCTTTTTTTTTTTAAAACATCTTAAGTAATCAATATTATTGTAACCCAAAAATTGACTAAATAAAGATCTTTCTTTCTTTCTTTCTATAATCGGTATCAATATAGTAGACTAAATTATATATTGGTTTTTAATGTTTTTTTTTAACTTTGCAATGAGCTCTGCATTGTTTCGGGTTAAGAGTTTTAGTAGTTCAGGCATGGACATATGTCAGAGGAGAGAGGTTAGGAGACCCTCCCCTCCTTGGCTTAGTGTGAGATAAAAAATAAAGACCAACCTCCTTTTAGAGTATTGTAAAAACTTCTTATTCGCGCATACAGAAATCGCGAATGAGCAGTACGCAAAGAACGCTAGCGCGCAAATAGAAGGAACTGAACATTTTCATATGAGTATGTATGAAACAAATAACATTTACATATGAGAAATATGTGAGTGTGAGTTGAACGCACGAAGGGTGCCGTACCATTATCTATACAAAAAGGCAAAATATTCACGTTTGTCGTATGGTTGTCCTCTTAAATATGTATTTTATTCTTTACTAGCTCTAAACGCGGCTTCGCCGGCGCGGACAATGGAAATTAACATTAGCATTTGATAGCGTGATTCGGAACATGCAAATTAATTTTACTAACGCCATCTATTAACAACGCTTGGAGGTACTAAATCGATACTAAACAAAACATCGATATTCTCATAGGAATGAGAGAGCGCGGTAAAAAGTAGCCTACGTCACTCTCCGCCCTCCTAACTATCTCCCAGTATATAAACCATATCATATAATAGCTATGTGGCGACGTGAAAGAGAAACAAACAACAAACTTTCACATTTATAATATTAGTATGAATTTGCTGTTACAGTGGCAACAGAAATACATCATCTGTAAAAAAAAATACCTGTCTAGCTGTAATAGTTCATGAGATCCATCCTAGTGACAGACAGACAAACGGATTGACGGCCAATGAAGTCTTAGTAATGCATCGCGATTTTCCTCTTAGTCTACGGAACCCTAAAAAGACTATACTTCTCCTCTTTTATATCAAAAATATATTCCCAGGCTCACAACATCAGTGGACCTGCCCGAGGAGTTCGTGCACCTGTACATATCGAACTGCATCTCGACGTGCGAGACCATCCGCGACCGCTACATGCAGAACCGGCTCGTGCGGCTCGTCTGCGTCTTCCTGCAGTCGCTTATACGGAACAAGATCATCAACGTCAAGGTAGGCTCATGGTGGTACACCAGTGTAGTTAGATCCGGGAAGTACCACCGTCACACCTGTTTCTAGCGTGAAGCATTTCTTGCGTGAGATGGAAGGGTGTGGTTGCCGGCACACTTTCACATGTGGCGACCATGAAAGTCCTTAACAACGCATCTGTGATTGACTTCAGATGGAACCCATGTTCTGTATGTAGTTGACTACAGATGTCCATGGGCGGCAGTGACCACTTACTATCAAGTGGACTGCTTGCTCATTTGCTACTACAGAAAAAATAATGCTGCAGTCTGGGTCTTATACACGTTGCGAGCAGTCATGCACTTCCAAGAGACGCAATAATCTTTCATACTTTCTTGATAACTTCCTAAGGGGAGTTATGTTGCGAGTGAATACACTGTTCGAAGAAAAAGACGGGAAAAATTCTTTCAACCATACATCTGTAGCGGCAGTGCAAGTACCGCACAATATTTATTTTGTTACTACCCCCGGCTATGGTAACAATGACTTAGCATCAAGTACCGACATGACATTTATTATGCAACTACCCCCGGCTACGGTTACAATTATATTTCGCTTGATATTTATTATCAGGCTTTTTACTTGACTGCGTCATTAGGAGGGTAATATTGTATGTGGACACGCACTTCTAAAAAAGACTCAATAGGCCTTTTATTCCTACATCCATCCAAGCTTTTTTTTGTGCGCACGTATGTCCATTTCTTCGGATCACTCTTCGACGTAAAGTTGACTGCTTGTTTATTTTTTCTTTTTCTATTTTTAAGCGGTTCGTCTGTTTTTATATATTTTTTAATTCACTCCTCTGTTAATTATTTTTAAGCAGTCAGGTTTTAGATTTTATAATTATTCCGCATCTCGTTATTATAAAATCTTATAGTTCTTGGGACAAAGAAAGTAGTCATATTTTCGAGTAGCAGCATTTTTACCTGAAATGTCGGTTTTATTTCGACAGAGTTCAAGGCGTCGATCACTCACCTTTACCTACCAGTTCGATTGGTTCCGTTCGAGTGGCTCCAAGACAAATCACATACGGAGTGCGGTAGGCACTCCGTATGTGGTTTGTCCTGGAGGTAATAGTACTATTGGCATCCTGTGTCGTAGCAATGGTTTGAAGCACCGATTTTAAGTCTATTGAGTCTTGGGACCAAATTTTTTGTTCAATTTGGGACAGACGATGATGCGGCTGGTACTTTGGAGAGGTTTATATGTGGTGCCTAGGTTGAGTAGGTCGAAGGTGACAACTTTGCTTACGATTTTTTTTTATGTTTGTACATCTTAAAGTTGAGTTACGGGCCGGGTGTCACCCCAAAAATGGTGACACCCAGTGCGGCCCGCCCCCGCCGGCCCCCTAGCTACGCCTCTGCCTTCAAGTCACCTCGAACTGGCAAGCGGAAACTTTCATGATTTGGTATCGTGGATACTCAGTTTTGACTAGTATAAAAATCACTCATTGATTAAAAAATGTATTTATTAATAATTGTTTTTCAGGAGCTCTTCATCGAAGTGGAAGCCTTCTGCGTGGAGTTCAGCAGGATCCGGGAGGCTGCAGCGCTGTTCAGGTTGCTGAAGCAACTCGACTCCGGGGACGGGGCAGGCCACAAGGAAACTAAGGAGAATTAGAAAGACCAAACTGATGGAAATTATCAATAAGGGTTGAAGGAGACACTAGGGTATAACCTGTTCCAATAAAGAAGTTATTTGTAAATGGTATCAAGACCTCTATAATTAATTTTATACAGAAATTTTATACTTTTGGACCTTCGTCTGTATCTCACTTCTCGTATTGTAGATGTCGCTTGTGACGTCATATTTTCGAAAATTTTAATCGATCGCGCTATATTTCCGTCCGGTTATCATTTTCAGAATGCATAACGATACTTTTATTCGTACGCATAAACATAAATGAAACAATTGTAATTGGCTCACATTGTAGTATGTGAATCTATTACTTTTCGTTTTTTACTAATACATTAATGTGTGCAGCCATTTGCAAATCATTTTTATTGGACCTGGTCTATACAAGTAACACGTTGATAGTGTTGCCAGCGTTGTTCGATGTTGCCATCCAACTCTGTTGCCAGTGTATATAGTTTTCGCTCACATTTAAAAGGTTATATATGTCATTGATCTTATTTTAAACGTCTTTAAAGTATCTGTAAAAAAGTGAGAAACGCCAAAAAATTTGCAATTATTTATTACTGATGATGATTATTTTGTTATCTGGTTTGATCTCCTTCTGTAGTTAAAAAAATATTTTCTAATCTTTATATAATTATATATCTTTTTTAAGGTTAGTATTTATATTGTTTCTCAGAAATTACTACAAAAATTAACGAGTAGAAGATGTGAAACATACCTAAATGTAAGACATTAAATATTTTTTTGAATGAACCAATGACATGTTTAATAATTTAAGAATATGAGCTTTCAGTGTTATGATTGTTAGTTTTAAATCGATGTCCAAAGGAGGAATAGATGGGAAAAGCACGTGTTGTGTGTTGCCAGCGTCACTCGTTTTTACCATCCTTGTTAGTGTTGCGAGCAACATTACCAAGAGTAATATAGGTGACATAGGATTTGTGAAAGACGTTCAGAACGCTTCATGATGAGCCAATGTGTTGACTATTTTATGGAATTAGAAAAATGGCTCCCTTTAAGCTTTGGGATAATTTTATTTTTTAAATTCCTTCCCTTGATCTGGAGTTTGTTAAGAAATCTGTACTATCATATTTTTGGAAACACTCTTTATAACAGCTTTATATAAATTTTAAATACCAGTTAAAATCCTAGTGACATATTATCAATCTAATTCTACCCTACTACATTCTGTTGGAAAATCAGTCTGGGCCCCTTCCAGAATCACGGGGAGATGTTAACCTAAGAGACAGAGTATATCAACCTAAAGCCTCTCCCCCCCCCCCCCCCTCCCACTAACTATAAACAAGATTGTTTTTCAATTCTTTGATTGTTTAACTCAAGAATAATATAAATAAGATAATCTTGGATGAGCCATTTATCGGAAAATATACATTTCACCTTGATAAAGGCAATTAGACACATAAAACAGAATCTCTCAGAAAATATAATCCACCACGCTGATAACGGCAGCTTCATCTAAAAAGTGTAAGAAGTAGTAAATGAAGCGTGGTAGAAGATTTTCAAAGCCTTGTCATGTGAAAAAAGATGCCCAACTTTGAGACATAAAACATACCTACACATTCGACATAGAATGAAAGTGGAATAGGAAATAAATATGTGGTAGAAATATAGTTACAATATTAGTTACTAGTTCTCAGGAGAAGCAACTTATTATTGTCCTACTGCTGGGCACGGGTCTTCTCTCATGATGAGAGACTTTTAGGCCATAGGCCACCGCGCTGGCCAAGTGCGAATTGGTGGACTTTACACACCTCCGAAAAAAATTTTTTTTGTATTTTTTAAGCAACTTATCTATGACTAACCTCAGATAAGACTGATCTTCTCTGAGATTTATTACAGGTGACAATGAGCCGCAGTGGCTATTTACTTTTAAGTAGACTGCATGCTTGCTTGCTACATTAATATTTAATTTATAAAGAGAAAAAAACAAATGCGAACAGTATCGTTAATACGAAACACTTGAAAATACATTACTCTCTTTAATTACTTAAAATAAATGATACTTTTTTGATACATTTGTAAGATTATTTTATTGGTATCACAATAACGTAAATAAATAATATAAAATCAGGCATGCTCCCTATTTTTGCCGCACTCTTCAAGGAAACTGAAAATTAAACCACTAATCTATGGGTGCTAGCTCGTAACACCACGACCAAATGACAAAATCTAAAAACGAGATGACGGTTGGCGTGAACGAATTTATGGCATGAATTATTGATGGAACTGTAGACGGTTCGAACTATATTTAATTTTATTATGCTGTAATTAGGATAAGATAATTTTAAGATAAACTAATAAAATAGACTACTAATAGCACGTGTTTTTGGTTTTGAAATAACGGTGTTGCCATTGACGTAACAATATTTTAAGACACTATTTTCACTACTATTTTTTAATTGTCTATTAAAGTATTGTTACGACAAACGTAACAAGATTTTTAATTATCTTATTACTAACTTACTATTATTCTAGATTTTTGCAGGCTACATAAGTTAGTTCTGCAGAAATAATAGAAACATTGAGGTAATACTATAGGTCCTTCCCTAAAAACGCACAAACATCTTGCAAAGTGTATATCTAGGGGCAGTAGTGACAGCATTAGGTGAACTGTATGCTTTTTTGCTACGTCAACATTATAAAAATGTCTTTTTTAGTAAATTTTATATTTGTGTACTCCGTCTTGTCTATTAATTTATCTCTAGAGTCCGACCGAAACTGGTTTTCCGGCCGAAACCGAATATTCGACCGTGGCTTCAGTTTCGGCCGGTTTAACCTAAACCGAAACGAAAACTCACGTGGTCAAGTATAAAATATCTTAAAATACTGAAATGTGGAGCGTTTTTGCCATTATTTTGCATCTATCAGAGACATGAAATGAAAAGACTGTATAATTATTTTATTTTTTAAAAAGCAGTATCTTTTTTTAAATCTTATTATTAACTGAAACTACAAACCAAAGTACAAGGTTTGCATTTGTACTTAGTAGAATTATCAAATCAGCCATCAAAACATAACCTCTAAATAATGTTTTGCGTCCAGCGATAACGCACTCACTAAGTTGTGATCAGCACAGCTATCTGAACGTATTACGACAATTAGTGAACATGGCCGCCATTCGCCAGAAACAACTTCCAAAATTAATTTCGGTTTTGGCCGAAACCGAAACTGTCGCCGGACTTGTTTTTTGGACGAAACTGACCGAAACCGAATGATCGGTCGGACACTATTTATCTCATACTGATTGAAGACAATTTTATACCATTGCTTTAACCAAAAATATTTCCCTATCTATAGTCTATTTTGTTACTTTGTCTGTCTAAGGTATAGGCTTTTAGATAAATCTCAGAATCGCTAAGTAATAGCGCAAAATTACTTTAGATCTGTGTATCTTTTTTATGGATTCCTACTAATATATAATTATATACACAATAAAAATAAATTAAATAGGTTTTAATTACGACTTGTTTTAATTACTCATAAGTTGATTCATGTTAAAAATATGGCTATAATTTATTAGTAATCTTTAAAACATTTTAGTCAAATTGGAATTTCAAAGTTTTTAGGAAAAAATATTAGGTGGAGTTTTATCATGTTATTCCGTATGATATATATTTTCCTATCTGTAAGTTGGCACTAAAATAAATTTAATTTAAATCCGACTATATAGAACATGGCCAATTTCCTATGTTTAAGTTTATGCACAATTAAACAGGCTGTCATTTACATTTGCCATTTTAATTTTAAGTAGAATTCTATCATCTAGATATTTGTAATGTAGTGTAGTTATAAAGGGTATATTGTTAGACAAAACTAAAGATAGGTATATGATTACCTGTATTCCATATTTACAATCTCTCTTACATTATTGTATAGTAGGCTCATATGATATCTAATAAAAAAAACAGTAATTGAATCGGTTGTTTTTGTTCACTGCGATTTAATTATTTTTAAATTTAATTATTCAAAAAACGTTCAATCAATGGATTTAGATTTTAGATGTAGATGTAAGAGCACCTTATTCACTACTTCCGCGTTCGCGATTTCAATATTCGCTGATTAAAAAAATATTCTTATATTTGCTGATTAAAAAAATATTCTTATATTTGAAAAAAAAATCTTAAATTTGAAAAAAAATTTTTCTTCGCGGATTTAGTCTGTAGTCTAGTAGACATGAGTCGTCGACGTATTTTTCGTCAACGAAACTAGACCGTAGAATATCGTCCGTCGACTAGTCGATAAACTAGTTGAATTCAACTATAGTTGAATTCTTCGACTAGTTGAAAGTTAACGTTTAACTACTATGAACTACCATAGACTAATGTCGTTGTGGTATAGACTGTTCTACTGTTCTACGGTTCTACTAAGTACAAAATCTTAAAAGTTTACTTTAATATAAACGGTTCCCTTTGGAGTCTATCTCATGCGATCCTATATTATTTGGTGATAAATTATAAACTTTTGATTATTACTCATGTACGATTAATTTTAAAAGAATTTCATTACAATTGTCAAAGTATATGCAATTAGCAAAATATAACTGTTATTGCTAAATATTTTAAATGAGATGAAAAATAACAATTTCCTTAAAAAACATACATAAAACACTTTTGTGTGTTGTCAAATATCAATGCTATGCATTTAGAGTTAAAGTTCGAAACATCTTAATTGCCAAGCAACTCTCAAGTTCTGTCAGTTAAAATAAAGTCGAAAGTTGCTTGAAGTTGAAAGACCGTCCATGGTTACGCGACTATGGTTAATGGTAATATCGTACGTTGACGCGCCCTAAATATTGCTGACAAAAAAATAGACCTATGTTAATAATTTTTCCTTTGTCACCTATGATAGAGGAAGGTCTAGATTCTTAAACCCTCATTGTATATGCCCTTGCATAGAACAACATTAAATGTTAATTAGTTTCTCAAATTCATTTATGATAGAACTCAAAGATTATGATGCTATCTATTCATCCTTACCATCCTAAAGCATTACAATACCTATGAACAATCCACAGAAAACAAATTATAAAGTATAGTAATTGAAAGAACATAGTATTAGCTTAAAACTTTATTCCAAATAACTACAATTTTAAACAATAAGTGTAATCTAACTAATAGGCTTGAGACATTAAATGCTTGCACACTTCTGATAATTTTGCAAAAGTACTTTAACCTCTTCATCTGATGCTATGTCTAATGGAGTGGAATTCTCATCATCCTTCAGGATAGCTGCACCTGCCTCCAGCAATACCTTGGTTGAGTTGACATGACCACAGGAAGCCGCATAATGTAGTGGTGTCTGGTCATTATTGTCCCGAGCGTTAACATCACAACCTCCTTGTAACGCAGCTGTTAAGGCTTCAGACGCATCTCTGTCTGCTGCCCAGTGCAATGCACTTAGTCCATTTTCATCTCTTTCATCTTTTAAGCCAGGATGTTCTGTTAACAGCTCAGTGACTCGATCAGGCAGGTTTTCTCTGGCAGCATCTAACAAGGTCAACTCTTTACGATCAAGCTCTGGTTCTGGGTCAAAACTGAGAGTGGACATGGCTACCCAAGTTTCCTGGGTGCCTTTTTGGATGGACAATTCACTCCAATCTGGATCGAATTTCTGCACCAACTCTATATACTTTTGCTTTGCTTCATCAGATGTCATGTCGTTAAGTTGATTCCAAGCTTCCCATTTTTTCCTGCCTCGACCATCAAACCACCCAGGCTTGGCTGTAATGCACTTTCCCTCTGTGCTCTGTTTGTACAAGCCATACAACTCAAGAAGTTGGTCATTGTTTAGACTGGCAGTAAGTTTTCTAACATGGTTGGATGCCTTATTGAATGATACATCTAGCGGGGATTGGTCCTCATCGGAAAAATCGGAGTCTGGATATTCTTGTGCCTCAGCCATTGTGTACAACTATAAAACTAACTGGTTTGGAGTTGGACAGTTAGGTTAAGGCCTTCTAGGGTGTGGACTTGCTTGCTGGTAGCATCAGTGGCGGCAGTTTGAGTGGCAAACTCGATGAAACCGTAACCCTTACTGAGGCCAGTTGAACGATCGAAAACTACTCTGGCGCTCTGCACTGGGCCGAATTGAGAGAAATATTCCCGTAGCTGGCGGTGGCTGACGGTCCACGGCAGATTGCCGACGTAGAGGCGAACCGCGCGAGCTGTGCTGGCCATGCCCTAAGCCGATACTATTTCGAGCAAATGTAACGAACGTTCGCCGATCAAGGCTCTGTAGTCGACTCCGGAGCTCTCCCTTAGCGAATCCAAGTCTACGAGCGCACCTTTAAGTCCCCACTTTTTCAGCAGCGCCTCAATCGACCAGTCCGCGCTCCGCTCCTGATAAGCACACAAAAACTTTCCGTCAGTTCCGTCTAATAAGTAAGCTACGGTAGACAACACTTCCTCGAACTGCGATGGCTCGTAAAAGCAATCGGACGCGAGAATTAAGTCGACTGGTCGTAAATTATGCACGTCAGCTAGGAATAGTCCCCAAGCTAAGCCTAAAATCTGCACGTCGCGACCCGGAACGAGGCCATTAGCTTCGCAGCACGCGGATAAATGTCTTAAAGAGCGCGGCAGAGCGACACTATCGGTTAGAGTCGTATGTGCACCACACTTTGCCGCTAAGATTCCCGGCAAGCCAGTTCCACAACCTAGTTCCAGAACTCGTAGACCGCGCAAGTTCCTTCTTTGACTCCACAAGTACCAGGCTAGCAGCGGCGCAGAGGGCCACGTGTAGAAAGAGTACCCAGCAGAGAGTAATTCGGGTATAACGATCTCTAGATATTCACCTCTCGTGTCTCCGTTATTTGTAGATTTACCCCGAAACACGAATTTTTTCAACTGACCGCTCACTGAACGACCATCGCTCATTGCATAAGCATTATTTGTTGAGTGGAAAATAGATAAAATGCATTACATTATTTTCTTGACAGATTTCTGACATGTCGATCGTTTTTTTTAATACTGTTTGCTGGCTTTAGCTTTCAGTCTTTCAGCCCAAATTTAGTCGTACAATGTTGATTAACTTTACCTCGATTTTTTTGTTTTGTATTTTTTTCTCGTTTTGTTATTTTTAGAGTTGGAGTTCAATCACACTTCGTATAAATTATGAGAGTTGTAACGGCGATTCACACTGAACCAAACGAATTGTAAAAAAATATTTAACAATGTGCAGTGATATGTCGGTGGTGTATCTAAATAAATTAATTACTAAATGCTTCTCGATCTAACCTATGACCATTTTGCAAATGACAAGTTTTTTACGTACTGAAGCGGGAAAATTCAAATTACAAACAATATTATTATTGTATAAGTGAAAGTGAGTGTGTATGTGTATTACTTCTTCACGTCCAAACGGTTGGAGCTGACACTCTACTATATGTTTTATGTAGAGTATCAGCTCCACTACTAGGCTACTTTTTACTTTGGGAAAATATCATATTCCCAAGGGACAATTTATACATCGATTTTTGACGCGGGCGAAGCTTCGGGGTTCAGCTAATGATCAATAAATTTGTTACGCTAGCTTCATACGTTTGTCCAAACGTTGGCTCCAATTCGTCAGAGCCAAGGCGAAGAGGTCCGATACAGAGATTGAAATGACTGTACAGTAGTACATATTAAACCTTACTAGTCACCCGTAGCATCGGCCGAAATTCGACCGTAATTTAAATTAAAAAACTAAACTTCATATTGTCCAAATTAGTACGAATATTTCTTCAAATCAAATGTCATCTGACATTCTTGACGTTGTGTCTTTTCATAGTAAGACATTGAAATGTGTTTGTGACAAATGCATGGTAGTGTGTGTAATGTATTTTTAGTTGATTTTATGTATGAAAAATGCATTATTTGAAAAAAATATTAACATTCTGCACTCCTTCTCTACGTCCACTATAACCGTGCAAAATTTCATACTAATCCGTCCGCGGCATATTACTTAAAAATCCGTCACAAATTTTTGCTTCACGTATTAATATAATAAAAATATACATTGATGAAAAAAAGAATAACGACAATATTCTCACTCGACTCTTGACATACGCATCGAATCCGTGTTGCAACAAGACTGCGCAAACCGCCAACGTGTGGACGGATCGTGAGCGTTGGCTTTTTGGCTTTGAAAAAACCGACACAAGCTCGCCAATTACCAACCTAACATAACCTCTAACGTCGTAACGTTATTGCCGTAGCCAATGCTACTTTTTAGATACGCAGGTTGGATGTGTAACGTTGGCTCCACGAGTTGGTCCAATGTGGCGTACATTGGACCAACTTGTGGAGCCGGCTACATTTCAAATTTTAGGCAAATAAGACATTAAATATACAGTATAATATGTGGACACAATACAATACAATACAAAATATCTTTATTGTACACCATAAATCACAATAGAACTAAATTAAATGACACATATTGAGAGGTACAAGAGGAGGTCTTATCACATAAATAGCAATCTCTTCCAGACAACCTTTAAATGGATAATATTTTCATAATATAAATAGGTATTTCCTCTTTTAATTTTAACGAAATAGTAGATATGATATTATCAGTGGGATAATAAGCGACGGAGAAGATCACTAATTAAACTTACCTGTTGGATGTTTTAATTTTTAGGTGCGATTCGGTGAATGATGATTTTTTATGTCATTTTTTAAAATGGCTAAAATCATTCACTCAATCACTTTATTTGACAATGACATTTGTAGACGTATCTGACGGATATTGTCAACTTAAAAATCTGTGTAACTTTGTGTACTTTGCACGTTGAGTGCGGTGTACCGTATTTAAATTTATTTTGTTATTTTAATACTTATTTTAATATAATAACTACTATGGCTGTGGCAGTAAAAGGTACGTACACAAAATTAGTTTAAGCTTTTATACGTGAAAAGCTATTTTGATAACGAAGTATCGGTGGGGTCAAATTCCAATGAACTTTTCTTAAGAAAGTTTTAAAGTGTAAGATTATTTTTTATCGGAGTTATAATAAATATTAATAAGTTCTTACCGTTAATACGTAACCAAGTAATGACAGTATTATGAAATTATTTTAAATCTAGCAAAATTTTGTTGGACGTATATAACTCAAAAAGTAATGCTATAGGAAGAAATATGTATTAAATGTTAGGAATGTATATGAAGCTTAATTCTTTATGTATATAATAAACGGTTAAGTTTCTTACGATACACTACAATACTATAATTTTATTTGTAGTAAAATATTTCTTACTAAAATTTGTAAGTAAGCTGTTTTCTGAGTTGATAAAGATTTCGTTACACGAATATAAAATCATACATCTATAATAAGTTGGGATTTAAATTTAAAGAAGACAGCAGGAAACTGTTGGATTCAGAAGGCAGAGGACCAGTTGGAGTGGCGTCATTTAGGGGAGGCCTATGTCCAGCAGTGGACCTCAAAGGACTGATGGATGGATGATGATGTTGGGATTTAAATTAATTTGTAGGTCATAGAACTTTGTAGATCAACTGTGGAGGTACCACTTATAAATATACTTATTTGAGGTCTTCAAAAATTAGGGCGAAAGAAATGCAGGCCACCATTGACCAGGTGGACTGGACTAAACCACTGAATTCAGATGGCTCAGGATTAGGGGAGACTTTCAAAGGCTGATGGATGGATGGAACTTAGTCTTCAGAGGTAGAAAGGTATTGGTGGCCAGCTTTATGCTAGACTCTCTAGTCTTTTGATTGCAGATGTCTATGTGAGCAGTGGTCACTTACCATCAAGTGGATTGAATGCTTGTTATTGTTATATAAAAAAGCAAATTAAGTTCACAAAAACATTGCAAAACAAATGCAAGATGTAAAAAATCAAACATATTTCAAACTTGAAGTTTTAAGGATACTAACAAATATTAAATGTTTATATATAAAAAAGATTATGCAAACTAATGTCAGTAACACATTATACATGTGTTATTACTACCAATTCCAAAATAAACAATGGGGCAAAGATCACAAGAAAACTGAATGTTGCCAAAAAATTTGGGCATTCACTGTGAGTAACATTGTGTGAAGTATGAAATTATTAAATTAGCACTAGTCTTGTCTATAAATATACTTTCTATTATTAGAATTAGAATTAGGTTGAGGATGGAAAATATTCAGGGCCTTTTTAGGAGAATTTGGGGAAGAGAAATAGAATATCTGATGGGAAATAGATAAATTACCGGGGCACTTGCACATTAGAAGAAAAACAACTTGCAGTTCACCTTATGGGGTGTGGCTACTGTTACTTAACATCTGAAATCAACTTAAATTGGACTAATGGCCTACCTTTGAACTTACCTAATTTTATAAGTTTGAAGTAGCAAAGTAACATTACTTTACTACAGTCCACCTGATAGTTAATGATCATTGCTGTTTATGAACATAAATATACAAGGGGTTCTCTCCGAACTCAATTACAAAAGTGTTGCTACCTTAAAGAACTTAGACGGTTGTCTCAACCAAAAAAGGGTCTGCAACCACACCTTTCTGTGATATGCTAAAATTGCTTCAAACTAGAAATGGGAGCAATTATAGTACTTTCTCCAAACCATAATTGTTCTACTTGCAAATCTTTTTAGAATTCCGCAATTTAGTGACTCCCTTTCTGTGCTAGCTTAACTTAGCAGTTCTCGGCAGGATAGGTGTGGCGGCGATACCCCTACAGTCGAAACATAAAGGATTTTTACGACCATAAAATTCACAGGTATTTTCATCCTGAGCGCAAAGCGTACTCCCTTCGGCACGATGGGTGGCGTGTTCCGCAACACGACTGCGACCGAGCTGCAGACGATCGCCAACGTGGCGGCTATCAAGGAGGCTGGAGTCACCCCGGAGCAAATCGACACAGCCATAGTTGGACAAGTCATGACGGTGAGTGATTTACTATTTTACTACTAGAAGTAGGCAGTGCTGTCCCGTGAGTTTATGCTGCCTGGCGCCGAAATTGAATTCGCCATCTATCTATTTAGGAAAGGTAGTCCCCGAAAAAAAGATAATATGAATTGACAACCAAAAATGAGCGCTGCGCTCAAATAATCTTTGACACCTGTCTGCAATTTGGGGACCAAAACAAGGACCAAACTTGTAGTCCACGATGGTAAGTGGGTGTGCCGTCCCTCGACATGCGTAATCCACGTATCTAGAATAGAGGTTCCATAACTTAATCATAAATGCGTTGCTACTCCCAAGATCTAATAGGGTCGGCTAGTCCCAATTTTGTTTTTTAACTTGTGCTAAGGGATAAAAAATTGAAATTTGTTGACATAAAAAACAAATTTATTTCAATTTTTTTCGATTTTCATTATTTTTCACCTATGTTATTGGACTTTACCATGTCATACATGCTCGTTGATAACAAATTCTTTAAAAATAAAGTATTTTTATAGTAATAACTTCAATTTAACCAGGCATCTCAAGCGGACGGCATCTACACCGCGCGCCACGCGGCTCTGAAGGCGGGCATACCGATTGAGAAGCCAGTGCTCGGTATCAACAGGCTGTGCGGTTCCGGGTTCCAGTCCATCGTCAACTCCGCTCAGGTATGCTGATGTTACAGGAGCAGACATTGGCTGCTGCACGGAACTCCTCAAAATGAGGAAGCTGGAGGTCAGAGATATTGTACATCACGCTAAGTTATAGACGGTTAAAGAGTTCATTTCTCTTAAGAATTACAAATTCACTTACAGAAAAAATTACATTTTCTTAAACAATAACATGTCATTTAGCGTAGGTTACATCCGTGGTTAACATAAGTGTATTTAGTAACAGAAATGTTATTTGTGGGACGAATAAGGAAAAAAGGTTATTACGTGTTGAAAATAGAGTAGAGGGTCTCAAAGTTTTTTGGGTCTCAAATTTTTGTGTATCTCTCACTTTTACATAAGTTATTTTCTAATGCCCCTTTTTCACTCTTTGAGAATATATCGATGGAAAAAAGATATATAATCTGTTTCTGTAAATAGGCCGGCAGAAGAAAAGTGCTCCTGGTATTCTTGCGCCAGTTTTATAAATCTACTAACTAGATGGTAAACTTATAACTTTTTTTTAAGCCTACGCCCGATATTATAATGTTTGTATGTTATAATTTCTCAGTAAGTAAATTATGTAATTCTTTATGAGAAATAAAGTTCTTCTTAAACAGAAAAAAAATAATGGCAAATCAGTTTTACTCTTCAACCTCTTCATTGACCCCATTAGCCACCTGCACTCACAAGAGGGGGTATTCGCTTACTTTGAGAAACTCTGATTTAATTGGGAGAATATTAAAGAAACTCATTTATACAGCTTAATATTTAAAATTCTTCACTATTGTAAGCGGATTATAAATTTTAATTATTAAGATATACGCCGTCACAGTATGGCATGGAAAACATACTATCATATGAAGTAAATAACCGAATAACTTCAAAGTTATTGAACATATTAATAAACGATTCAGTTTTCTATGTCTTAATGAAATTATTAAGATAAGTATAAAATAACATTTATACCTCATCAATATTTTATCAATTTTAGAAGAAATATATATTTAAAACGAATAAATTAAGTATCATTACGTATCTTTCTTCAGAATAAGTACGCAATATTTAATTTAAATCAATTAGGTTTTTTTATTTCACTTACTACACGTACTTAAGTGAAGTGTCGAAAATAATTATATAGAAAATTGTATTAAGCGTGATTATAATTAATTCAATTGCTTTTATAATTTAACGTACTTATAGCTTAAAATACAATTTTAAAATATTTGAATATTGAGTGACATATTTCTGTGCTCGTAGTGAAAACTTTTAGTGTGATTTGTGTCAAAATGACTGTCATAATTTAAATGGTTTAAAACTTGCCCTCTCGATCGGGAGGTCTGAGGTTCAAATCCAGGCACGCACCACTGATTTATGTGCGTATTAGAAATTAATTATCACTGCTTTTCCGTGAAAGGAAAACATCGTGAGGAAACCTACACACCCGAGAGCTCGTTAAGAAAAGTTCTCGGAGGTGTGTGAACCCACCGATCCGCACTTGGCCAGCGCGGTGGACTATGGCCTATAACTCTCTCCTTCCGAGAGAAGATCCGTGTCCAGCAGTAGGACAATAATGGGTTGTCGACGATGTAGGGACATGTAATATATTAATTCATGTCAGCAATTAAAATGAGATCATCTGAATCGTGAGAGTGTGAGTGTTGCATTTCAGCGAAAAAATATGTATATAGAGACGGCTGCGTCCGTCGTTTAAGTACACAGTCTGAAATATACACAGTTAACGGAACACGTATTTTATTCCATAGTCCCAGATCTGTATAGGTAACCCTTTACATAACCTAAACTGGTGACCCCGACGTGATACATCTCCCGACGTGATACATCTCCCGACGTGATAGACCCGACGTGATAGCCCCGACGTGATCGTAACGTGACGTGACGTACCTAAACTGGTGACCCGAATAGTTAACTGTACAACTGCAAATTGGACTATGGCCACTCAAGGAGTACCTGCGATGCGTGCCCAAGAACCCAAAGTGGAGCGACGGGAAATCGCAGCGGTGTGGTCTACTTCTACCTCAAAGGACTCCAGCTCCTCCTCGGAATTGGCTGCCATGGTGGAAAAGCTACGGATGGAAGTCGCAGAGCTGCGTCGTTCGCGGACCCCACAACGCGGCAGAGATGGTGCGGACGGATATCAACAAGCAAGGTCGCGATCGAGAGCCGTGAGTAGAAGGCGTAACAACCCCGAGTGGTTATGCTACTATCATTTTAAGCATCGTACCAAAGCTACTAAATGTGTCGAAACGTGTAACTGGAAGGAGCCGAAAAAGACTACCACATCGGAAAACTAGGTGTGATACAACCTGTGGCGGAAGTTTGTATCAACACGTCAAATCGCCTTTGTGTGTTGGACAAAAACAGTGGACTAAGATTTTTAATAGACACTGGCGCAAACGTTTCCGTGATTCCTGTAACTAAGTGTAATTCAAAAAATATCGCGAGTGACAAGTACAAACTCTATGCGGCTAATGGAAGCGAGATAGAAACTTATGGTATGCGTAATTTAATTTTAGATCTAGGTTTAAGACGAGCTTTCCGATGGACATTCATCGTAGCGGCTGTCAAACAGCCTATAATAGGGGCAGATTTTTTAACCCATTATAGGTTGTTGGTTGATTTAAGCACGCGAAAGCTAGTAGATCAACTTACGCGTCTAAATACGATCGCTTCTATTGTTTGTCATAATGATTGTGAATCATCCATTAAAACAGTAATTAATAATAATATCTGGCATGATATACTGTGCGAGTACCCGGACGTCACTAAATTAGTATCATATAAGGACATACCTAAGCATTCGGTGTGCCACCATATCGAAACTACGGGGCCACCGGTATACGCTAGGGCGAGACCGCTACCTCCAGACCGTTACATGAAGGTTAAAGCGGAATTTCAAAATATGTTAGATTTAGGTATATGTCAGCCATCTAAAAGTCCTTGGGCGAGTCCATTACACGTGGTACCCAAGAAAAATGGGGAAATTCGCCCGTGTGGGGACTATCGGAGGTTAAATGCTATAACTAAGCCCGATCGTTATCCGATTCCGCGCATTAACGATTTTAAATATTTAGTGGCAGGAAATAAAACAATTTTTAGTAAATTAGATTTAAATCGAGCGTATCATTTTATACCGGTTGCCCCGGAGGACGTTGAAAAAACCGCAATCATTACACCGTTTGGACTTTTTGAATTTCCGCGGATGACGTTTGGTTTGCGCAACGCAGCTCAATCGTTTCAGAGATTCATGGATACGATAGTGCTGCGTGGCTTCGATTTCGTTTTTAATTACATAGATGATGTCTTTATAGCGAGTGAATCAGCGGAAATTCATAAAGAGCACCTGAAAGCGATTTTTCAAAGATTCAATGAGTACGGCGTCACAATTAACGTTTCAAAATGTGTGTTTGGGGTGTCCAAATTAGACTTCTTAGGGTATGAAGTGTCGACGGATGGCGTTCGCCCGCTCGACAATAAAGTGCAAGCTATTGTAAATTTTCCGAGACCCGAAAACGTTGAGCAATTGCGTCGTTTTCTCGGTATGGTTAACTTTTACCGTGCACATATTCCTAAGGCAGTCGATTGCCAGGCGGAATTAAATAGTTATTTACATAATACTAAGAAGCGAGATAAAACAATAATTACGTGGACGGATAAGGCCAACGAGGCATTTGAGAAATGTAAGGAAAGCTTAAAAAGCGCCGTTACATTGTCTTACCCATTACAGGACGCTAATTTATCATTAATGTGTGACGCGTCAAACACTAGCGTAGGTGCAGTCTTACAACAAGAGATAAATAAATGTTGGAAACCGTTGGGATATTTTTCTAAAAAATTAACGTTAACAGAGGTTAAATACTCAACTTACGATAGGGAATTGTTAGCAATATATATGGCCATCAGACACTTTAGAAATTTATTAGAAGGCCGTAAACTAGTAATTTTTACGGATCACAAGCCTTTAACGTACGCTTTTACGAAGGTTAATAGTGATAAGGAAAGTCCTAGACGAATTCGTCAACTTTCCTATATCAGCGAATTCAGTACTGATATTCGTTATATACATGGTAATCAAAATGTAGTAGCAGATGCGTTGTCAAGGATAGAAACTATAAGTTGTCCCACGACATTAGATTACACTGAGTTAGCGGAATCGCAATCTGGTGACGAATACCTACAGCACGCGCTGCAAGTATCGGATGACAATTTACAGTTTAAACAATTTTACCTACCAAATTGCGAGAAACAAATATATTGTGAGGTATCATCTGACAGGATTAGACCTTATTTACCTGAAAAATTTCGTATGATAGCTTTTCATTCAATACATGACCTTAGCCATCCTGGCATTAAGACTAGTAAGCAAATGATCAAACAAAAGTTCTTTTGGCCAAATATGGATCGACACATTGCTAAGTGGGCAAGAGCATGTATACGTTGTCAAAAAGTAAAAATTAATAGGCATACTTTTTCCGGTATAGGTGAATTTGAACGAGTAGATCGTTTTCAACATTTACATGTTGATATAGTAGGCCCTTTGCCAATATCAGCTGATGGTTATAAATATTGCATAACGATGTTAGATCGCGCCACGGGATGGCCTGAGGCTGTACCCGTGCAGAATATCACAGCGGAGACGGTAGCTAGAGTAGTATTTGAGTGTTGGATATCTCGTTTTGGCTGTCCTTCGAAGCTTACAAGCGACCAAGGAAGACAATTTGAGAGTGATTTGTTTAATAACCTCATGAAGTATTTGGGTATACACAAACTTCGTACTACTCCTTACCATCCACAAAGCAATGGCATGATAGAACGTTGGCATAGAGCACTAAAAGTGGCTCTCATGGCACGTTTACAATGCAACAATTCCTGGGTAGATGAACTTCCGATCGCGTTATTAGGTCTACGTTCAGCTACTAGAAGTGACAGCGGCGTGAGCGCAGCTGAGTTAACCTACGGTAAAGCGATTCGATTGCCGGGTGATTTTTATGATGATACTCAGTTATGTACTTCGGACTCGGAATATTTACAGTTGCTTAGGGATGCTATTAATAAATTAAAACCGCGACCAAAGTTCCATGGTAATTCGCGATCATTATTTGTATCAAGCGATCTAAATACATGTAAGAGCGTATTTGTAAGAAATGATCTACTGCGAAAATCACTGCAGCCGCCATACGAAGGTCCTTATAATGTAATCAGAAGGAAAGGAAAGACTTTTACTATTAAGATAGGAGATAAGGAATCTTGTATTTCTATCGATAGGCTTAAACCTGCTTTTATACTTGACGAGATGCCGTCAGATAATTTTAATGATAGTAATAGTTTTAATATTTTTTGACTTGAATAAAAATAGTTTTAGTTCTAATAACACAGCCACATCCAGTAAAGTTCTATGTCCTAAAACATCGAGAAGCGGCCGTGTCATCAGGCCACCTGCTCGTTTTGTTTAGTAGACATTTTGGATGCAACACGAGTATTGAAATGTGAATAATTATGTAGGTCAGTTACTTTTTTTTTTGCTACTTTACTTTATACTTTATATACATTGTTTTAAGTTACATTTTTCTAACAATTAATAATACTGGAAACTCTTACTTTTATTTGATGATGATGTTTAAAAAGTAGTGGTAATCATGTTCGATGAAAATAACAATGCAACAACACTCATGCAATGTAGCATATTTTTAGAAAATATTTATTGTTTTAAATTAAACACGGTCAGCGACCTATGCCACCCCAGTACTTAACTTAGGTCAGCATATACATCGCTGCCATTTATTTTCTTAGGTTTTTCGTTTTATATTATTATTATTATTATTATTATTTTTTTTTTTGTTAAGGGGGGAATGGTGTAGGGACATGTAATATATTAATTCATGTCAGCAATTAAAATGAGATCATCTGAATCGTGAGAGTGTGAGTGTTGCATTTCAGCGAAAAAATATGTATATAGAGACGGCTGCGTCCGTCGTTTAAGTACACAGTCTGAAATATACACAGTTAACGGAACACGTATTTTATTCCATAGTCCCAGATCTGTATAGGTAACCCTTTACATAACCTAAAGACGACTTTATCTATCTAATTGACAAGATTTTAATTGACAGATCTATCTACCTATAGATCGTCATTTTTCTAAAATGAAACTTATCTATAGATAGATAGATAGAAAAGATAGAAGTCAATTTAAAAATCTAAATTGGCATCAGTTTGATTTTCTAATTTATGTTTTCATTGGGGGCACAAAGGTTATTCACGTTTGTCTATTAACGATATTTATTATTAGAAATCATTGCATTTAAAAAGGTCATGAATGCAATCTTACACTTTACACAAACATGCACGCTTTCTTCACTCATAGGCCCACAGTAGAATTTTCTCCTGTGTCGTGGGTACCATGGACACATACAAGACGAAACACAAACACCCAAACCCAGAACATGAATCTAAACTCATCATTCAGATACCTGTCTGGCCCGGAATCGAACCCGGGACCCATTGCGCGTCAGACCGGTATCGCGGCCACGTGGGTAGTCGAAACGTTATAAACTACTTTATTTAAAGCTGTTAAAACCACAAAACTGCAAAATACCACTTGGTAATGCAAATGAAAACTGGATTCCTGTTAACAGGGTTATATTTTACATTTGAATATTAATACCGGACACCACATAACACAGATTGCTGAGAAAATTATTCCATGTATCATTCCATTATATGTTAAGAACTGAGGCAAGTAAACTTGCTTGTAAATTGAAAACGACTCGTTATGCCTCCTGTACTCTTGTGTAGTCAACCCATTATTATCCCACTGCTGGGCACGGGTCTTCTCTCAAAATGAGAGGGTTATAGGCTATAGTTCCACCGCGCTTGAAGTGCGGTATGGTAGACTTCACACATCTTTAACAACTTTTTTCTTTAAAGAACTCGCGGGTGTGTAGGTTTCCTCTTGATGGTTTCCTTTACCATAAAACAGTGATAATTTGTAATACGCACATATTTTTTATAAAAATCGGTGATTCGTGTCTGGGATTTGAACCTCGGACCTCCCGATCTGCGGACTGCTCCTGTTCTCTTAGTACTATATGATTTTAGAATATTATCGCGGAATTGACACATTTTAATATTTAACGGGTACTCACAATATGCGTCGTAACTGGGTCGAAATATCGGCAAAAAAAATTCGAAAAGGATTCAAAAACCGCATATCGTGAGTACTCGGTAAATATTAAAATATCTCTTAGTACTAGTTTGTTGTGTCCTCAAAACAAGCAATGTTCTTGCTTCCTCTCATACATTGCAATGTACATTGCACGCTTACTTTTTCGTTTTTGGCCATAACCGTACTTTATTTAAAAAGCACTACCTGTACCTTGCGCGCGTTGCTACGCCATCACAAAAAATACACTAGAAACTCATCTCAATGCTCATGAATAACAACTTTGCTAAAGATCATCACATGATCAAATAAATAGTTCACGATTCTATAGAGGACATACAGACAAACATTCATTTTTATATACATAGATTGAAGTAGCAATCGAGCATGCAGTCCACCTGATGGTAAATGGTAAGCACCTTCATAAAGAACAAGGGGTCAATCTGAAGTCAATCATAGATGCATTGCTACTCCTGAGGATTAAGATGGTCGCCTCATATAAAAGCAACCACACCCTTCCATCGAAACGCAAGAACTGCTTCACGCTAGAAATAGGTGTGTACTTTGAAAGGATGAGCGAAAAAAAGAATAATGCTTGTTTTGAATAAATAGAAGAAATTCGTACTACGGGTACTGGTTTTAATTACTTTAAAAAGAATGTAACATTATACATAAGTAACTTTTAATGGGAATTTTATCAGTTCATTAATTTTGATGTACACCTATAGTTTGCTAATTATTTTCTAATATTATTTTACGTGGTGTGTGGCTATCATGTGAAATGATAGAAAAGCTATTTCTGTACTTAAATGTATAACTTATGATATATTACATGGCTTTGATGGAAAAAAGAAAAAAGATATAATTATATCAGTGGTTTTCAGCCTCTGGGTCGCATACTGAGGGAGGGGGGGGGGGGGGTTTACGTTGCCTCGTTACATTACATTATTTTTTTATTACCAAGTAATAAAAGATTGGATAACACTGTTCTTTAATATAAAAAATGCCAGATGGTTGCAGCCAAGTGTTACCACAAAGATATTGTTAATCAGGACATCCTGACTGGATCAGCGAAGATCTCCTTAGCCGGCGGCGTGGAGAACATGTCCCAAGCGCCGTACGCGGTGCGCGGGGTCCGCTTTGGTACCGCGCTGGGCAGCTCGTACGCCTTCGAGGACACGCTGTGGGCGGGCCTCACGGACTCCTACTGCGGGATGCCCATGGGCATGACCGCTGAGAAGCTGGGCGGGCAGTTCGGCATCACCAGGGACGAGGTGGACAACTTCGCGCTTAGGTCTCAGCAACGGTGGAAGAGCTGTGAGTTATTCATTGGATTTTTGGTATAATCATGATCATTTTAATGTTAATTGTTAAAAATATTACCTACCCCACTATTGTTAATATCTTGTTAAAAATAAGATTGTTTAAATGAAGAAGAATGTAGCAAATACAATTTAGAAGTAAAATGACAAATCCACTGATCTTCTCAATGAAGGTTGTGTGGCATCAGTGGTGGTGTAAAGAAATAACATCAGTGGTAGTGTAAAAATTGATTTATTGATCAATGTTATCAGAATTATGTTATGTCATTACTCGGTGGAGGGTGACCTCATGATGTACAAAAACAAGTATTTATGTAACTTTTTGCCAGTCCATTACCGTTTTATTTTATTTTTTACAAAAGAAAACGCTTATAATATAATTTGTTACTTAAATTATTATTAATTGCAGTAATAACCTTTAATGAAGCAATGTTTCATTTTTAACATTTCTACTTTAGCAAAATGTTTCGTAGTTTATCCGCTAACAATTTATCTATATATTAATACGTGAAGCAAAACTTGTGATTCTGGAATTAGGCACGGTTATAGTTGAGGTAGAGACGGATTACGCAATGCTAATATTTTTTTCAAATAATGCATAAAAATAAAATAAATCGACTAAAAACACATTACACACACTACCTTGCATTTGACACAAACACATACGTAATAAACTAAATAGAACATTCAATGTCTTGCTATGAAAACACATAACGTCTAAAATGTCAGATGTCTTTGTCAAAATACCCGCTATTGCTTTTAAATGCAGCTTAGCTAATTAAACCTCTTTTTACCTTTAACGGGTGCGTTCAAAATAACTTGAAAATTATAACAATTTATTTGAATTTGAGAAATATTCGTGCTACAATATGAAGTTTAGTTTTAATATTAAATTACGGTCGAATTTCGACCGTTGCTACAGGTCACATTTACCGTCAAACATCCATTCGATCGATCGAAGTAGCAAACGAGGATGCATTGTACCTGATGCGATGTGGTCACTGCCGCCCATGTAAGCAATTTCATAGAGAACAATGGTTCAATCTGAAGTTATAAAAGCATGCCGGCAACCACACCCTTCCACCGAAATGCAAGAACTTACGCTAGAAACACGTAGGTGTGGTGATGGAATATGGACGTATGATCAGTGTTGGCTGCAAGGTTATTTAGGTCCATATGTTGGGGCCGTCTAATAACTTGTGGAGGCGTTTGTACTCCCACGGTTCTGTGTTCCAGGGAAATAGTTTTAAAGTGTAGAGTGTTTCAAATATGTCAATATTAGTCTCTCGGCTAAGTTTTTATATGAAGTTCGCAATTGGTTAACAGAACTTTCTACCGTGAAGCAATTCTTGCGTTTCGGTAGATGGGTGTGGTTGCTGGCTCACTTTTTAAGAAGCGACCATTTTAGTCCTCCAGCATCTGTGATTGACTTTTGATAGATCTGTGTTCTGAGTGAAATTGCTTATAGATGTTCATGAGCGGCAGTTGCCACTTACAAACAGGTGGATGGTATTTTTTTTATCTCATCGAAATAGCAAACGAGCATGCAGACCACCTGATGGTAAGTGGTCACTGCCGCCCATAGACATCTGTAACCAATTTCAAATAGAACATGGATTCTGTGTGAAGTCAATTACAGATGCGTTGCTACTCCCGAGGAGTAAGATGGTCGCCTCATATAAAACGCAAGAACTGCTTCACGCTAGAAATAGGTGTGGCGGTGGTACTTCCCGGTCGAACTACACCGGCTCTACCACCTGCGAATGTATGCTCGCTTGCTACTTCAACGTTATAAAAAAGGTCCCTTTTATTCTGACTGCGCGATAAAAACCTTATACTTGAAGGACTTTACTTTTATTATAGGTACTACCAATTAAACCTATTTCATATCCGGTTGAGTAGGCAATGAAGGTGATAAAAATAAAAACCTACTAGAAAATTTTATGGTTATTGTTTAGTTATGACAACAATCCAAAGATTATTATAAGTTTACATAATATTTTCGAACGCTAGTGTGATAAAAATATAAGCTCTCAATGATTAGATAAGATCTGAGTTTTATTTACTTGCACACTTAGAAACTCCAAACGCAAAGATAAATAAAGAATACCTAACTAATACCTTAGCATAGTAATGTTGATACATAGTAATACATAGTATGATAGATAGTTTTTTTTTTTTTTTATAAGATTGAGGTAGCGAACGAGCATGCAGTCCACCTGGCGGTTATTGGTCACTGCCGCCCATGGACATCTCTAACCAACTTCATACAGTACGCGGGGTTCTATCTGAAGTCAATCACAGATGCGTCGCTACTCCTGAGGACTAAGATGGTAGTCTAATGTAAAAGAGTGCCGGCAAACACACCCTTCCATCGAAACGCAAAAACTGCTTCACGCTAGAAATAGGTGTGTGTGTTACTTCCCCGGGCGCACTACTCTGGTTTTACATATAAATAGAAAATTAGATAGAAGCAAACAAAATGGTTTTATTTATAATACAGAGTTAAACTATTTCAAATAGCCAATTATTATTCAAAATTAGTTCAATTGAAATCCATTGTGTATAAATTGAAATAAATTTGATTTAATTCGTACTGACAAAATCATGCTTGGACTTTAGATTCATAAAAGCTGATAGTATTAATCCACCGATTGACACAGTAATGATTGGCGAATTATTAAAATGTGATAGACGTCTTTATAAGTTTTAATAATAAAATAGTACTAGCGTTACTATTTTATTATTTTAATAAAATAAGATAAATATTTTAATAAAAAATCTTTTTTTTTATAACAAACTTCATAAACTCTTGCACATAACATTTTTTTTTATTACCAAAAAAGTGTTTGTGTGTAATAATACTTACTGTGATAAATGAATGTAATCAGTAATAACAAATTATAAATTTATAAATAATAAAATATTTCTGAATATAAAAATATTATGACCTAGGCGATTTTAAAAATCGATTTAATAATCATTGCAGCTCTATTTGGCATATACCAAACTCTACCGACACTACAAAGTAAAATCGTTAGCGTTATTCAAAAAGGTTTACAGTGCCACCTAGTTTTTTTTATTATTTTTACGGCCTTGCCTTCATGCCTTTCAGCCTTTGCTAGTTACTGCGCTGACAAGGGCTGTCATAACATTGTTTCACCGAGTTTTAAATTACAACGATTCTAAATAGTTTTATGTGTTATTCGATAAGGTGGTAGAACCAGTGTAGTTCGACCGGGGAAGTACCACCGCCACACCTATTTCTAACGTGAAGCATTTCTTGCGTTTCGATAGAAGGGTGTGGTTGCCGGCACACTTTTATATGAAGCGACCATCATAGTCCTCGGGAGTAGCAACGCATCTGTGATTGACTTCAGATAGAACCCGTGTTCTGCATGAAGTTGATTACAGATGTCCATGGGCGGCAGTGATCACTTACCATTAGGTGGACTGTATGCTCGTTTGCTACTTCGGTCAGATAATAAAAAATGTAAAATTTAATGAAATACCACCTAATAAAGAGTAATGTATAGAGTATAGAGTATATTTTCTGCACACTTTCACTTGAGGCGACCATCATAGTCCTCGGGAGTAGCAACGCATCTGTTTTTGACTTCACATGGAACCTATGTTCTGTATAAAGTTGATTACAGATGTCCATGAGCGGCAGTGACCACTTACCGTCAGGTGGATTGCATGCTCGTTTGCTCCTTCAATTAGACAAAAAAAATATTTTCTGTTATACAGCAAACGATTCAGGCGTGTTCAAGGCGGAGATAGCGCCAGTGTCGTTGACGGTGAAGAAGAAGGCGGTGACTGTAGAGGTGGACGAGCATCCCCGCCCGCAGACCACGATCGAGGGCCTGAAGAAGCTGCCACCCGTCTTCAAGAAGGAGGGGCTGGTCACCGCCGGCTCGGCGTCCGTGAGTTGTCCAGAAATTCATCACTCACTTCAAAAAAAAAGACAGTGGGAAGCGACTTTGTTTTATACTATGTATAAAACAAAGTCGCTTCCCACTGTCTTTTTTTTTTTTAATTTATTGGGGTCAACAAACAGTTAACAACAAGGTTTACTTAACGACTAAATAACAAAAAAGTCTTATTATATTGCCAACCAACACCGTAGACCACGGATTACTAATTAACGGATTACGGTCTTTCCCTGTGTATTCTTAGATCTTTAAAACTATGCTACGGATTTTAATGCAGTTTTTTTTAATAGATAAAGTGATTTATAAGGAAGGTTTATATGTATAATCCTACTAATATTATAAATGCGAAAGTTTGTGAGGATGTATGTGTATTTGTTATTCTTTCACGCAAAAACTACTCAACGGATTTGGTTGAAACTTTACAGTAGTATAGGTTGTACATCAGAATAACACATGGACTATAATTTATACCGATTTTTTTGTAATTAGGTTATAATATAACGAGAAATGCCAGGTTAGTCGCAAAAAAAATTGTCCTCTGCGAGCTATCTTCGCGTACGCTGCCTAAACCGTTGGAGATATCCAAATATAATGTACGGTGGGATTGTTTGGCTCACATAGATCTAAATATAATCTAATAATAATAATACTTTGAAAATTTTAAAAATATGAAGTTGATGTTTCTATGGGTTTTATACAAACTAAATATAAATCCTTATCAAAATAAATGATTTCAAAAAATCAAGCATCTAATAAAGATTGAATCTGCCTTTTACACCATGTAAATTGGATAAGTAGTTTATAAGATATTACGAGTATAACATGTTGCGTAGTCAATTGATTGACCGGCAGTACGCGCCGTGCGCCGCCGCCATATACAATGAAATTGTATGATATTATTATTTGAATGGTTATAAAACACGGAGCAAAATGTGAAAGGTAAATGACGGCCCTGTAGTTCCGGGAATAAGGCTATGGTATCCCCTGTCTGTGGTAAGAGGCAACTAAAAGGGGGCTTTCGGGGTTACGGGCAGCTAGACTGGGACCTCCAAACACCCAGTAAGCAATTTCGGGAAAGATGTCAGTATGTGTGGTCGCATGCAATCGTGAAAGCCAGGATGGACGGAGCTTGAACCGTCCAGCCAGGCGATCCCGGGAAGGACGGTGGTATACGTGTGGTCGCATATCGTGGTAAAGACCAGATGGAGTGGTGGGCCCAGCCGCTCACATGGGAAGTGCCCGATGGAGCAATGCACTCAGAGGACTCCAGTTGTGTTCCTTTGAAGATCCCGTAGTCCTGGTGCTATAAGAATCCCACATAACCCAGCGACACAGGGTAATACGCAGGGCAGCGACCCACGGCGTACGGTACCTTTTGAAGGTTTCTCCCTCGACAAAAAAGAGAAAAAAGGTCAATGAGAATGAAACAGTGGAAAGGTTAAATATGTTATTCAATCGTCATCGACCTTTTAATGTTGCAGAACTCGGCACATATTTCAGATTAGCAGTAGTTTAGGTCGTAGTTGACCACGCTAGCCAACTGCGCGTTGGTAACCGTCACGCGTTTTGAGACCCTTTCTTAAAACTTTTAATTTCATTTAATATCTGTTGCCGACAAAACCAATTCAAATTAATATACGTGCCTGTGACTTGAAATTTGAAAACACTAATTTAGGCGATTAGGCGCGGTAAGGCGGTTTACGCACCTGTACGCGCGGATGGACCGATCATCAAAATAAACTTTTCGATATCGAAATTCATTTTATTAAATTGCAACACGGCCTGCATCAACGATGATCCGCGCGGTTAGGCGCCAGCACGTGTGTGAGGCGCCGACCCTCCGCACTGTCGTTCGCGCGGAGACATGGTGGTGATGAGAACACCGCTGGACCGCGCGGTCGGTCGGTGTACGTGTATGAGGCATCAACGGATTTATTAGACCCCAATACAACATGAGATCCGCTTCACCGCCTACCGCGGCAGTGAACGGTACCGTATGTTAATCGCCTTAGGAAGTAGGGCAAGGGTTCAATCTGAAGTCAACCACAGATGCGTTGCTACTCCCGAGGACTATGATGATCGCCTCATATAAAAGTAAGCCGGCAGACACATCCTTCAAATGAAACACAAGAACTGCTTCACGGTAGAAATAGGTGCGGCGGTGATGCCTCCCTGGTTGAACCATTGCTCTACCACCTTGGAAACTCTATGTAGCAGACTAAATTCCACGCGAGCGAAGCCGCGGGCAAAGGCTAGTACATGCATAATATAGTGGAGGAACACTGATAATTTTAGATTTTTGACTTTTAGGCGGAACGAAATTCGCCGAGTCAGCTAGTTTATTATAATTCAAAAAACCCCGACCGCTTAAAAACTATCAACTGAAACTGAAAGCGTTCAATCGATTCAAAGCAGTAGGATTTTTTGTTTTAATTAATAATTTGACAATGTTTCTTGTTACTAATGCGTGTGAAACTTTGATACAGTACAACATAAAGTTATATAGATTTGAACAAAGGAATTGTAGTTTTGGATGTGAGAATTGAATGAACAATGACTTCATCCAGACTCTCATAGAAAAAAGGTAATAATTCAAAATTTAACTTGTAATTAATTGTCTGTTGAAATTTATATTTCTCATTATTCTATGGGGATATAATTTAATCTGTAAGTTTAATTTACTTGGTGTAATCATTAGGGCATTATATTCATCTATGATTTAATTTACTTGGTACTTGGTGTAATTACTTTTAATTTTGATGTGATTAGATGTTGTTCGAAGTCTCTTTTTATGATTTTAGACTAGTATTATCGCGAAATTGAAACATTATAATACTTAACGGGTACTCACGATATGCGGTTTATGAATTCTTATAGAATTCTTTTTGCCGCTATTTCGACCCAGTTGCATGGATCGTGGTCACGGCCAAACTGCGGTAGCGGGGAGAAACCGTTGACAAGCACTAGTGGTAAATTAACCTATCTACCCCACGTCTAGTTCGTTTTTCTTTTTTAGGTTCCATATATTATCACGACACACAACACTAACTGTATCCTTACGCACCACACTTTGCACTATTTGCGATTTACATAAACTAACCACCGGATTCCACGCTTGTGCAAGTTTAAAACCATCTTCTCTGTTAAAATTCTTAGGATGTTTTTTGATCTCTATAGCTTCTCTTACTAAACGTGGGAAGTAATGACGCTCAGCGGAGATCACCTGACTGACTGACTGAGAAAGAATTCTATAAGAATTCATAAACCGCATATCGTGAGTACCCGTTAAGTATTATAATGAAGTCTCTTTTTTTTAACTGCTGTTATTTGATGGTAAAATACTAATAGGTAATGTTATTTAAGTTTTTGTCAAAGTTGTTAAGTTTCTGTAAAATAGCAAAGAAGCATTCAATCTGTCTGATATATATAATTAACTCCATATAGACTAAAAATTGTACCTAAATTTAGGATGTTTCCAACAATAGAATTGTGTAATAGATTGATTTTGTAACATTAATCTTTTTTTTTTAAAAACACGCTTTCTACATAGCCCCACACTAGGATTTTATCCTGTCTTGGGTACCATGAACACGTATACATATACACCCAGACCCAGAACATGAATCTAAACTCATCATTCAGATACCTGTCTGGCCGGGATTCGAACCCGGGACCCATTGCGCGTCAGAACAGTATGGTAACCACTCTGCCACGCGGGCCGTCGCGTGGCAGAGCGGTCTATCAATTAGTCCTTGAAAGTCCACTGCTCGACATAGCCCTAATCGACGTCACCGGTTCTGAGCCATTTGAATCCAGCGGTTACCCACCGTCTTCAGGCCAACAAGTCCCACTTGGTTGGAGGGGCACTTACACTTCCAAAAATTAATGATATGACATCTCCAGGGCATCGCGGACGGTGCTGGAGCTCTGGTGCTGGCGAGCGAGGAGGCCTCCAAGGGTCTGAAACCGCTAGCCCGCCTGGTGGGCTGGTCGGTGGTGGGCGTGGACCCCAGCATCATGGGCGTGGGCCCGGTGCCCGCCATCCAGAGCCTGCTCGCCGCTACCAAGCTGACCCTCAACGACATCGACCTTATTGAGGTAGGTTAAAGAATGAAGAAAATATTTCCATTACTTACTTATTTACTCTCTGTGATTTCCGTGATGTTGTTGGTTTTGTTACCTCTGTTTTTGTGGTTGATGTAGTAAACGGGTGTCGCTGTCGCCCATGTTATGTTTAAAACGTAGATTTAAAGGATACATTAACTCCATTAACTACCCCATGTTGTCCACTTTGAAGGTGGTAGAAGTAGTGCTGTTCGGCCGGGGAAGTACCACTGTCACACCTAGCGTGAAGCATTTCTTGCGTTTCGATGGAAGGGTGAGGTTGCCGGCACACTTTTGTATGAGGCGACCATCATAGTCCTCGGGAGTAGCAACGCATCTGTGAATGACTTCAGATGGAACCCACTTTCTGTATGAAATTCACTACAGATGTACATGAGTGGCAGTGTCCACTTACCATCTGGTGGACAGATAAAAAAAAGTGTGCCGGCAACCACACCCTTTCATCTCACGCAAGAAACGCTTCACGCTGGAAATAGGTGTGGCGGTGGTACTTCCCCGGTCGAACTACACTGGTTCTACGTAGAAAACAAATCAAAACACAATCTACAACAAGTCTTCCATCACCAGATCAACGAGGCCTTCGTAGCGCAGACGCTGTCGTGCGCGAAGGCCCTGAAGCTGGACCTGGAGAAGCTGAACGTGAACGGCGGCGCCACCGCGCTGGGCCACCCGCTGGGCGCGTCGGGCTCGCGGATCACTGCACACCTCGTGCACGAGCTCAGGTATGCGGAGGCCTTGCCCTATGTAGCTCACATGTGTACCGATCTGCGGGCGCTTCCGGACGTAACTGTATGTAGCAACCTGCGGGCATTTCCGGACATAACTGTAGGTAGCAACCGGTATATAGCTATCTGCGGGCATTTCCGGACATAACTGTAGGTTGTAACCGGTATGTAGCTATCTACGGGTATTTCCGGAAATAACGGTATGTAGCAACCGGTATGTAGCAAACACGCACGCTTTCTGCACTCATAGTCCACACTAGGATTTTCTTCTGTGTCTTGGGTACCATGAACACATACACAAGAACACACAACATCCACAAGGTACACAAACATCCAGACCCCGAACATAAACCCATTGCGCGTCAGACCGGTATAGTAACCGCTCCGCCACGCGGGTTGAGGGTAGCAGCTAGGGGGACTGTTCCGGGCTGTTACTTAAGGTTGTGTGAGTTGAATACACATTAGGTAACTAATAAGTTTATCGAGGCTGTAGCTAATGTTGATTTTAAATTCTAAGGAAGATTGCATATTTTTGTTAAATTTTACTCAATACCTACGTTAAATTTTCGACTCTTCAATATCTCATATTATACTAATTAAAATGTATCCTTAACTTTCCTAATAATATGTATAATTGCAGACGTCGTGGACTGAAGAGGGCGATCGGTTCCGCTTGCATCGGTGGAGGACAGGGCATCGCTGTCATGGTCGAGTCCGTTTAGGTATTTTGGTTGCTTGACCACCAACTTTATCACCACTCTGAATATTTATCGGTGGACTAAAAAATCAATGAAGTAAAAAGTCTCGATCGAAAAATCGATCTAGATCACTGGTTTTGTTGTTAATATGATTTGTAATGAAATGAAATGTCTTTATTTTTGTATAGGCCTATGGGGACACTTATATATTGTCAGTTACACATTTTTTTTACTCTGACACCCGATCGGAACATTACCGGATCGTAATGTCCATATAGATAAACTTTATACAGTCTTTGTTTAACAATGCAGTCGTTTATAAGTAAGATTGCTTTCGTGCAAGTTATCTCAACGAAAGTACTGCAAAGGATATTATGCTGTATTTTATTGTTATTTTAAGTATAAAATAACGCAACTTAAAACAATAAATAAAAAAGGTTTTCGTTCCATATAAAAAAAATCTTTATAAAAAGTTTGCCTAACTGGGGTAAATCGTCTACACATACGATTCTTCAGTTTCTGTGCAAATCACAGGTCAGGTGGTAATAAAGTTCGGTGAAAACAGTATACAATAAAATATCTGAACCAGGTGAAATGAAGGTGCATCACAGCAATGTAGAAATAAGCGAAAGTGGGTTTAAGTTCTCAATATTGTTGCCTTTTTACCAGTTTTTAAATATGGCCGCATAACAACGTAATGCTGACATAATTTTAAATAAGTAATTTTCATTTTTTTGCATTTAATGCTTGGTGCGATGTTGCAAGGAAATAAAAAATAATTAAGTGTCAATTCAAAGGAACTCACATATTAAAAAAGTAAGTTATTATCTATTGAATTGTATTTGAATATGCTAAACGTGAATGTAAAATAGATAACATTGTAATAATATGCAAACATAGAAACGTGTATATAAAAAAGACACAAAAAATATTATATATTTATACAAAAGCATATTTTTTATAAATGTTTTAATCGTAGTAATTGTTAAGTACAGATAATATACTGATGTTTTATAGAATATACATTTGTTATAGATACTATGAAAATAAAGTATTTTTTTATATTGTTGTTTTCATTACCAACCAGTTTATTCAAGAGCTCAGCGCCCCACGGTCTCTTTTTTTATTTATACTTTTGATATAAGGGTGGATTTTAATGAAATAAAGAGCAAATGTAAACAAGATACACATTTCATGAGATGTTAATCACATGCAAGCAGGTAGACAACAATTCTCATAGTCATTTTGTACACTGCAAGTAATAATGGAGTAGTGGTTTCTTATGTTATTAATTGATTATCTATCCATGTTTCACTAAAACTATTTCATTTTTAGGGTAGTACCCAAATAGTAAAAATGGAACATTATTACTATGAATCCACTGTCCGACTGTCTGTCATTAGACTATGTCATTATAACTTTGATAGCTAAAAAGGTATTTTTTTTATAGATGATGTATTTCTGTTGTACAAATGTTAAAACAAATTAAAATAAATATTAAAGGGGGCTCCTGTACACAACAAATATATTTTTTTCTTGATCAAGACGCCACAATGTGTTGACTTTTTTTTGAAAATAAGGATAACATACTCATACATGACTTTTCGACCGGTTTTTTTACAGATAATTTTACAGAACCTTTAACACGCGGATCGGAATCGCATTTTACTGATTGGATATCGCTTAATGCAATAAACTTATGTTATTTTACACTTTGGTTACAAATTTGCTCTGGCTGGACGTATCTAGTGTATTTCTTTTTAAATAACATGGCAGATCTCTATGTAATTTGTGGAAATAGATGATTAATCTTCTGTGCACTGGTTGAAGGGTGCGATAAGAAACGGATAATAATGATCATATCATAGTATTCATATGTAAAACACCAATAAGAGAAACAAGTTATTAAATAGGTTAATTAAGCTACTGTGGAAATATATTTTTAAGCATGTACGATCCATGCAACTGGGTCGAAATATCGGCAAAAAGAATTCTATAAGAATTCATAAACCGCATATCGTGAGTACCCGTTAAGTATTATAAAGAAAGTGTCATTTCTAAATTTTCCCAGATTAAATCCAGAAAACTTTACTTCTAACACTTTTGTTTTATTTAATACCTTTACTTAAGGCAAACTATGGGCCTCCTGTCACAATTTGCTACAGGCCCCGCGCTGGCCTAATCCGGCACTGAACCACGTTGAATAATATAGGTATGGTCTAGTTTATCTCGAGTGTATTAAGCATTATGTACCTATCTATATATAAATGGTCATACTAAGTAAACACCGAAGCTAAGTTAACCTTTTATAAGATATTGGGGTAGGTCACATTGTATAGATACTGGATACCTTTATAACAATATACAACTTAGTAATAACATCACGGCATGATGTAACCCGTATCGCGTAACTAGGTAACTACGTATGTAATGCTGTCTTTAAAATGTTCATGATAAGAAGTAACTGAGGGAGACATTAATTTATTCCAGGAGACAATTTTAAAATTGCTAAGAACACTTTATTTACCAATCATGCCTATAAAATATGTATCTATTACAACTTCCATTTCATTTAACTTTATTTCCTGCGTTTATCGTTCCATACACATCGTTATTTAGTATCTAATGATACTAGATAGGTCAAAGACCGATTAATCGAGTCACTACATTTTTATACAACCATCGGTGTACGAGCATAGTAGGAATACTCTGGTACGAGTATGTATTTGGAGCGAAATTGAATGGAATGGACTTTGGTTCACGCTCGCCGATTCGCGACACAAAAATGTTTGTATTATCACACAAATAAGCCGGTTTAGCTGCCCGGCTGACGTGTTGTCTTGTTGTTGTTTTTTTGTGATTTCGTGTTAAAAATGGCGGTTGCACTCAATAAAGGTACTTAGAAACTTCATTTATTTATTGTACATGTTTAGGAAAGTGTTAGGTATTCGTAGATTTTTGTATTTATTTATTTTATAAAAGGTTATTTTTAGCCGTGAAGATTACGTTAGCGATGTGTTTTCATCGTGAACTCTACAATTTAGTAACATGAATTAGGTGCCGGATTTAAGTACTGACTAATATCTCTGGTAATTATAGGTAATATCGGCGCTGCTATAAAATAGTATAAATTACTAGTAGAATTACTGACTAGGATCTTTAAAAAATGATCAAATAAGCGTGAAATTTTAATTAAATTCGATATATGTCCTTAACTTACTAATATTGATGATATTACTTCACTATTAAAGTTGGGACCTGTATCTAAATACATTCATAATTAAGTATTTTATTATTTTTTTCTCTAAAATACGCAACAATGTAGGAAAAAAGTAATAAATAGGTACAAGTACTGTTTTTTATTTAATAAAATGGGACATCTCAGTGCCACTATCCATAACTCCATCTATAGAACCTTTGTACTTACTACCAACACCTTCATTGGAACATCCCTACTCAACTATTTTTTTAAAAGATTGAAGTAGCAAACGAATCGAGTAACATGCAGTCCACCTGATGGTAAGTGGTCACTGCCGTCTATTGACTTCTGTAAGCAATTTCATACAGAACATGGGGTTCTATCTGGAGTCAATCACAGATGCTTCACTACTCCCGAGGACTAAGATGGTCGCCTCATATAAAAGTGTGCCGACAATCACACCCTTACATCGAAACGCAGGAACCGCTTCACGCTAGAAATAGGTGTGGCGATGGTACTTCCCCGGGCAAACTATACTGGCTCTACCACCTATTAATTTTAACAAATATTATGAAAGGAAACAGAAATTCATACTTTAGACCCGACTAAAGCCAACCCTTATCGTATCGTAAGATCCAACACAGATATGAGATAACACATATCTACGGACATAATCTTTATGTATAAAGAGCATAGTCTTAAATTACCAAAAGTATATAATTTATTTTTAGCAAGATGCATATTTTGGCTTACAATTGAACAGTAACGTTTTAATTGATGACGTCCATTTTATGAATATTTTTCTACGCTCAAATTCCCACACACAGAGATTAACTTTATCTTAGATCAATGCAGTGCCGGATTAGCCACATAGCAAGAGTAGCAAATGCTATGGGCCCCGCAGCCCAACACCTACCTGCTGTTTTACTATCTTTGCTATCCTAAAAATTCAAAACTGAAAGAAGATATAGAAAGAGTCATCTATAAATTTTCCCAGATTAAATCCAGAAAAGTTTACTAGTAACAGTTTTGTTTTATTTAATACCCTTACTTAAGGCAAACTATTGCATCAACAATGCATATAGAAATACTAGTAGAGCATACATTTAAAGAACTTTCAGACACAATAGTCATTTAAACGAAATTTTGTTATTAAAATTATTACCTAATGCAAAAATTTGTAAGGATGTAGGTAGGATGTGTTTGTTTTTGTTAATTTCACGCAAAAACTATTGGTTGGTTTTGACTGACATTATGTTTACGAAGCAGATTAACACATAGGGTACTAATTATCGTAGTAAATGTGATCGTGACGTACCTTTTAAATGTTCCCCTCTCGAAAAAAAGACGTAATCGAAACGGGCAAAGTCTCAGGAAAAAACTTAGTCAAATATATGTCTGTCTGGCCGCAACTAGTACTTTGACTTAATATGGTGCATTCCCAACAGGTGTGTACATAGTGGCCGCAAAGCGCACACCCTTCGGCAGGCTGGGTGGCATGCTGCGCGACTTACACCCTTCAGACCTCTTGTCCGTTGTGGCGAAGGACGCGCTCAAATCTGGGAACATTGCCCCAGCTGTTATAGATTCTGTCAACATTGGACAGGTTTATGCGGTAAGTGCTTTTATAATACAGGAGTAGCAAACGAGAATGATCCGCTATCGGTAAATGCCTGCACTCCCACCCGGTAGTCGTCCTCAGCGCTACAAGAAGGACTCTGGCATCTCCAAAGGAACGCAACCGGAGTCTTTTGAGCGCGTTGCTCCATCGGGCTTCATCCAGATGAGCGGCTGGGCCACTGGTCGCTGTGCCCAAAAACATGTGTCATTAACCAAATTAGAATTTTCAAACTGGTAGAACCAGTGTAGTTCGACCGGGGAAGTACCACCGCTACACCTATTTCTAGCGTGAAGCATTTCTTGCGTTTCGATGGAAGGGTGTGGTTGCCGGCACACTTTCACATGAGGCGACCATCATAGTCGTCGGGAGTAGCAACGCATCTGTGATTGACTTCTGATGGAACCCATGTTCTGTATGTAGTTGATTACAGATGTCGCAGGGCGGCAGTGACCACTTACCATCAGGTGCACTGCATGCTCGTTTGCTACTTCAGTCAGATAAAAAAAGTGAAACTTAACTTGAAAGTAGTGGAACTATTTGTGATTCTATCCAAGAGGCACCCCGCCACACCTGTTTTTGCCGAATAACAGCAGTGTTTAGCGGTGATTTGAAGGTTATTCTGGTCTGAAGGCGGTGGTAAGGGAGACATAGGTACTTATGTATACCTAAACTAAAAGAGGCTATGACTCGTAACTTTTTTAACAAGGCATAGTGCACAAATTATAATTTTAATATTGTAAAAAAGATTGGCAGTGTTTGTACACAAATTATTGTTTGCCAAAATGTTCTTATGTCTGCCAAAATGTTTGCCAAAATGTTCTTATCTTAAGGTCTTTAGTATTATTTGTAGGTGAAATACTGATAGCATTAATTCTACACGTGAAAACTTGTAATCGGCTTTTCTTTTGTAATAATTAGCACATACCCATATTATTAAGAAGCTGTAAGTTTTCCAAAGAAATAAATAAATAAATAAATAAATAAATAAATTATCCGAAGCGTTCTGACTAAGTCCTCAGAGGTAGCAACGTATCTTGGGCTAACCTCAGGTAAGACTGATTTTATCTGGAGTTGACTGACATTCATGGGTGGTAGCGGCCACTTTCCATCAGATGGACTGCATGCTGTCCCACCAGCGTTGCTGCTACCTGCTTTTCTTCACTTCAGTTTACCATTTTCAGAGATCTTATATCTAGTGTTGCCCAAATTCAGTCTTGGTCTTGCAGTCTTGGTCTTGTTCTTGCGTTTTTGCAAGACCAAGACCAAGAACAAGACCGCGTATTTTTAGCAAGACCAAGACCAAGACTGACCGTGCAAGACTTGAGCAAGAACAAGACATAGCCTGCAAGACTCTTGCGTCTTGCAGCTGGGACTTAGCGCCATTTCACTGAGTAGTTAGGTGTAACAGTTCGGTGTATAGGTAGGTACGCTTAGGAATTCTATGAGACGCAAAAAACTGTATCAAAGAATATGAAAAACTGGACCTATGCGCATTACGACTAATACCATAAACATAGCGAATAAAAAAATATCTATTAAAATCATACTGAGTGCATGCATAGTTATGTTTTAACCATCGGCACTTTAATAATGCGGCATCAAAGGTTTTGCACTTACTTCTCAAAGAAATTTGCCGCTTTTCGGAAGTACATGGTTATGATACACGTGCCGGCGGCTTCTTTTGAAATCTAAAACAATCGTTGCCGCCACGCCGAAATCATAACATTTGACACTATTTGATTGCCGCCATAGGGCGTAGGTATACTCATACAAAATAATTTCGAATTTTAAGAGTACCTACAGGTGTTCCAAAGAATAAATAAGTTTCAGAGTGCTTAGAATGAAAATGAATACATTATACTGATCACGCAAGTACACTCACCGGCACGGAAACTTGGCCAAGTATAAAAATTGTGATAAATTCCGTATTTTTTATTTTACACTGCTAATTTAGGCTAATTTAGTTCGTCGTTCATCCAATTAACGTCTTTAATAATTTTTACTCATTAATAATGTTTTTTTTAAGTTTATAATGAAGATTAAGCACAAAATCACATTTACACAAAATTAAACACTGCAGTTTTGAGCACAAGTAATCGAAAACTGTTTAATGTTTGATAACATCTTGTACTTTTTAATATCACGTGTTTCCTCCTCTGGCCCTTATGACAGCCTGCATTCGGTCTGGCATGCTTTGGATGACATTTTTAATGTCCCCTTGCGATAAGTCGCGCCAGGCCATCAGTGCAGCATCCCGAAGCTGGTTAAGGGTCTGTGGTGGGTTCGATGCTGTTTTAATTTTTGTTTTTAGCTTATCCCAGATGTGCTCTATTGGGTTTAAGTCAGGGCTACGAGCTGGCCACTGCATTTTTTGGATACCGACCTCTTCAAGGTAGTCATTTACGATATGAGCGACGTGTGGACGTGCATTATCATGCATTAAAGTGAATTGATCATATCCGATAAACCCTCCAAAGGGTACAACATATTCCTGAAGGATATCCTCGATGTATCGTGTTGCAGTTAGAGTGTTATTGACGATGACCAACTCTGTACATGCATCAGAACTAACGCCACCCCATACCATTATAGAGCCTCCACCAAAACTTACTGTTGGAGTGGTAGTAATCGCCAGATATCGTTCACCTTTCCTTCTCCACACTCGTTGTCGACCATCAGGTGCATTTAAAGCGATCCTGCACTCGTCCGTAAACAAAACCTTTGCCCATTGTTCATGAGACCAGTTAGCATGTTCGCGAGCAAACTGAAGTCTATCTGCTCTATGCTGTGGGAGAAGCTGTGGGCCACGGGCTGGTCTTCTTGCTCTTAAATCAACTTCCGCCATACGTCTTTTCATCGTACGCTCACTAACACTTACATTCCTGGATATTTGAAGCCGTTGCCGGATCTCCACAGCGGTAAGGAAGCGATTTCTTAAAATCTCTAACACGATAAAGCGGTCGTCACGAGCTGACGTGCAACGTACACCGCCACTACCTGGTCTGCGTGTGCAGCAACCAGTCTCTTGGTACCGTTTCAGTGCATATTGCATCGAAGAACGCGGTACGTTAAGGATAGTAGCCACTTCACGATGGGTCATCCCTTGCTGGACTAATGCCGCTGCTTGTGCTACCTGACTTGGTGACAAAGGCATTATTATGGATCGTAAGGCGCCTTTAGATGTTTATTTATCACAATAAAACCAAAGAACTTCGACAACTTAACACTAGCAAATTCCAGAGCACAATTCAAAATGTAGAGTTCGTCGGATAAATGACACGGTGCAACTAAACTTCAGAACCCAAACCAAAATGCACTTCAACTTGATTAATAACCCTCTTAGGATTATGGTAAACATTATTCTTACCCACTTATACAATAAGAACAAAGTTAGACCCACTTGAAAAATTGTTATCGCATGTTATGAGTTTGGCCAAGATTCCGTGCTAGTATTATGATTGGGATAAAATGGTAAGGATAGGTAGTAGATGTCATATTAATTCATTCTAGTAAGTATATATTATAATATTGATTACTTATATGGTTTTAAACTAATTACTTAGGTACTATTATTGTACATTTGGTCAAACTTTAATAAATAGTAATAGACTAATAGGTAATTGCAAGACTTGCAAGACTCTTGCTGCAAGACCAAGACCAAGACCAAGACTGGGAGCGCAAGACCAAGACCAAGACCAAGACCAGGTGTATTGGCGCAAGACCAAGACCAAGACTGGCTAAGTCTCGTCTTGTTCTTGCATTTGGGCAACACTACTTATATCCATAGCATCGTTACGAAAAAAACGGTAAATCGTCATAAACATTATATTTAAGTACCTACTTAAGTAATGGTTTATTACGGCATTCAAGTAAAAGAATTAATTAAATAATCCTCTTTATTTGCATATAAATATCTAAGCTTTACAAAATGATATACGCAATGAAATTAGCAGCTTATTACTACTTTACTAGAGCGGTGATAGCCTAATTGTTCAAACTTGCTCTCTCAATTGGGAGGTCCGAGGTTCAAACCCAGGCACGTACCACGGATTTATGGAACTACAATGGCCTATAACTCTCTCATTCCGAGAGAAGACCCGTGCCCAGCAGTGGGACAATAATGCGTTGACGATACGATATTACTTTACTATTTACTACGTTTGTACGTATATAAAAGATAAAAATCAGTTGAACTTGTAAGTAATTTAGTTTTACTTCGAGTAACGATCATCTGAAACTAATCACTACATAGTATAAACCAAAGTCGCTCCTGCTGTCTGCCCCTATGTATGCTTAGATCCTTAAAACTACGCTACGGATTTTAATGCAGTTTAATACATAGAGTGATACAAGAGGAAGGTTTTTATGTATAACACATGTATAATATAGTAGAGAGACACTGATAATTTTGGATTTTTGATTTTTGGCCGAAGTTCGCCCTCGAGTTCGGGTCAAGTAGTGAAATTTATAACAGAAAATAATTTCTTATAATCCACAGATAAGTGGAACATCGGATGGCGGGCTCGCGCCTCGCCACGCAGCCCTCAAAACTGGGATTCCTCAAGAGAAACCTGCTCTGGGTGTCAACAGATTGTGCGGGTCTGGCTTCCAAGCCGTCATTAATAGCGCCCAGGTATTATTTTATATAAACAATACTTCTGACGCCGTCGGGTAAAGAAGAAATAATTTTCACATTGACCACTTCTTGTTTTACCACACAATTCGTTTTCTAAATCATTTATTTATTTATACAAAAAATATAAATCCTATATCTAAAAGCGGTTCGAAAATATCACCCAAAAGGTAGGTATGTAGTTTGTTGGAAAGTCTGGAATGCCTTCAAAGCAAATCATTTTAACAACCCCTAATAGTGTAGATAAAGCCTTGTTGAGAGGAGGTCCAAAGTAGTGAGGTAATCAAGGTCGACCGTTTGTCTAATAATGGGGTTCGGAATAAAAATAGTCTCTAAATTTGGCGTAAAACATCTAAAGCCTTGGGGATCATTCTTTTTTCTTTCTCATAGTTCCCAGCTTACTTATACCCCCCTCCCCCCAGGATATCTTAACAGGAGCAGCGCAAGTATCCCTCGCTGGAGGAACGGAGAACATGTCGGCCGTGCCTTTCGTGGTGAGGAACACTCGATTCGGCTCTCCTCTCGGAGTGAACATAGAGTTCGAGGACGGCCTGACCAAAGCCTCCTTGGACACGTTCTGCAACTTCACGATGCCACAAACTGCTGAGAATCTGGCGGAGAAGTACAAGCTGCTGAGGGGAGAGGTGGACGAATTCGCTCTGCAGTCGCAGCAAAGGTGGAAGGCAGGTGAGATTGAAAATGTTTAGTCAGACATTGAAAATAAATGTTTGGTAATCGCGGTTATACCTGACAATGAAAGTGTTAATCCAATCAATATTAAAATTTATGTAATGATTTGGAATTATCCCATAACATTCATTAAATATGTCGCTGCTTGGATAACACTACAACACAAAAACGCTAATTTTACACCAGAGCCAGATAGAAAATAAACAATGATTTTTGTTTTTGCCTTTTTGATAAATGACGTTAGAATAATAAAAATATAAAAATTAAGGATAACCGCAATTTTCTTAATGTACGAAGTTTGAAATTCAAGGCATTTTTGGATAAAATTGTATGTTTAACATAAAATTGAAACTTGAATTGTGCGGTTATTCGTACAAAGCGGCAATATTGGAAGCTACATTAAAGTTTCATTTCAGCTTACGATAGCGGTGTATTCAAGGCGGAAACAACACCGGTAACGGTGAAAGTCAAGAAACAGGAGGTGACCATTGACAAGGACGAGCATCCTCGCCCGGAGACTACCATCGAAGGGCTCTCCAAGCTGCCTGTCCTGTTCAGAAAGGGTGGCGTGGTCACTGCTGGAAATTCATCTGTAAGTCTCTAGATTTGAAGTATTTTTGCAAGGTAGAATTTATATAACCTCACGTAGTATTGGCCACCAAACTATATATATTTCGGTGCAATGCATTCGGTGCAATTCGGTGTCCTATAGGGCAACCATCTTGGAAATGGCAACACCTGTAATTGACTTTAGACAGAGCCCTTCTTTTGTATGAAGGTGATTATAGATGTCGCCTATAAAGGCGGCAGTGACTACTTATCATCAGGTGGATTACATGCTACTTTCCTACTTTAATTCTTAAAAAAAAAAAGAAATTAAATAATATTAATTCCTATAGCAATAAAGACGTGTAGTAAATAAGTTTTTATTGTTTATGGGTTAGTGTTGATTTAAGCATTGAGTTAATTATCACGTCGAATCACTTCGATTCGATACGCTACCTATTAATGCCATCCGCCCAATCATTGTATCAGGTCGCAAGATGTCAAAAAAGATAGCTATTGATAAGTAACGTTATTTTCAAACACTTTCACATAAGATTTGTCTTATAGTAAATTATGTTTTTAGGGTGTAAACGATGGTGCAGGAGCGATAGTGGTGGCTAGCGAAGAAGCGGTCAAGCAGCACAACCTCAAGCCCCTCGTGAGGCTGCTGGGCTGGTCCTTCGTGGGCGTCGACCCCAGTGTTATGGGCATTGGCCCAGTACCCGCGATTAAGAGCCTACTTGCTGCCGCCAAACTGACGCTCAATGATATCGATTTAGTCGAGGTAAATATTATTTTATTGAAGTGAAACTTCTTTATCGGGGTTGGAAAAAAATTTAGTGTAACATTTTTTCGTTACGCGCCATCTTTTTCTGTTACGCACCATCTTTTTCCGTTACGCGCCATCTTTTTCTTATCCCTACCATGCGTGATATTAGATAGATTATTATAGATTAGATTATTAGATAAAGTTTAATAAAAGCCTTTTATTAAACTTTACAGAAATTGGTTACATAAAGTTAAATTAGATAAAGTTTAATAAAAGCCTTTTATTAAACTTTATCTAATTTAACTTTATGTAACCAATTTCTGTAAAGTTGCATATAGTAAATTATTTTTTGAAAAATAACGTCATAAAGAAGTTTCACTTCTTACGAGTGTACGCTAGTACACGCACACATTTTTTTATAAATTATTACACAATACAACCACAATTACAGGTTTTTCCCAATGCGGCAGTGTGGTCATTTTATGACTTTCCTCCATCCATCACCCTTTTGAAGCCCACTGCTGGACAAAGGTCTCCCTAATGGGGGTTTTTGTACAGTCGCCGGGCCTGGCATACATGTAGATGTGGGCTGTAGATGTTCCAAAGAAAGACACTGTTGCCCATCTCCTGGATAAAGTTCGTTAATTTCTTCTACGCCATCCACGAAAAAAAGACGTGTTATTCAAACACCACATTGTCCTATTACTGTTAAATAAGTTTTGTACAAAGAACTACAGTGGTTTGACTTCGGGAGCACCACCACCACACCTCTTTCTGCCTAATAACAGTGTTAAGACTGAAGGATATGGTAAGGAAGACATACGTATCTGAGGCATTTGAAGTAAATTCTCAAGAGTAATCTAACCTACGCATCTCACCTTGGTAAGATAATCGATCTAATCTGGGGTTGATTGCAGATGTCCTTGGGCGGCAACTACTTACCAACAGGTGGACTGCATGCTCGTTTGCTACTTCAGTGCATAAAGAAGTATAATCGAAGTATTCCAATCATTATTTCTGTAAAACCAGATCAACGAAGCATTCGCAGCGCAAACCTTAGCTTGCGTGAAGGAACTGGGCCTTGATCAGAGCAAGCTGAACGTGAACGGCGGCGCGGTGGCCGTGGGGCACCCCGTCGGGGCCTCCGGGGCAAGGATCACGGCACATCTGGCGCACGAGTTGAGGTAATGAAATGAAATGAAATGTCTTTATTTTGTATAGGCCTACGGGGGCACTTGCAAATTGTCAGTTACATTTTTTTCTTACACTACCACCGGATCGGAATACGACCTCAACTGAGAAGATCCGGCAAGAAACTCAGCGGGTTTGTCTTTTTTCTTATTTATATCCATTTTTTTATTTTTTTTTTTATAGAATTACAATCATGTTTTTTTACACGGTAATGAAAGTTAGCTCCAATATCTTGCCTTACAGTTCAGTAAAAGAGAACCCGTTTGGCAAGATACGCTACACTTTGACATTTATTAAATATAATAATATAATGCATATTATTGCTCAGTCCCAAGCTGTTTTACTCTTATCAAGAAACTAGGCCGACTAGCAAGAAATTGAAGGTGTACCAGTGTAGTTCCACCGGGAAGTACCACCGCCACAACTATTTCTAGCATTTCGTTGGAAGGGTGTGGTTGCCGGTGCACTTTTATATGAGGCGACCAGCATTGTCCTCAGGAGTAGCAACGCAAAGGCACAGCGTTGGATTTCGCTTAAGTATTGTCTATGAAATAGTTTGCATCACCCTGTCTGTTAACGAACACTATAAGGCCTCATAGTTGTTTGTGAATACAGGTGTTATTTCTGGAGTGCAATAGTTCTTGCGTGAGGTGGCAGGGTGCGATTGCGATTGCGATTTTTATACGAGGCAATCATTGCAGTCCTAGTGTGATTAACTTCAGATAAATCCCTTGTCCTGTATAAAGTTGCTTAAAGATATCCATGGCAGTGACCACGTCTCATCATGTGGACATTCCCCGGTTTCTTTTCAATTTTATAACAAAAACCTTATCCAGGAAAGGCAGGTTGAGTAACAATAAATTCTGTGGATGTTTTCTACTATGTCTACGTAGCTATTTTTAGCGTTTCTGTGATTGATTTTACATAGAACTCTTGTTCTGTATGAAGTCGCTTTCAGGTCATTGCACTATACAATTTTGTAAACTGGTGGCAATAATATTCAGGCAATTATATTTTCATATATTAAGTATAATCCCAGGGACTTATATTTTAGTTTTCAACTTCCGCAAGATAAGTTTAACGTATTGTTTCCAGACGACGTGGCTTGAAGAGAGGTATCGGATCGGCGTGCATCGGAGGGGGCCAAGGAATCGCCCTTCTTTTAGAAACGGTGTAAACAAATGGTTATATATTAAGAGAAGATTGTATATATTATTATATTTTTAATAAAATAAATGATTGCATTGTTACAAAATAATTTGTTTTATTTCTCATGGTTCTCGTAATGAACGATAGAAATACGTCAAAAATGCCTTAATAGCAATGAGATCAAATTTTCTTTGCTACGTTTAAAGTATTTAAAGAAAACTTAAGTACCTCTTTATATTACATTTCTACAACTCTAATCTGAGGTCAGAAAACATTGGCACTGCAAGCATCAGCATTGAGCGAAGTTTGGCAAATTTCGCTCTAGTTTGCAGCGAAGTTTCATGGAATAACAAAATATATTAAGTTCCCCCGCGTACAATTGTTTTAGGGGTAATCAACGCCTGCAGCCAGGATTCCCAAGTTAGTGCTTTTCCCCCCAAATTTAGGGGATAAATAAGTAGGATGGAAAATTTTTAGGGGTACTTTTAGGGGTTTTTATAACTTTATTATATAGGTGTTTTTAAAGGGAAATCTTTTTTTGTTTTTTTGGTCCTCAGGTCAGGTTGCCACGAAGAATTCCAATTCATAATTCATTGTGGGGATTTTTTTATGAAGGCTTTAGGGGGATACATTTTTGAGACATGGTAACCCTGCCTGCAGCGCAGAAAGATTTACGTTTGAAACTTGAATATTTCGTACCCGTCAGATGAGTTGGTTACTAGTACCAAGGCTTAAAGTCAAGTTTAGAGAAGACAATATATAAACACATAGATAAATGAAACTGAGTAATCCATAACTGCAGTATATCATTTTACCGATCGATCGCGCTTCTCTAGTGTAAAGAAAATTTAAATACAAATGACGTCATTCTATTCAAATACAATTGACGCAAGCTACACCTACTCATATATTTTAGTTTATATTTTCCTACGAAATGTTTAAATGGATTAAAAACAACAAGCTAAATCTATATGTCAATGTTATGATAATGATAAAGATGTGAAAAATATATTTATCTCACTGTAGTAGCGGGAGTGATAACCGCAGGTGGCTTTAAGGTTAGAACACAAGAATTTTTTTATCAAATTGTTATCATTTACACCGGTATCCATGGCGCTTACCTCAAAAGGTTTGTAATAAAATTAAAACATACTTTTATATAACTGTAAGTAAGAACCTGTATTATAAAACATAATCTTATCATGTCAATAAACTTGTTATCTATAGGCATATAATTTACAAAAACAAAAAATAAGTGTCTATTTTATTGTTGGTTACGTTCAAACATAAACTTAGGTTTTTTGTTACATTTATGTGCTCATCCTTCATGTGTTAAATTGAAATTGGCACGATTTCATTTGTTTATTCAATATATTTAAATTCTTTAGGAATATTTGTAATTGGTGCGAAACGGACGCCATTTTGTAAATTTGGCGGGTCATTGCGAGAATTGCCAGCGTCGTACGCCTTCGCTGCTGCGGCCAAAGATGCGATACATTCAGCCAATGTCGACCCAACATCTGTGGACTGCACAATAGTTGGAAATGTCAATTTTGTATGTATAAAAAACAAATAATAATATACACCATGTTGATTATGTATTTTAATTATACTTTTTTGTTATTCTCAGTTAAGTCAATGTGATGGTGGTAAAACACCACGATATTGCGGTATCTACTCAGGCGTCCCCATAGAAAGGCCAGCTTTAGGCGTGAACAATGCTTGTGGCACTGGACTTCAGGCAATCGTTACTAGTGCTGTGGTAAGTATTTGTCAAGGGAGTCTCCCGGTCTGAGTAACCATGTCCGGCGAAATATGGGCGGAATGCCGTAGGCTGTTGGTGTCAATACACAGATTGTACGAATTGACATAAACTTTTGTTTCTTTTTTTATATAAGTTTTCTACACTCATAGCCCCACATTAGGGTTTTTCTGTGTCGTGGGTACCATAGAAACACACAAGACGAATACACAAACACCCAGACCCAGAACATGAATCTAAACTCATCATTCAGATACCTGTCTGGCGAGGAATCGAACTCGGGACCCAGTGCGCGTCAGACCAGTATGGTAACCGCTCCGCCACGCGGGTCGTCGAAATAAAAAATGATTCGAAAACTTCAACTGCGTCATTTAGTATGCCAGTGGCGCAAATTTTGCCGGCCTGCGGGAATTGTCCACTTTATCATACAACAATATTGAGTACTTAAGCTTCAATGACTTTCTTGTACTATTTTAAACTAATACTCCATTACCTGTTTAGGAAATTACATTTGGAACTTCTAAATTATGTTTGACTGGTGGCACGGAACATATGACTGCCTTACCGTTGTTGGCGCGGAATGTCCGCTTCGGTACAACACTCGGCGCCGCGTACCAGATAGAAGATCACATCAAAAACGAGTTTCCTGACAGCTACTGTGGTATGACCAGGCCTAAAATGGTTGAAAACTTAGCGGAGAAGTACAACATAAGCAGAGAAGATTCTGACAAGTTTACTCTGAATAGCTTCAATAAATGGAAAAAAGGTATCACAAAAAATATGGGTCATTGCCCTCCCTCCCTCCACATCGCTTGCGTTACAAGCGATGTGGAGGGTAGGTGTGAAATAATAGGTTGATGTTAAGGTTACTGTATTCTTAATGCTTTTTTCAGCTAACGAGTCAAACATTTTCAAAGACGAGTTAACGAGTTTAACAGTAACTTTAAATCGCAAAGATTTGCTAGTGGAAAGAGATGAAGTTATTGAGCCTACTTTAAATGAAGAAAATATTGCTACAGCACCACATCTTATTGAAAATGGAAGCGTAGTCACGGCTGCTAATTCCGCTGTTAGTATACTATTACACCTTTTTTATAGCATTTCTTTATTTTTATATACCACCATAATGCATATATATATACTACGATGCATAGAGAATAACTTTATAAGTAGGTATACATAGTTGTCGTCCCTGTAGTTCCGGGATCAGAATAGGGCTACGGCATCCTCTGCTTGTCGTAAGAGGCGACTAATGGGGCTTCCAGGGTTGCAGGCGGCTAGAGTGGGAGATCGAAACGTTTGGTCAGGCGATCCCGGGAAGGACGGCGGTACATGTGGTCGCGAACCGTCTTAAAGACTAGACGGAGCGGTGGGCCCAGCCGCCCATCTGGGAGGACCCCGATGGGGCAACGCGCTCAGAGGATTCCGGTTGCGGTCGGTCCGAGTTCCCGGAATCCTCTTTATAGCGTCGAGGACGACCACCGGGGGGATGGGGGGGGGGGGGTAGTGCGGTAAAAATCCCACATAACCCTGCGTCGCTCCCACGGCGTCGGGTATGCAATAATACAACCATGCTTGACTTAACTTTTTGAGTGATCAGTTGGTGATAATTGCATTATTTATTATTGTTTTGAATACTATTATCGAAAAGACAAACAAATATCCGGAAATTATCTTTTCTATTATGTATGGGGTAAATAATTGAAAATCATCTTTTCTATTATGAATGAGGTAAATATTATTAAACATTTAATTCTGTTCGCAGAGACCGGCAGATGGCGCAGCAGCTCTGTTACTTTCTGATGAAAACACACTTGGTACGGGGTTGCAACCCTTAGCCAGGGTCGCTGGATGGGCTAGTGTGGGGGTGCGTCCCGAAGACACCGGGACTGGAGCCATTCAGGCTGTTAGGAAATTATTGCACGATCTAAAGTTGGAGATTCAAGATGTAGACTTATTTGAGGTATATTTATTAAATGTGTCAATAATGTGAGGACCATAAACCACACTTATTGCGTGGTGCATATGAGTATTAACATATTATGGGTTATAAAATATTATGCCGTGTCCGCACGCTTGTGGCTTACCGCAAACTCCAAACCTCTAAAAGCATTTGGTTTGATTTTGGGAACCAAACATCTCCATCCACACGCTTGCCACGCACGCCAGTGAAAAGAAAATGTTCTGAAGAGGCAAGCGCGACGGACGTGATGGACATGGGGATGCAGGCCTATTAAATTAAAAAAAACAAAAGAATATGTAAAAGGAAATGAAGCATACATTTACTAATATTTATGTAATATGTTTACTCATTTCTAACAAGAGACGAGCATATGTTTACTGCATCAGTGCACAAATTAGAATGAGTGTTTGCAAACGTGTGGACGAATTTGCAAGTGCTTGCGACAAACTCCCTTTGGTTTGGACAAAAAACCGATACTCGATCGGATTGGCTCCAAGCGCTTGCAATTTATACAAGCCAAGCCAAATGCTCTATCCGGACGTTTTGAATTTGTTATGACTTGTAAAGCGTGCGGATGCGGCATTACAATTGCAATTATTTTTTTGAGTTTTTAAGGGCGCGTCTTTTAATTACGTGAGCTGATTTTGACGATAATTTAACACCTCCTTCCGCCCTTGGTAAGATTCGGTCCGACCCCCGTGTAATTGTCTTATGTAATTAATGGATGTCCCCTAATGCTAATTAGTAAACAATTCCGTTAACCTCGAAATAAATTAAGTACAAATAAGTATTAAAAATGTATAAACACCATGTAGAACGCTAATAAATCCGCAATAATTAGAAAAAAATAGATAATATGTCTATCACAGAAAATTAGCCTTAAATTTAAATATATACAATTAAATTATCAGCCTTAAATTTAAATATATACAATAAGTCATTTACGTTCCCGTCACTAAGAAATCTGCGTAATTAATTCCAAAAAAAAAAGATGTCTTGTTGAGATTCTTTGGAAAATACAATATATTAAACACACGTCCTCCAGATAAACGAGTTATTCGCAGCTGAGGTGCTGCTAGCGATAAGCGAGCTTCACTTGGACCCCGGCAAGGTCAACGTCAGTGGCGGCGCGCTGGTCGTCGGCCACCCAGTGTCGGCCACCGGGGCTCGGATGGCCACGCATCTTGTGCACCTACTTCGGTAAGTGTATAGGAGCATGGTAAGGACTTTGCTAACATCGATAAGCGAGCTTCCGTTGGACCCCAGCAAGGTCAAGGTCGGTCACACGGTGTCGGCCACTGGTGCCCGGTTGGCCACGCATCTTGTACATCTGCTTCGGTAAGTTGATAAGGACTGACAGAACTTGGTAAGGACTGTCTAATTAATTTCTAGTATAATAATAATTTATTACAGATTTAAATGAAATAAAATGAAGACCTACGTTTTTGTGTAAGTACAGTAGCAAACAAGCATGCAGTCCACCTGATGGTAAGTGGTCATTGCCGTCCATTGTATCTGTAAACAAGATCGTATTGAACAGAAGTTCTAGTCGAAACCGATCAGAGATGCGTTGTTACTATCGAGGCAATTACCGTGTCGGCCTGACATGCAATGGGTTGTAGATTTGATCTCCGGTCTAGCGGACATCTCAAAGACTGATCTTTTTTAGATTTCTCTTACAATTAGTGCAGTTAGGATTTTTTATTACTACTATAAATTCCATAAGCAAATAATTACATACGAAACCTATCTAGCTAGGTTTTTTTATACTTGTAACGATATGGCAGACGACCATCTCATGTAGTCACCATCGCCTATTATGGACATTTGCAACACTATAGCAATCGCTAATGTATCGCCAGCTTTGAAAGAAAGATCTATTTGCACCTTTCTTCACAAGGGCGCCATGACCATAGCGTTATGATTAACAAGACTTGCAAGGTGGTGGAACGATGATTCGACCGCGAAGATATCACCGCCACACCTAAGTATTTCTATCGTAAAGCAGTTCTTGCGTTTCGGTAAAAGGGTGTGGTTTCCGGCACTCTTTTTTATGAAGCGACCATCATAGTCCTCGGGAGCAGCGCCGCGCCTTGATTGACTTCAGATCGAACCCTTGTTCTGTATGAAGTTGCTTATAGATGTCGCAGGGCGGTAGTGACCAGTTACCATCAGGTGGATGGCATGCTCGTTTGCTGCTTCAATCATATAAAAAAATAAAAAAAAGTGGAAAAGCTCTGAGTCAACGTGTATAATAATACTCTTAAATAAATTATTGGCTGCATGAACTAAAGTTTAAATTAATTTGTTTTCAGGCAGCGGAATCTGAAGAGGGGCATTGCGGCTTCAAGTTGCGGAGGAGGACAAGGGATAGCCATCATGTTTGAAAGAGTTTAACATTCCTAAACAATTATACTCCCATACATCCTTATTTATTAACTAGTTTCCGATGCACTGGTCGAAAAATTCAAGTAAAAACAAAACCTGATATCCAACAAAGACTGTTTTTAAAAGCAATAACATGTTCTTTCATGTAGTCCCTAGTCACTTTGTCTTACAATATCAGTAATGTATAGAATAAATGTTACATTTTGTTTAACTTATTTGTAACACTCCTTAAACACATTATCTTTGCACACTCCTTCTCTACATTAACTTTACCAACACTTCTCCGTGCGCGTATTATTAACAACGAATCAGACATTTCGCATTACGCGTTAATTTACAGATTATCCTACTTTGGACCTAAATTAGCCAGAAGTAAACATCTGATTATGCAGTTTATCAACATCAAACCAATATTGGAAACACACGTAATTAAGAAATTTAGAGACACTGGTAAAAAATGGAGGTAGGTGATCGATCCTTTCCAATTACACTGGAATTATTTGGACGGTCTAATAGCAACAAGATTCAGCTAAAGGGCGCTTTCACATTAGGTCGCAAGCAGCACGGCCGCAGCGCGTCAGCCGCGCGACTGCAGGGAATGCTTTCTTTTTAAGACTACATCCCCGCGTTTTTTTTAATTAGGGTGGCGCGCTGTGCTTTTAAAACGGAAATAATAATAAAAAATAATAAATACTGCATAATTCTTTCAATAATAAGAAAGCACCCGTTGCAGTCGCGCGGCTAACGCTCTGCGGCCGCGCTACTAGCGACCTAATGTGAAAGCGCTCTAATTCCTAAAGAATGTTTAATTATTCTATATTTTAGACGTTATCACTTCTATGAATTGAACTACCGCGCAAGTGCTAGTAATTGATGTATATTAAATCGATTAATGGTCCACCAATTCGCACTTGGCCAGCGCGGTGGACTATGGCCTAAAAATCTCTCATTCTGAGAAAAGATCCGTGGCCAGCAGTAGGACAATAATGGGTTGTACCCTAAAGGGATTAAAAAGCACAAAGTATTTATATGTTTATATTATTTAAAAATGTATATAAGTCAACTTATTCATTATAATTATGCTTAATTCCAAGGAAACACTAGCACTAAATAAAGAGTTATATTACATAACTATGGTTTATCAAGAAAACAATACATTTTATACATATTTGTTTCAAACTCATATATTCTCTTCAGACAAATAAATAAAAACTTTTAAAAGTAAAAATGTTAATTAACAATATGGTTTGTTGACTATCAGTAATTTTTATTAAATCTAGAAGTTAAATGTGTTACAATAAGGACTACCAGGTTATGCAAACATTACTATAAAGTATAAGTCAGAAGCTACACAAATTAAGCTTGTGCAAGATTTCATGGCAGATATAAATATATTTACGGATTATTAAAGTTGCTAAATAATCACTACATTTATAATAATTGGTGTTCATGCTACTATTCATTATCAGGTGGTAGGTTATCACTTGCAGGTGGTAGAACCAGTGAAGTTCGACGAGGGAAGTACCACCGCCACACCTATTTCTAGCATGAAGCATTTCTTGCGTTTCGCTGGAAGGCTGTGGTTCACTTTCACATGAGGTGACCATTATAGTCCTCGGGAGTAGCAACGCACCTGTGATTGACTTCAGATGGAACACATGTTCTGTATGAACTTGATTATGGATGCCCATGGACGGTAGTGACCACTTACCATCAGGTAGACTGCATCCTCATTTGCTACTTCATTCAGCTAATGCATTTTTCATTAACTTAAGCAATTATAATTATTTATTTATCTATACAGTATTTTTTTCTTTGATATTAATTCAACTTTTTTCCTTTGATACTATACGTTCTCACAAATAGCTGCTTACATATTCGTCCGATTTCCGAGCAGCTCGTCTCGATCCGTGCGAGCTTGGTACTGTCGTATCCTATACATACACGTTAAGCGAACGCTCGGCCGCGCTACATAGTAGACGGAGTGGGGGGTGTTAGGTTTTTTCGTTAGGGAATTACTTGATTCGGTCGCCGCGATTAAAGCCCACAATAAAAGCTATGCAATAGCTTAATAATCATAAGATACGTTTGTGTTAACAAGTGTACAGTTGGATTGATACATAAACATTAAATTGAGTTCTGACTAATCCTATGTAACAGTAAAACAACACAGACTCCAGGGAACAAGTGGTCACTGCCATCTGTAGGTACCTGTAATCAATCCTAGTAAAAATCGTAACTATGGTTTTTCAAACATAAAACATTATGGTTTGACGACCCGCGTGGCGGAGCGGTTACCATACCGGTTGGACGCGCAATGGGTCCCGGGTTGGATTCCCGGCCAGACAGGTATCTGAATGATGAGTTTAGATTCATGTTCTGGGTCTGGGTGTCTGTGTATTCGTCTTGTGTGTGTCCATGGTACCCACAACACAAGAGAAAATCCTACTGTGGGGCTATGAGTGTAGAAAGCATGTGTTTTTATGGTGATCATTCCATTTCAGTGGCTCTTTCAGGTACATTTCTGGAGGCAGACCACCCTCAGGTGTTCCCTCCGTCAAAAGTCCTCTTACTTAAATTTGTGTTAGTGATCACAGAGGCTTTGGATCTTACCCAAAAAATTCAGTTGACAATCTTCTGAATTTCAATTTATACTGGTTTATTTTACACCCTTTAACACAGTGCTCACACCTTTTACACCACAACAACTATATTGGGAGAGCAGTGATAGCCTAATGGTTGAAACTTGCCCTCTCGATCGGGAGGTCCGAGGTTCAAACCCAGGCACGCACCAATGATTTATGTGCGTATTAGAAATTAATTATCACTGCTTTTCGGTGAAGGAAAACATCGTGAGGAAACCTACACACCCGAGAGTTCTTAAAAAAAATAGTTCTCAGAGGTGTGTGAAGTCCACCAATTCGCACTTGGCCAGCGCGGTGGACTATGGCCTAAACTCTCTCATTCTGGGAGAAGACCCTTGCCCAGCAGTGGGACAATAATGGGTTGATGCGAACTATATTGGTGTTACCTACCACCTTGTAACGTAATATACCCAATAATGCACTATAACTATTATTTATATTACACCAGCTAGCACTGTCTAAACTAACACTATCCACTATAGCCGAGTCCATGTTGAGTGTCTTTTTATAACTGATCAAGTCAGTTACACCATATATTATGTCAATGTTTCACCTTTGGTTACCTGTAACAATATATATAATTCATAAGAATGATTCTAATTTTGATTAGCCATACTCCGTTTAAAACAATAACTATAACTTTAAATTTTGAAACTTTTGATACAGTCAAGAGGTTTTAATGAATAACAGCTGACTTAGATCTTTTCTATACCAACGATACCCAACTTAAAACTAAGTTGATTAATAATTTCTTAATTTTTTTTGTTTTTTTTTTATATACCACCAATAATTATTATTATTTTTTATTATCCTTACTGTTAAAGCAACACATTATTTGTTTTTAGTCTTGTTATTTTTTTTTTTTGGAAAAAAAAATATATGCTCTAATTTATTTGTGAAAACTTGTAAATGGCTGTAACTGTGTATTTATAATTTAATAGTTTTCCTAAGAGAATAAAATAAAATAAAAAATAAAATGAAACAATAATGACAGAATGATTTGATTTGATAGAATTTCAATGACATAGGAAACATATAGGAATATGTATATCTTCTCTAATACAGGTTTCTGGAAGTGTTGGTGGCACATTTTAATGATTGGTTGAAACCAAACCAATTCTTTTACAATGTCTTAGATTTTTTTTATAATTATTTTTAAATTATCAACTGCCTTTTTACCATTTACTGTTGATTACTACCATTAATTGTAATTGTAATTGTAAATAAAGACCTGTGCCCATCACAAAGACAGTTTTGACCAAAAAATATACAGGACACTTACACAAGCCTCCAAGTAATCAATTTTCCTTTCCAGTGAAGTAAGTTTCTCGTTCAGAGTAGCAAGACGGGATCTACAGGACATATCTGAAATGTGCATTAGAAATAAGTATATAAACACAAAATAAACAAACAGTAAAATAATACTATATAGTAAACAAAGTATTATGATTAATGTAAATATTATGTTTCTATTTCTAAGAATCGTTAAAAATAACCGTATTTAAAAAACTTAACAGAAAAGACAAGTAAAAAGGAATACTTATAATTTAAGTGTTCTTATTAAGTCATATTGAAATATTTATTTATTTATATAATCATATATTTATTTATATTGTGACTTCTATTTATTTGTTATTTATATTCACATGGCAAGATCAACAAGTACTATTAAGTTTATATATATTCCTATTGGTGTTTATAACTTATGTGGTCAGTGGTGTTTAACAAGTGTCCCTAGACATATATTGACTATGAATATATTGTAAGAAACATTACTTAAAAACATATTGCACTATAACCAATAACAAAAAACACACGACTAGCAATAAAATATTCAGCCTTTCTTTAGCTACGCGTGTGTACAATTAGAGGAAAGAAATGCCTAACACTTAAACTATTTGAGAAATAAAATAATCACACTAACACGCTAATTACTGTAAATATAGACTTTCACGTCCAATTACTCACCGAAAGAGTTGAGGAAATCTGTAATTTTCTTTATACTTCCCGTTATAACTTCGATGTACTCCCGGTTCGCCCAGTCCTGCTGGATCTGCTTCTGGATCGTTTCCCGGGGAGGAGTCGACATTTTTAGCGACAGTTTTATTTGTTTAATTACTTACACGCCTTTATTTTAAACTAACAATTATTAATTTAAGATCGAATCAATCCCTTACGAATTATATGTCAGAATTGTCAGTTTGTTAGTTGTTATATGTCAATGTCAATTTACTGACACATATATAGATTAGAAAAAATACAGTTACTAAATGTTAACTTAGTGCGATAGGTACAAAAGTTTACAAAAAAGATATAATTTTAAATATTTATAGATTGTAATTTAACGATTAACATCATACCGTTAAAAAAATACAAAAATTGCATAAGTTATACATACAAAATTAATTATACGATAAGATTTTTAGTCGGGAATCTTTATAAACGTATGCAAAAGTGTTAGAACCGGCATTTTTGAATGATTTTACTTGACGTAAAACATATGGTTTTTACAGCTGTTTCAAATCCTATTGGTTAAATCCTAAAATTTCCTCAAAAATACCTTAAAAAAGCGTAAAAATGGACGAGATAGAGTACAAACTAAAGACGAACAATAGTATATTAGTAGTGAACGCGATAGACAAGTTGATAAATATGATAAAATCGAAGTATAAACCGGGAGAGAGGCAGAGATTCGTTTTGGAGAACGAAGAGTTGAAGTTTCTGCGGGAGAAGTGCTCGTCGTCGAATGGTCTGGTGAGCCTGACGGCGTGCCAGGGGCTGCTGTCGCTAGTGGAGCTGGGAGTGCTGGAGATAGCGCACACTATGTCCACTGTGGTCACCTTGCTGCCCAGTACTCAGTAAGTTTTTTAATCAATCGTAGACGCATAGAAATCACTATTTTATTTTTAATGTCGGCAAGATTCGAGTACATATGTAATTAATAAACTGAATAAATTTGTGAAAATCTTAATTCCTAAGTTTTTTTTTAAATTGTACTGCAATCTGTCACTTCCTTTTGGACATTCAGCAGTATGTCGGGTGGAGTTTCCAGGGGCGTGCTGGGTATGTGACCTATGTCTCATCCCCTCTATTTATACAGTTAAGTGATCTAGAAAATTAAGTAAGCCAAAACAATAAGATCTGTGACATGTGGTCAGCAGTAAGATGTAATGTTAGTTTTTAAATAGCATGTTAAGTTAATTCTAGTTCTCATAATTGGGTAGCCATAGACTCAAATTTTTTATAGATGGTTTAAGAATAGTGATTTGGCAAGCTCATACTTGTCACTATAATTCTCTATTGGTGTATTTCTACATCAGTCACTAGTGCGTATATCCTCAGACCAAGTCAATAATGAAATTGTCTTGATTTCAGCAACTACTCGGCCATAATCTCCACAATGGCAGGCCTGCTGATACTGGACCTGAAGTTCAGGCTGGTCCCCGGAGAGCAGTACAAGTGCCAGTTCTCCCTGCGCTCCCCTCAGCACCCCTTCATCCGGGTGCTGGAGAAGAACAAGGATGCGGAGGATGATGTCTTGGCACAGATGCATGCGCTGTGCACACATCCGGATTATATGTAAGTAATAAACTTTTGTGAGCAGTGATAGCCTTATGGTTGAAACTTGCTCTCTCGATCGAGAGGTCCGAGGTTCATACCCAGGCATGTACAACTGATTTATGTGCATATTAGAAATTAATTATCACTGATTTTCGGTGAAGGAAAACATTGTGAGGAAACTTACACATCCAAGAGTTCTATAAAAAAAAAATAATAAGTTCTCGGAGGTGTGTGAAATCCACAAATTCGCTTTTGGGAAGCGCATTGGACTATGACCTAAAACTCTCTCATTCTGAGAGAAGACCTATGCCCAGCAGTGGGACAATAAAGGGTTGTACCCCAATAAACTTTGGGAAAATTATATGCTATGTCCTATATTATTGGGAAGTTTATGTTCTTTATGAAACATTGATAGAAATTGGGAAAGCTATGTCTTCACTGTCAGTTATTTGCAATTGTTTAATTAAGGCTATTTGGTTAAAAACATTAAAGAAAACATATTACAAATCCTTGAGAGTGGCAATAAATCTCTAATTGATTTCAACTAGATCCTATGAACTATATGAAGTTGTTCATAGGTGTTTATTATGAACTATCAGGCAGATTGCATGCTAGTTTGCTAGTTTTTCCAATCTAATATAAGACAATATCCTGGCTTTGCATTACCAATAGGCCAAACGTTTGGTTTCAGAGTAGCGTCACACAGTCTAGAACTACTGCGGCCAGTGTTCCTGTGGCTCACATACAACCCTCAACGTGGCTCTGGAGTCAGACCCTGGCAGCTGCTTCTCAGCCTGCCAGAGAGTCCTGCTCAGTCCACATTACTTCTCAATTGTATCAGCTGTCAGCAGGTATTGCACTTTTTTTTATGATTAAAGTAGCAAACGAGCATGCAGTCCACCTGATGGTAAGTAGTCACGGCTGCCCATGGACATCTGTAAGCAACTTCATATAGAACATAGGTTCTATCTGAAGTCAATCCCAGATGCGTTGCTACTTCCGAGGACTAAGATGGTTGCCTCATATAAAAGTGTGCCGGCAACCACACCCTTCCATCAAAACGCAAGAGATGCTTCACGCTAGAAATAGGTGTGGCAGGGGTACCTCCCCGTTCGAACTACACTGGTTCTACCAACTGGCACTTATTTAATTGTAGCTGTGAGCATGTGAATCTCTCTTCATCATTGAAAATGTGTGTAACATAGCTCTAAGTTGTAATAACTATTAATAGCTTTTATGGAATTTTAAGAAAAAATACTAAATTTTACCTCAAGATATGGGCCATATATTTCAATCGCTTACAATAAATTCAGTACTGCTACTTTGATGCTATTTCAAGCAAAGACATATAAATTCTAATGAACTAACAATTACTATAAATTGCAGAAGTGATTACTAAGAGTTGGTTTTATTTCTGTTTCTGCTTTACCTACCTGCTTGAAATACCTTTTTTTTTATTATTTTTTTGACGGAAATACCTTCAAAGGTTCCGCAGAGCCTTGATAGAGACTCTGGGTTATTTGGGATTTCTACCCACTAAAACCTCCCGGGATCTTCAATGGAACGCACTGGTGCCCCCTAGCACAGCACCCCTTATCTGCTCGTCTCTTGGGGGACTTGTAGCTGTCCCCCTGCACCTTCTGGTGTCTACGACGACGTGCAGCCACATAAGCCACCGTCCTTCTCGGGGTTGCTGGCTGCTTGAAGTATCTATCTATCATCCATCATCATGAAAAGATATTGTCAATGATAAAATATAGCTACCATTATATTTATCTGAAACCACTTGCAGTTCTGCAACCCAAAGCTAGTCTATGACGACATGCGGCCATATAAGCCTCCGTCCTTATCGGGGTTGCGGGCTTGAAGTACCTAGCATCATGAAAAGATTTGCCAATGTTAAAATATAGCTACCATTATAGTTATCAAAAACTTGCAGTTCTGCAACCCAAAGCTGGTGGAGAGCGCTTTCACGGCGATTTCGGCGGTGGTGGACGCGGCGGTCTACCAGCAGAAGGTGGAGCACGTCATGGCCTTCCTGCCCGTGCTGGCCAGGGTGTCCAATGAGCTGATCAGACATGGGTGAGTCGGGTAAATGGTAACTTTTGGTGTTCATACTGTATTTTAATACTTAACGGGTACTCACGATATGCGGTTTTTGAATCCTTTTAGAATTCTTTTTACCGATATTTCGATCTAGTTGCATGGATCGTGGTCGCGGCGAAATTCGCCGAGTGAGTATTAAAATGTGTCAATTCCGCGATAATATTAGTCTAAAATCATATGTCCATACTGTACTTTCTGATTTTCTTATTTTCACCCGATTGTGTCAGAATGTGACGAAAAGAATATTAATTGTTCAGTCCCAAACTGTTTTGTTATTCTTTTTTTATTATATTATTGAAATATATATATATATTTCAATATTTGAAATATATTTGAAATATATATATATATTTCAATAGTTAATTTTAGCCAAATTTAAGGGCAAGATACTGGAGCTAGCTTTTGTTGTCATGTAAAAGATTAATTGTGTAAAACAAAGAAACATATTATGTCAACAAAAAATACAAACCAGCTAAGTTTGTTGCCGGATATTCTCAATTGATGTGTATATTTCTATAAGCCTACAAATCTAGGTACAAACCATTTTCTTTTGAAGAGTTCCATAAAAAATACCCGGATTTTTTTTTGCAAATTGGTTCAGTGATACGAGATAAAACTTATTAGTTAAATTCATGTAAAGAAATTACCTAAGTGAAATTACTTTCAATTTTATCTAACTTCCTTTAAATAAAGAAATAAATGCACGAATGAATGAACGAATGAACAAATTCAAATACGCTCTCTACATAGCCCCATACTAGGATTTTCTCCTGTGTCGTGAGTACCTTAGACATACATAAGACGAATACACAAATACCCAGACCCAGAACATGAATCTAAACTCATCATTCAGATACATTGCGTGAAGCATATCTTGCGTTTCGATAGAAGGGTGTGGTTGCCGGCACACTTTCACATGAGGCGACCATCATAGTCCTCGGGAGTGGCAACGCATCTGTTATTGACTTCAAATGGAACCCATGTTCTGTATGAAGTTGCTTACAGATGTCCATGGGCGGCAGTGACCACCATCAGGTGGACTGCATGCTCGTTTGCTACTTCAGTCAGATAAAAAAAAAGATAAATTTCTGGCCGGGAATCGAACCCAGGACGCTCCACACTAGGATTTTACCCTGTGTCGCAGGTATTATAGACACACACAAGACGAATACACAAACAACCAGACCCAGAACACGAATCTAAACTCATCATTCAGATACCTTTCTGGCTGGGAATCGAACCCAGGACCCATTGCGCGTCAGACCGGTATGGTAACCGCTCCATGCGGGTTAGTGAAATAATAAAAGAAGTACCTCCCTCCTCAGACGGGACCCTCGGTCGTGCTACAACCTGATAGAGAGGTGCTTCGCGCTGAACGCCGCGCCGCTGAAGAACGCGGCCGGCCTCACCCTCATGCTGCTCGCGGAAAATCTCATCAACAGCTCGGCGCTTTACTTGCACGAGCTTTTTAATTTGTGTAAGATAATGTGGACCATATTAGAAATTAATTATCACCGCTTTTCAGTGAAGGAAAACATCGTGAGGAAACCTACACACCCTAGAGTTCTTTAAAAAAATAGTTCTCGGAGGTGTGTTAAGTCCACAAATTCGCACTTGGCCAGCGCGGTGGACGATGGACTAAAAACTCTCTCATTCTGAGAGAAGACCCGTGCCGTGCAGTGGGTTGTACCCCCCAATATGGACCATCTATTTAATATTTTTAATAAGATTGATATAGGAAACGAACATGTAGTTCACCTGATGGTAAGTAGCCGCCCATAGACATCTTTAAGTTACTTTAAACAGAATAGGGTTTCTCACTGATGCCATTTAGAGGTGCATAACTATTCCAAGGGCTAAGGTGGTCGTGTATATAAAAACGAGTTGGCAACCAAACCATTCCGTTTAAAAAAACTACTTCACGCTAGAATTGGGCGTGACGATCGTACGACCTCAATTGAACCCTACTCATTCGAATACCTTACAATTTATTATGACAGTATCATGATATTGAGAAGATTGACAAAACTTTTTTTAAAAAAAAAGCATTTAAAAACATTTACGAAAAATGCAAAAGTATGCAACAAATTTGGATTAAGCTGTTTATTTATATACATAAATTTTGGTATGCGAATATATTTTAAATCATTACGTAAATGCCATTTATAAATTACAAGAATTCACTATCTCAATTTGTGTCCTTTTGTGGTATTTTTTAAAACTTAGTTCCTAATCTATATTAGATACTAATTTCTTGTGCAAAATTTAGTAGATTTTGTCCCCTATTTTCAATCGTGAGTTATCTGAAATGTTTTTATTTCAGAAATTGTCACTAAGTTTTACAAAATAACAGTAATAATCCTTTATATTTCTACAAGTAATTATATATTTCTAAACAGTGTTTGGTGCTGTACTAGTAAGCATTTGTATGCCTGTGTCAAGAGGCACCTTATCTGTCACCATTAAGTTAATTAAAGTCGTATAATTATATGATTTCCAGGTCTCAACATAACAAAGAAATATGAGTACACAGCAGTATGTCTGAACGCATTCGTCGGCCTCTCCCTCCAGTGGCTCCACCTGCCGTCGCATCTCACCGCAAACGCGCTAAAAGTCGCTTCCAAAATCCTGGATGCCTACCAACAGGAAACTAAAGAACATTATGGTCTCTATATGGCTAATTTAAGGTCAAACCCCATATACCAGATGCTGGTTTATACGGATGAACATCTTTTCACTATATCGAAGTTGCTCGAGACGTATGAGAGGATACGCGATAATCCGACCAAGTTGGAAGATTGGTTTAACACTATAGCAGCATCGAACGATACAATGAAGCTGCAGTTACTTCCGTTTTTCATCGGATTCGCGTTTATAAAGCAAAGGAGTGAGGCTCTCGTGTCCAAAGCGATAAAGGTGGTAATTGAGTTGGTGTCGTTGAAGAAGGAAGTGTCGGTTGCGGTGTTGCCAGCGCTAATGTATAAAATAGCGAACGATGAACGCCCTGAAATCAAGCTGGAGTGTCTGCGAGGGTTGCCACTTATGGCTTCTACTAAGGTATTTTTTGTACGATTGATATAACAAACGAGTATTCTGTGAGCACTTATCTTGTTATAGTAGGAGTATTTTTAACCGACTTACCAAGGGAAAGTGGTCGTGTATTTTTTTATGTATGTTCAGGCGTTTTGGCCAGACGCCGCCGTCCTACCGACACGATTCATACGACATTGTATGCGGTTAGTTTCACAGGCGGGCCCATATTGAGGAAATTGAAAAAAATCAGCAGTTTTTTTCCGGAAAATTGGAAAATGACAGTTTTCAATGAACCGATTTCTATTTTTTTCTTCATTTGATAGGAAATTTCATCACGCAACTCTTTCTCTTAGGCATGGGTATGCTGTAATGCTTCACTATTCGATTATGGGGTGAAGACCACCACCACTCCTAACTGTCCTATATGAGCGCCGATTTCGGGGCTATGTTCTAAGTATTGTGCATGCTCTAAACCAACATGTATTTAATTTTTTTTATCAGATTGTAGCAGCAAACGAGCATGCAATCCATCTGATGGTAATTCGTCACCGGCCCGCTGCGACATCTGTAAGCAACTTCAAACAGAACATGGGTTCAAACTGAGGTCAATCACATATGCGTTGCTACTCCGCGGGACTAAGATGGTCGCCTCATAGCTAAGTGTGCCGGCAACCACACCCTTCCATCGAAACGCAAGAAATACTTCACGCTAAAATAGGTGTGGCGGTGGCACTTCCGCAGTCAAACTACACTGGTTCTACCACCTTAAATTATTTTTTACTTTTTTGTGGCATGGAACGTTGTATTTTTTTGTAAAAAAAAATTACCTGTATATTGCAGGAAAACGTACCTTCCATTGTGTCTGTTCTGAATAAATTGAAGACAAATAAAGGTGTACCAACGTCTCTGTTGATCATGCTGTACACCAGTTTAGCTGAAACACAAGTGAGTAAAGCCAAATATTACATAATGAATATTATTTTAGATGGAGACAGTACCTAAGTTGTCTGAGTGGTACAAATTAGGTGAGGTTTGGTTTGAGGTTGTCATAGCTGGACTTCCAAAGGACACCTGATGACACGTGAAATTAGATGAAGTGCACATATAAAAATAAACCTTATCACAATTGCTCAAAACTCTGTTTCTAACGTGCTAAAAATCTGCTCTCCTCTCCTAGCCGGTCTGTGTAAACATACCCTTAGAAGCATCTTGCAATTTATAACATCCTTTGAGGTTTGTGGAGACTCATCTATTCATCTCTTGCCATGTTCTTGATGTTGTCCACCCATTTATTTGTTATTATTTCCTTAATTTTATTTAGCCATTTTTTATTGCAGGTCAGGTGTTTTCCCTATCTCCAAGAAGTTTTGGTAGATACCGCAGCGGGGAGGCCGGACGATTTGAAATGGGAGGTAGATATCGCAAAGGCGGTGGCTGTGAAGAGGATTTGTGAATTGAGGTAATGTTAAATGTACATTGAAGTTCTAAATAAGAGACAATCACAAGTTTCACGTAGCAATTAGTATGGTTTTTGTAATACCTTTATTTTGTATTGTTATAACATATAATTTACTAGCCGACCCGTGCCCACTTAGTTGAGCGTTAATTATATTTTCTTCAATCGTAGTATAATATAGCTTATAGCACTCCAGAATAGTGTAACTTTCTGATTCTGAAATAACTTTCATGATCGGTTCAGTATTTCCGAAGATTATTATAAACAAAGTTACAAACTTTACCTCTTTATAATGTTAGTACTACTCGACCACAACAATTAGGCGCATAAAACAAAAGCGGTTCCGTACCCCGCACCGCGCTTCTGTCCCCGCGAATGCCCTAGTGATGTGCAGTCGTGTATCGTCTAGGTATTTTCGTTAGCCAGCACGTGTTTAATGTTATTTCGTTATAATGTTCGTTTAATGAGTGATTGTTGAATTTCTCAAGTTATTGTTAAATTAGTTGATTATTCGTCAATAAACCTCACAATGGGTAAGAAAAAGACTATTCGTAGAGGAGAAAGGACTCTTACATTCAAGATATGCATTTTTTTAACAAGAGAACATGCAGGAGCTCAGTATTCCTGTCTCCCAAGTCGAAAATGGAGTGTGTGCTGCAACAAGCATTATTCTCTTACACAAATAGCAAAAGAAAGAAATGTTCCATGTCTGCGAATATATTAAACACATGAAAGTGCTTTAATAAATACACGACTATTGAACATATACCACTATGGCGTATGTTTTAATAATGATATACCTACATACTCTTGATATTTAGTAATAAAATGTACTTCGTATCGGGATGGGAAATCCCTAGTTATAATGACATTTCAACTGACATGCGCCTAATTGTTTTGGCCGAGTAGTATAGATTTAATCTGTCAAACAATGGTCACCAGTACAAAATACCGAGCAAAATAATACGAAATTATTAAATTTCTTCATACCTATAGAGCAGCGTGCTTTAAATAAGCGAGAACGCTCCTTTATACATCATCAGATGTCTATTTCAAACAACCTTTAAAGTGAATGAAAACAATGTCATTTGACAATTTAAGTCCACAACCTATCATTGTTCAAATAGGCACGGGTCGTCTCTTAGAATGAGAGTTTTAGGCCATCGTACACCGCGCTGGACGAGTGCTCATCTGTACACTTCACACACCTTTGAGAACATATTTTTAACTCATGCGTGTAGGTTTCCGTACGATATTTTCCTTCGCCGTAAAACAGATAATCAATTTTCAATGGACATTGTTTAAGAAAAATCTGTGGACCCTCGATTCCAATCAAAGCCATTAGGATAACATTGCTCGAAGTTCGTTTATGAAGTATTTTATTTTAGCGTTGTTTTATCTCAGAACATTCACACCGACTAAAATGTGAATTATTAAATATAATTCACATTTTAACTAAGTATATCTTAGGCATGTTTAAGATGAACGGCGATAATGAAATAGTACGTATTTACTTTGTATAGAACGACGGGAGTATTTACAAATTGTTAGTTACAATATAACATTTATTCTTACAAGACCACCGGATCGTAACATTGATAATAGCATTATTAATAACAATAACATGACAAGTTTATAACATTCCACGATCCCCAGAGCATCAACCCACGGCCTGGAGCTGGTGTCCGTGATCTCCTCCACGCTGAACCGTTGCGCGGACAAGGGCGGAGCCCTGGCGTCGGGCCTCGCGCTGCACGCGCTGGGCTCCCTGTGGCGCGGGGCCGCGGTGGCGCCGCCCAGCACGTGGCGCGCGCTGGAGCCCCGCCTCGGGAAAGATGGAAGGATGCAAGTGCAGATCGCGTGAGTTTGGATGCCTTGTGTTGTTAGTTCTTGCTGTGTATGGTTTTAGAATATCATCAAGGAACTTATCCATCCATCCATCCATCCATCCATCAGCCTTTTAATGTCCACTGCTGAACATAGGCCTCCCCTAAATGGCGCCACTCCAACCGGTCCTGTGCCCTCTGAATCCAACGGTTTCCCGCTGTCTTCTTCAGGTCATCGGTCCATCTGGTACGGGGGCGACCTGTACTCCTTTTGCTTAAACGTCAAAAGGAACAACAAGGAACTTATACATCTTCGTTAAGTTAGATCCAGTATAGTTCAACCGGGAAGTACCACCGCCACACCTATTTCTAGCGTGAAGCATTTCTTGCGTGAGATGGAAGAGTATGGTTGTCGGCACACTTTCACATGAGGCGACCATCATAGTCCTCGGGAGTAGCAACGCATTGTGATTGACTTCAGATGGAACCCATGTTCTGTATGTAGTTGATTACAGATGTCCATGCGCGGCAGTGGCTTACCATAGGTGGACTGCATGCTCGTTTGCTACTTCAAAAAAAAAATGCTCTCGGACACTGTTTTTACTGCGTAACATAACCCGGAATGCCTTATGTTCCAGGCTATGCAACCTCCTGTCCGAGATCCCCGGCTTACGCGTATCGACGCCGGAGTACGACAAGCTGGTGGGGGACACGGCGAGAAGGCTGTGGCGGTACATCGCCGAGGGCCACCAGCCCAGCGTGGTCCACGCTGCCTGCGAGGCGCTGGCGATGTATAATGTCACTGATTATGCGCTTAGGGATGTGCCTGAGGTGAGTTTAGAAATGAGATGAGGATTTCTTTGAAGTTGTCAGTTGCGCTTTGCTCAAATGATTATAGTCGGTCGTGTAGGGATTCAGATTTTTCTTTATAAAAATTTTAATATTCTTATATATCGTGGCAGAGCGGTTATCATACCGGTCTGACGCGCAATGGGTCCCGGGTTTGATTCCCGGCCAGACAGATCTGAATGATGAGTTTAGATTCATGTTCTGGGTCTGGGTGTTTGTGTATTCATCTTGTGTGTGTCCATTGTACCCACGACACAGGAGAAAATACTAGTGTAGGGCTATGAGTGTAGAAAGCGCATGTGTGTGAATTTCCTCTGAAAGGAAGATTGTGATTATTCTGCTGTCCTAATGGAAGCTGAATGACAGATTGGTTTCACTTAAGTTATTAAACAATTGCGTTACTTACAGATTTACAGAAAAACAGTAAAACTACCGGCATCATTTTGCAAGACGCCCGCGGACGCGGCCAGGAAACCTGAAGACGTTCTCGATTATATACCATGTAAGTCAACTTCACTTCATAAAATTAACGTCTACTATTATATTTATAACTATCTGTCCCCGCGAACTTCGTTCCGCCTAAAAGTAAAAAATATCAGTGTTCCACCACAATATTTTGCATGTATTATACATCAATACCTTCCTCTTCCACCAATTCGCACTTGGCCAGCGCGGGGGACTATGGCCTATAACTCTCCCATTCTGAGAGAAGACTCGTGCCCAGCAGTGGGACAATAATGGGTTGACGACCTTCCTCTTGAATCACTCCTATCTATTAAAAAAAACTGCATTAAAATCCATAGCGTAGTTTTAAAGATGTAAGCATACATAGGGACAGACAGTGGAAGGCGACTTTGTTTTATACCATGTAGTGATAACACTTTGGCTTTTCTTCTATGACCAATTTATTATCCTACTAATAAGTAATTATGTATCAGGTGAAGTGTGGCCCGAGGTGTTCAAGTACACGAACCAGGCGGCTCTTGGCGGAGTCCAGAAGCTGGCGACGGCGCTGATAGCCCGGGAGATCAGCTCGTACCGGAGCGGCGTGTACCAGGTGGAGGGGAAGGCCGAGCCGCAGACCCTGGGATACTTGCCTGCCGCCAGCGTGCTGAGGGGGCTGGGGGAAAGCTTCAGGAAGCAGGTGGGTGGCACTGACTGGAAAGCAGGCATTGACCAAGGAGCAGGATTTATTGACGGTCGACAGGAAGTAGGTGGATGGCACTGACCAAAGAGCAGGGTTTAGGAACGGACAACAGGAAGCAGGTGGGTGACAATGGCCAAAGAGCAGGATTTTGGGAGAGCTAACATGAAGCAGATAGGTTTCTCAGACCAAAAGTCCATGGGCAGGATCTGGGGACGGGTAGTACGTAAATTGTCACTGCTATACATGAACATCTTTAACCAACTCGATATAGGAGTATTATCTGAAGTTAGCACTGGACAGAGTCCAGAAGCCGGCTACGGCGTTGATAGCGCGGGAGATCAGCTCGTACAGGAGCGGCGAGTACCAGGTGGAGGGAAAGGCCGAGCCGCAGAACATACTTCCAGATACTTGCCTGCCGCCCGCGTCCTAAGGGGGCTGGGGGAAAGCTTCACGAAGCAGGTAGGTGATGCTGGTCGGAGGACAACATGTGGGATGGGACTACGTAAGTGAACACTGCTGCATATGAAGATTTGTAACCAACTCGATATGTAGTTTTATCGGAATTAAATCACAGATATATTGCCACTCCTGAGGGTTATGATGATCGCT